>WOXC01000841.1:0-34454 GCA_011680675.1 Gymnobelideus leadbeateri | reverse complement strand
GATGGATGCAGGAAAAAATATGAAATGAGAGTCAAAAGCCTGACTGAGGAAAGTAACACCTTAAAAATAGACCAACTCAAATGGCAAAGGAGGCTCAAAAGGGCAATGAGGAGAAGAATGCCTTAAAAAGTCGAATTTGCCAGATGGAAAAAGAATCTCAAAAGTTCACTGAGGAGATTCATTCCTTCAGAGTTAGACTGGAGCAAATGGAAGCTAATGACTTTATGAGAAATCAAGATGCTGTTAAGCAGATCCAAAAAAATCAAAGATTAGAAGGCAATGTGAAAATATCTCATGGGAAAAACCACTGACCTGGAAAATAGATCCAGGAGAGACAATTTAAAAATTATTGGACTACCTGAAAGCCATGATCAAAGAAAGAACCTAGAAATCACCCTTCAAGAAATTCTCAGTAAAATTGCCCTGATGTTTTAGACCCAGAGGGCAAAATAGAGGTTGAAAGAATCCACCAATCACCTCTGAAAAAGATCCCAAAAAGAAAACTCCCAGGAATATTACAGCAGGTTCTAGGTTTCGACACCAGGGAGAAAATACTCCAAACAGCCAGGAAGAGACAATTTCAATATTGTGGAAACACAATCAGAATAGCACAGGACCTGGCAGCTTCTACACTGAGGGATCGAAGGGCATGGAATATAATATTCCAGAGGGCAAAGCACCTGGGATTAAAACCAAGAATCACCTACCCAGAAAAACTGAGTATTTTGTTCCAGGGGAAAATATGGTCATTCAGTGGAAAAGAGGACTTTCAAGCATTCTTGAGGAAAAAACCAGAGATGAATAGAAAATTTGACATTCAGGCACAAGAAGCAAGAGATGCTTGAGAAGGTAATCAGGGAAAAGAAATCAAAAGGAACTTATCAAAGTTGAACTATTAACATTCCTACATGGAAAAACAATAATTGTGACTGATGAAACCCTCTCAGACATGAAAATAAATGAAGAAGGGTATATGGGCATATGAATACATATGTGAATGTGTGTATATATGTTTAACAACTTATACATGGAGAGAGGGCACAGGTTGAATTTGGTGGTAAGGGATGATACTTAAGGGGTGAAGCTATGAGGTGAGAGAGGAAAGTGACAAGAGGAGATGGGGAGAGACAGGGTAGGGTATACTATCTCATGTAGAAGAGGCAAGGGGAAGTAGTTGCAGGGGAGGGGCAGAACAGGAAGGCAAAAAGGCAAAAGCATATTCTCATTGAAGTTGGCTCAAGGAGAGAATCACATACATACTAAATGGAATATCTTACCCTCACTCACTCTCCTGAGTAGGGGAAAGGGGGATGAGAGGGGGGATGATGGAGGGGAGGGCATTCTGGGGGGAGGGGAGGTTGGAAGTACCTACTATCAAAGAGGGACAGGATCAAAGTAGGGAATGGACCAGGTGGGAGGTGAGATGGGTGGGAGGGAAATATAAGCAGTCTTTTACAATATATCTACTATGGTAATGTTTTGCATAGCTATACATGTACAAAACATACTGAATTGCTTATCTTCTCAGAGGGAATGGGTGACAAGGGAGGAAGGGAATGGATCTGAAATTCGAGGTTTTAAAATTAAATGTTTCAAATATATATAAATACTATTATTAATACTATTTTGCATGTAATTGGGAGATGAGATAAGATGTGCAGGCACTGGGGCACAGAGACTCACCTTGCTCTAATGGAAAAGTCGAAGGGGTTATGGGAGAAAATATGGGAGAGAGCAGATTGGATGAGGGGATATCTTGTGGGACTGCTATTCTAGGGTGGTGGGTAGGGGAAAAATGGAGAAAAAATTGTAACTCAAAATCTGGCGGAAATGAATGATATAAACCAGAAGTTAATAAAGCATTTGTTTAAAAAGGAAAAAAAAATATGACCAAACAAAAGGTAGAGAACATTATGAAATGCAAAATGGATAATTTTAATTAGATTAATTTAATTAGATAAATTTTATTAGATTAAAAAGATTTTGCATAAACAAAACCAATTCAACCAAGATTAGAAGGAAAGCAAAAAGTTGGGGAACAATTTTTTATAGCCACTGTTTCTGATAAAGGCCTCATTTCTCAAGTATATAGAGAACTGAGTCAAATTTATAAGAATACAAGTCATTCCCCAATTGATAGATGATGAAAGAATGTGACCAGGCAGTTTTCAGATGAAGAAATTAAAACTATCTATAGTCATATGAAAAAATGCACTAAATCACTATTGACTAGAGAAATGCAAATTTAAAACCTGTAGTACCAGCTCATACCTATCTGATTGGTTAATATGACAAAAAATGTAAATGATAAATGTTGGAGAAGATGGAGGAAAATTGGGACACTAATGAATTGTTGGTGTAGTTGTGACTTGATCCAAGCATTCTGGAGAGTAATTTGGAATGATGCCCAAAGGGCAACCAAACTGTGCATACCCTTTTGATCCAGTAATACCACTACTAGTTTATCCCAAAGACATCAAAAAAAGAGAGAAGGGGGCTACTAGGTGGCACAGTGAATAGAGCACTGGCCCTGAAGTCAGGAGGATTTGTGTTCAAATATGGCCTTAGACACTTAACACAAAAACTAGCCATGTGACCTTGGGCAAGTAACTTAACCCCAATTGCCCTCAAAAAAAAAGAGAAAAGGAACCACACATACAAAAATATTTATGGCAGCTCTTTTTGTAGTGGCAAAGAGTTGAAAATCGAGGGGATGCCCATCAATTGGGGAATGGCTGAACAATTTGTGGTATATGAATATAATGAGATAGTATCATGCTGTAACAAATGATGAGCAGATGGATTTCAGAAAAACCTGGAAAGATTTACATGAACTGATGCTAAGTGAAGTGAGCAGAACCAGGAGAATATTGAACACAGTAACAGCAACATTGTGCAATGTTCAGCTATGATAGACTTAGCTCTTTTCAGCAATACAGTGATCAAAGACAATTCTAAGACTTGTGATAGAAAATGCTAAACACATGCAACGCAAGAACTATGAAATCTGAATGCAGATCAAAGCATACTATTTTCACTTTTTTGTTTATTTCTTGTGGTTTTTTCCCTTTTGTTCTGATTCTTCTTTCACAACATGATTAATGTGGAAATATGTTAGCATAATTATATATGTATAACATACAGCCTATATCAAATTGCTTGCTCTCTTCGGGGATGTAGAAGGAAGGGAGGGAGAAAAATCTGGAACTCAAAATCTTATAAAAATGAATGTTGAAAATTATCTTTACAAGTAATTGGGGAAAAATATTATTAAGTGCAAAAAACAATGTCCTGGTGCACTACATGAACTAGAATTATCACTAACATTTATTTTCCTTCTATTCTTTAGTTCAATACTAATTAGTTTGGGGTCCCAAGCATTGGGGGAGACATTTATGAGGTAACATCCTAACCAACTCTGTTTCTTGGTCTAATATTCTTATGGAGGTATGGTAGTTATCCAGAAACAAACCATTTTTTATCATTAACCAGACAGTATACTCTATGCTTTTCACTGGGCATATTGTTTTCCTCTCTCATCCTCTCTCTCACGACAAAGGGTATGAAAAAAATCTTCACTAAATTCTGAACCTGACAGAGGCAAGCATATGGAGATGAAAGTCACTAGACTCCATCTCCCAAACACATGGTCCATTAGTGTGCCTTCTCTTTCTAGCACTACAGCAGAATTAGATGACTAAAAACACTGCGCACATCCAAACTGCAGTGAACATAGGGTCTGGACTATCATGACCACCATAAAAAGATAACTAAAACAGATTCTCGAGTACGTTTCCACATGATCAGTCCCATTTATTCAGAAAAATTGCTTATCTGTATCCATTGACCTTTATAAAAGTGACAAACAAACAGAAACATCTGTACCCTCTGTTCAGTCCCAAAGTGGTGAGTTGTCAGAGCCACAAATATACATCTATTTCAATAATCATTGATAAGAAAGCACATAATACTTAGATCACTATTATTTATAGAGAGTATGATCATATATAAAAATCACTTTTTTGAAAATCATATATTAGTGATATACATTACTGATCTTTTTCATAGTGGTTCACTGAAAAAAAATCTCTAAATCTAACCCTTATCTAATTATTAAAGTGGGGGGTGGATGGAAGGGAACAACCATTTATTAAGCACCTACTATGTGCCTGAAACTGTGTTAAGCACTTTATAAATATTATCTCATTTGATCATAATATGGCCATAGTGTTTGATCTACATTTGAGCACTGGAGGGAGAAAGCTCAAAGAAAGTGTCTGTTTGTCATCACTGCTAGTAAAGTTAATACATCACATATCAATTCAAGCTTTCCCTATGTCTAGGCTACTACTATTGTTTCTTTCTCTCATCTGTTCAAGCTACTGACTTTGAGAGCACATATAGACATCTTTATCAAAGAAAAATCAAGGGTACAACTAAACATATGTGATATGCCAGCCCTCAAAAATCAGAGGTGTCTTTATGCCCTGGCACCCTTCATCCTGTTATCCTTCCCTACCAATAAATATCTTCCTCTGGCACAAGATGCTAAAAATTGAATATAATTTATATTATTGCAGTTGGGCAGATTTGGAGCAGAGATCATAAAGAGCTGATTCTAGTTTCAGACTACTGCATTGACCTTGTGCAACTAGCTGCTCACCACTAAATGATAAATACTAATACATTATGTCTGCTGAGATAAAGATAGTGATCATACTACGAAAGCTCATGCATTTATATCAGGCATCAGACTCTGTGCGAGCCAAAACATTCAACCCACAAATAGCTAATAGATGTGTGTATTATCATTCTTTTTCTGTTTTAATTACTATATACATTATACATTAATTACTATATATTATACATGAGCAATGTATAATATTTCAGTTACATTAAGTGGACTTTTGTAGGCTAGCATGGGAACTATCATGTATAACATTGTTTCTATAAAAGAATGTGTTCTGAGTTCCAAATAAAGACCAAAAAAAAAAAAACAAAAAACTTTTTGTAACTTGGGAGTTGCTGTTGTTAATCAATTACTGTCCTGATAACTGTCTGAAAAATGAGTGATTCATTCGTCTCATCAGTGATCCTTTGAATTTTTTCATCATGAGATAGTGAGATCATTTCAGCCCTGCACATCACAAGTACTTTAAGAGCAGCCACGCCGCGGTGTCAAAAAGCAGCCAGGCCAGCCTCCACCATGACCCAGGCCTCACCGCCCTATGTGTTATCCCATCACTGGGTATGGGCAGAGCCTACTATACAGACTGCCTGGAGTCAGGAGGACCTGAATTCAAATCCAGCCTCAGAGATTAGACGCTCAGCATGGCAACTCGGGAAGTTACTCACCTGCAGCTGTCCTGGTTCCTCCAAAGCAGCAAAAAAAAACATGCCAGTACATGCTACTAATAGAGGATTTAGAGGATGTACTATAGTGCTTCATTGAAATATGTGAGAGGAGAGAAATCTATCATGAGAAAAATTAAAATTAAGCACACTAATCCCATATAGAGCAAAGAGGCTAACAAGACACACATTATCTCTCCTCACCTTCCCACAAACCATATATGACATTTAATGCAGCTGTCGCCCTGCTGCCCTCCTGGGAGCTGAGCTCAAACCACTCTGCCTCCCAGGTTCTCACTGGGACGAGCTCAACTTTCCAGTATTGCCTCCACGTGATGCTACTAGATTCAGCTGAGTAGAAACAGATACACCTTCAAGCAATGAAGGTTCAGTTCTCTCTGGACTGAAGAGAAAGTTTAGTTTTCTATTCCATCATAGAACTGTCTTTTTTGAATTGCAGCTTTACCCCCAGGATTCAACTTAGACTGTACCACCATCTGCTGATTAAGGATTATAATGAGGAGTTTGAGAATGGACATTTCGTGTCCCACTAAAATTGGTCACTAGCACAAAATTTATAGCAAAAATCAAAATATTTTTTTTTTCTTTTAAACAAATACTTTATTAACTTCTGTTTTACATCATTCATTTCTGCGTACATCCAGGTTACATCCCACTTCCCCCGATCATCTTGTCTGAACTTTCTACATACAGCTCCTAAACATACGCTTCCTCCAATCTGCTCTCTCCCATACCTTCTCCCATACCCCCATCGACTTTTCCATTAGAGGAAGATGACTCTTTGTGTCCCAATGCCTGCACATCTTATCTCCCAATTATAGGCAAAAGAGTATTAATAATAGTATTTATATATATATTTGAAACATTTAATGTTACGACTTTGAATTTCAGATCCATTTCCTTCCTCCCTTGTCACCCATTCCTTCTTGGGATATAAGTAATTCAGTATATGTTGTACATGTCTAGCTATGCAAAACATTATCATAGTAGATATATTGTATAAGGCTGCTTATAATTCCCTCCCACTCATCCCACCCCCCACCTGGTCCATTCCCTACATGATCCTGTCCCTCTTCTATACTGGGTACTTCCAACCTTCCCTACCCCCAAGTATGCCCTCCCATCCATCATCCCTCTTCTCATCCCCCTTCCCCCTATTCTGCTGGAGGTTGAGATATCCCATTTAGTATGTATGTCATTCTCTCCCTGAACCAAATTCAATGAGAATGTGGTTTTGCCTTCTCAGTTCCTTATCTCCCTGCGTTGATCTACTTCCCCTATGAGACAGTCACCTACCACGTTCATCCCTCTTGCCACTTTCCTCTCTCTACCTCATAATTTCTATCCTTGAAGTACCTCCTTCACAGATCTATGCCTCTCTATCCATATATGTAACCATATACACACACACATTCATATATGTATCTTGTACTGATGACACCTGCCCTTCCATCACCTCCATAGTGGGAGAGATCATCAGCTCAGGGCATATATCGCTTTCCTCCTGCTGCCTCCCCTGCCCTCCCCTGTCCTGCCCTTGGCTCCCGCTCCCGGCCGCGGCCTTCACCCGCCCCTCCGCTGCCTCCTGCCGGCCCGCCGCCGCTGCCTGCCGCCCGTGCCTGTCACCCTGCTGCGCTTCCCACCAGGTGACCTTGTTGGTTCATTCCCAGTTCTTTTGCCCTCCTGGAATATCATATTCCATGCCCTTTGATCTCTCAAGAGAGCTGCCAGGTCCTGGGCTATTCTGATTGTGTTTCCACAATATTGAAATTGTTTCTTCCTGGCTGCTTGGAGTATTTTCTCCTTGATCTGGGGATTCTGGAACCTGGCTATAATATTTCTGGGAGTTTTCTTTTTGGGATCTTTTTCAGGAGGTGATCTGTGGATTCTTTCAACCTCTATTTTGCCCTCTGGATCTAAAACATCAGGGGAGTTTTCCTTGAGAATTTCTTGAAGGGTGATTTCTAGGTTCTTTCCTTGATCATGGCTTTCAGGTAGTCCAATAATTTTTAAATTGTCTCTCCTGGATCTATTTTTCAGGTCAGTGGTTTTTCCCATGAGATATTTCACATTGCCTTCTAATCTTTCATTTGTTTGGATCTGCTTAACAGCATCTTGATTTCTCGTAGTTAAAGTCATTAGCTTCCATTTGCTCCAGTCTAACTCTGAAGGAATGAATCTCCTCAGTGAACTTTTGAGATTCTTTTTCCATCTGGCAAATTTGACTTTTTAAGGCATTCTTCTCCTCATTGCCCTTTTGGGCCTCCTTTGCCATTTGAGCTAGTCTATTTTTTAAGGTGTTGTTTTCCTCAGTCAGGCTGTTGACCCTCATTTCATACTTTTCCTGCATCCTTCTCATTTCTCTTTCTAATTTTTCCTCCACTTCTCTTATTTGATTTTTAAAGTCCTTCTTAAGGTCCTCTATGGCCTGCAACCCACTCATGTTTTCCCCTGGGCTTTTGGAGCAGGACTTCTGACCTCACAGTCCTTTTCCCGCTCTATGTCCCCAAAATAGGAGTCTAGGGTTGCATTTTTCTGTTTCTTTTGCCTTGGCATGTTGCCACTTAATTGCTTGACTTTTGGGCTTGTTGCCGCACTATGGCTTTAAGGCCAGCTAGAGGAATTTTTGTCCCGAACGTGTGTGGGGCAACTTCCGTTTCTGGCAAGCTGTAAACCCACCCACAACTTCCACCCTAGATCACAGTCCAGATCCAGGGAGGTTAAAGCAAGAGCGATTACCCCCCAAGACTGATCGCTGGATCTCCCCACGATTTGTAGGCTGGGAGCCGGAAATGCCTCTGAAAACTACACAGTGGCGTGTCTCCTCAGCAGCTTCTAGCCCCCAGGGGAGGGAGCTGACGCATTCCCCAAATACAGGTCCCAAAGTCCATAGGACACTAACCTCTTACTTTGTCCTAGGCAAGTCTATGTTGATAATTCTGGCGTCTCCACAGTTCCTGGTGTTCTGGGGTTCCTCCAGCGGGCTGCTGGCCCTGCCGCCCTGGGGCTAAAACCTCGGCTCACGTGGACCTGGGCTCGGCTCGGCTCCTGCGCTCTGCGTGGTGCAGGCTCCCAGACCACTGGGCTGGTCCTTCCTGCAGGGTGCTGGGCTGTCCTCAGCGGGAGGTTAGCTTCTCTGTGTCGTTCTGTGGGTGCTGGGGCTCCAGAAGATTTTCAGAGTCCTTTTTTACATAGTTTGTGGAGAATCTGGGGGCAGAGAGGCTTGGAGGAGCTGTTTCTACTCCGCCATCTTGGCTCCGCCCCCCCAAAATCAAAATATTTTGAGGGTATGTGGCAAGAAAAATGATAAGTATCTTGTTCTATAGATGTCTCTAGTTACAGATTGTGTTCTCCTTTAAGCTCCACTCTACCATATCCAGGTACTAAAGTAGCCTTCCTCAAGGAATATACACAAAGACTTTGATGGAGCTATGAAACTCTCATGATTCTATTCAAAACTGGGTAGCAGGTACATTTCTATGCTTCATTTCAATTTGTCATTTCTAGGCCATGCATCAGGTGAGAGAAGTTTCAGAGGAACTCAAATATCATACCTAAAGGGAATGGGCCACTGATATACGTACTCTATAGCAATGTATTTTTAACCAGTGAAGCCCAGTCTTGCCTTGATTTGTCTGTGACTCTATAACTATTTTCAAGTCATGATATATCATTCAATATTTATTAACTATCCAATTCCCACAAAAGTCATAGTGTTCATGAAGTGTCAACTTTTATATTTTTCAATTACTTAAAAAAAAACAAAGAGAAAAATGACTTAGGGGTGACACTCCCATTTCATAATTCTTGGGAAATAAGAGAAATATTTGGATCTATACCAACACCAAGGATATTGCTAAATAAGGCAATAATGTAGGACATTCTTTATATAGAGTAACATACTCTACTCTGCAAAAGTATGACTAACAACCATATGATAATCTATATGTTGATTCCAGCATCTGTGAGCAAGACACAAAAAACACTGAAATACAAACTAAAGTACAAACTACATAGAACAGCTTTAATCTCAATGTCTAAGCCTATTTTATGTCTCATTTAATCCACATTTTTTTCTTTGAGTAGGATGATGAAAACTCATGAGTTAGTGATTAACCATGTTTACATGCATATAATATGTAATGATTTCCCCCCAGTTATTGCATCTTCTCTTTACCCAAACTGAAAATATCTTGAAGATAGGACCTATCTATTCTCTTCCCCAGCTTCTTACAATTAAAACTAAACTAAAATCTCACCACCTTTTTATTTTACTTTTAATTTATGGAATAAACAAGCATTTCCATAATATTGTACAATAAAAAAGATTATTGTAAATTAAACTGCAAATCTACAATGCACAACTTGCTATTCCTTTCAGATATACCACAAAGTTATCATGTAAATTTCTTTTTTTCCCTCCCCCTTCAAAAAAATCTCACCTTCTACAAGATTTTCTTGATCCTCCTTAATGCTAACACCTTTCCTCTACAATTATTTCCAATTAATCCTGCATATATCATTTGTATTTAGTTTTCTTCATGTTGTCTCCTTCATTAGACTGTGAGCTCCTTAAGGCCAGGGGAATGTTTTTGTCTTTCTTGGTATACTCAGTGCTTAGCACAGTGCCTGGAACATAAGTAAGCACTTAATAAATGCTTGTTGACTGAATGACTCTATACAGTTGCCCCAAATGCCCGCAATGAGGTAATTTACCAAGTAAGCAATTACTTCCATAAAAAAATAATCCTAAAGGAAAGAGACACATGAGTATTAAGCTTCATCCAAAATTCTAGAAACCATGAAATATGAAGCATCCTACTCATTCTCTTGACAAGGTGATGATGCAAATCAAAACATACATTTGAGGGCATGGCCAATCTGGAATTTGTTGTTCTTAACTATGATTATTTCTTACAAGGATTTTGTTTTTCTTTCATCTTTTTTCAACTGGAAGGTGTGGGAGGAAGATAAAATACATGCTTATTAATTGGGGGAAAGGGAAAAGGAAAATAAGATGAAGTTTAAAAAAAGGATTGATGCTGAGTCTGAAGAAAGGAAGATCAGTGAGGGTAGGAGGACAGAATCAGACAAGAAAATGATCATGACATTCAAATAGTTTAAAGGATAGTCAGGTAGAAGAATTAAATTTATTTTATGTAGAATCAGAGGGAAGATCTAGGATCAATGTGTGAAAGCTGTTGGGAGACTGATTTGGGTTTATTATAAAGAATTTTCAAACAAGGAGAGCTGTCTGACAGTGGGACAGATTGCCTCCTGATATCATATGCTTGAAATGTTCAAGAAGGCAATGGAAAATCAGTTCTTAGGAATATCACAGAAAAGTTTCAATGGGCAGGAGGTTGAACTAAAGGTACACTAAAAGTATCTTCTACTTCAAGCATTCTGACTGCATTCTCGACATTATCCGTGCCCCATCTGAATTCTGATTTTAGAGTACTATAAGGACATGCTTAATAAATATTTGTAGAATGAATGATTTGGGAGGAGACTCAGAATATTCCTCATCAGACTCCAAAAATTTATAACCTCAAAGACCCAAGGAAGATGGCAGTTGAGTTTACTTTAGAGCAAGAGCTTAAGTTTGTTTCTATTCTCAAGCCCCAGGGTATTCCATGAACCCAAACAGAAAATAATAATAACAGCAACAAACCGGGGGAACATGAAACTAATTCTAGTATCCCCATATTACTTCACTGGATCAAATCTTTATGCCAACCCTTATACTATAGGGGTGCAGGCAGAAATGGATCACACAGTGCCTGGCACAAAGTACATACTAAATAAAAGCTTATTGATTGATTGAGTGATCAGCTTCAGAAACGCAAAGAGCAAAATCCCATTCAGTTAATAGGATCTGACATTGCTGGACAGAAAGCATATTGGGCTTTAGAGACAGAACTAAGCCTTATCTAGCTATGTTCATTAATGGCTTCCATTAGTTTATTATGTGCTTTCTTTGTGGAATGAATCCATATTTCTAAATCTTGGAAATCGAGACTCTTTCATTATATCAATTCTATCTTCAGCAAACATCACAGGAAAAACATGGAGGTATTTTGTTCCAGGGATGTCCTTTGAAGGATATCCATTTGTTAAGTATCTCTCATATAATCTTCAAACTGAAGTCTATCATTTATAGACTGTGGTGAAGACAGCACAGTAGGAAAGGGTCTGAAGCTGTTATTTTAAAACAACATCTAGTTACAAATACTGGCAAGGGAGGGCTTTTCCATTTCTCTTTTCACATACACAGTCCTCTGTCACAGTTGCATTCATGTCCCTAATCTGATTAGCTAGAAGGGTGTCCAGAAATCCCTGGGCTACTATAGCCACTTGAAAAACCGAAGTAAATCAAAACAATGATTAATAAAGTATCTACATCTGAGCATTTACAGTCACAGGGGGAGAGCAAGAGGGAAATGAAATAACAGCCATTGCAGGTGCCTCTCCTCTGGAATTCATAATTTATGCATCTTGTCTGTCCTGCTCCCTGTGCAGATACAATCAATTGCATTCAATGTCAGATTCTAGTACAGCAGTCATTTGTGCCTACGCATCTAGCTATACAGGCTAAAAATGCTACAAATATTTCATAAAGATTGGAACTGTGTACTTGGAACTCCTGGGGAAATTTAACCATTCCTAAGATAGGTACTTCAATTGCTTATCCCTAAGGAATTTTTAAAGTGAATCTAAAGTAGACACTCTTAGAAAGAGGTCCTATTTACCTTATATTGACCTTCCCTCATCCCTCCTCCCCCTCTTGTTAGTAGCAAAGCCCTCAATGATTTGCTCACTCAATAGCAAACAGAATTACTGAGTAACAGTGATGTTTTCTCCTGGGGTAGGAGTGGGAAACAATTCTTTATTCGCTGGAACAAATAATAGAGAATTGGCCTTAAAACAGTTCATGGTCACCGTTTTTTCATCTTCCCAGGCAGCTGGTTAAGTAGCTAACCAGTTGGGATGGCATATGTGTGTTTGGTTACCTGAAACAGGAGAGCCATTTAAGAAAAGGTAAGAGACGGTGGGTTCAATGTAGTTTATGGCTGCCACAGAGTACCATAATGCTCTTTGCTGTTGAATGAGGAATATTTCCCTATGTTGCCATATCTCTGTTCATTTCATACAACAGAACTACATACAATTTTCCACAATAGAATCCATGAGAGTAAGAGGCTCCAGAGAAGTCTGTCCATGAAAAACAAAAAACAAAAAAACACAACATGGTAGCTACAATAGTCCTTTCTACTTGACCACACATCAGTCAAGCCATTGAGATACTTGGTTTCACTTGTGTTTGACAAATGAAACGTTTTTACATGGACTGCCAATGGTAGTCACATACTCTGTCAACCTTTCTTTAAGACCATTACTCTCTCATTCTGCTATTTAATGTAAGAAACATAGTTTCCTTGGCTCTAGATTTCGAGGTCAGCAGCAAGATTTCTGAAGAGGATACTCAGCCAAGTTATATTTTTCAAGGAAATGTCATTTTGCAAAAACACTGGGGAAACAAGAGAACCAAAGTGAACAACCCATTTATCTTAATGAATGAAAGACACTGAGGTTAGAGGAAGACAATTAATTATAAGCAATCAATTAGCTTATAAGAAAACTATGAACCCACATAGGAAATACCTGGTAAGTACAAAAATTTTCAAATTTTGAACATAATAAATATAGTTCATACCCATTGTTAAAGAAACAGCATTTCCCTGATACAGTTTCTTTTCTCTCACCCACAGAACATGGAGACTTTTTAAAAGAAGACAAAGCTCTCCCCTGAACCAGATTGACTCCAACTTCCCTGATGCAGTTTCATGGTCATCCAGGGACACAAAAAGTACCAATTGTGTAGAGGCTACTCTTCTCAAACATAGTGGGTGCCTGAGACCATATGAGCAGACATACCCTGATGACATGCTTATCAGGTTCATTTCCTGAGTCTGCAAGATAAGTGCATATATCCTTGTTTCATATGCTTCTGTAAGGGTAAACTTCCTTTGTTAAATGTTCTATGACTTACAAGTACCTCAGTTTACACCCAAATTGAAAGGGACCTAGTGGAATGCTACCATCAAAGCAGTCCCCACACCACTTCCCACCACCCTAGCTAGCTACTTGTTAAGCTGCTTTTTTAGTCATGTCCAATTCACTGTGACACCATTTGGGGTTTTCTTGGCAGATACACTGGAGTGGTTTGCCATTTCCTTTTCTAGATTTTTTTTTTTTTTTGCCTTTTGGAGGGCAATTTGGGTTAAGTAACTTGCCCAAGGTCACACGGCTAGGTTTTTTTTGTTTGTGTGTGCGTTAAGTGTCTGAGGCTGGATCCGAATTCAGGTCCTTCTGACTCCAGGGCCGACACTCTACTCACTCCGCCACCCAGCCGCCCCGCTAGATTATTTTTAAGATGAGGAACCAAGACAAACAAGGCTAAGTTATTTGCCCAAGGTCACACAGCTAGTAAGTGTCTGAGACCAGATTTGAACTCATGAAGAATCTTTCTGGTGCTAATCCCAGTGTTCTATCCACTGCACTACCTAGCTACCCCAGGGACTGCTACAAAAAGTAATTAAATTGTTCCATCTGAAGTGAGTGCAACTTTTTTTTTTCTTCTATGATATCCCTCATGTTCTATCTCTGGATTCAGATTTTCAAGGAGTTAAACACTTAAAAAGTGCTTATTGCTTGTATGTTTGTTTGTTTTTTACCATTTCTAAAACTATTCTTTTTAATAAATTTCCACATGCAAGATTCAAATGAAACAAACACACAAACATAAAAGACAAGGGCTGCTATTGCCTGCTGCTGCAACTACCATATTTAAAAGTGGTTTCAAGAGGCGAATCTCCTTTGAAAGAATACAATAGAAATTAGTCCCTTTATAAAGGTTTCATGGATATAATGAGTAAAGGGTTTCTGTTGCATGATTTAATTATCATCATCCTACACTCAAATAGCACTTTCTACTCTGAAAGAGTTTAAAAGAGTTTACAATCTACAGAAACACATGAATTCATTCTAGCCAATTCCATTAGCTCTAGGCAAAATGTGGAAACCATATAACTGGGATAGGAAAAAAAATGTAGAAACAGCACTGGAAGGGTGAACTGTCCTTAGGCCAATGCCCTAAGATTCTATAAATACTATTGTGTAATTGGGTTTGGGTTATATATAAATTTGTGTCCTTTGTCTATCATTGTTTCAGTCCTTCTCTCCCACTTCTGTCTTTTTTTTTTTTTCTGTGCTCTTAGCATCTTTTCTAAGTCTTTTTTTTCCCCCATGGTCTTTCAACTTGGTTCCTTTCTCTGCCTTACACACATGTTTATGTGAAAATTATTTTTTGCATCTATCCATGAGGGACTAATAGAAACTCCCAGATGCTAAGGGACATTTGGAAACTGCTATTAGACTTCTGCATTTGTACTTCAGAACATGTAGACAGGCTATTTAATAAAATGATGAAAGAGCAAGGCTAAAAGGTATCTTTCCTTATTTCTAAGTGTACTTAAAGTACAGTCTTGGACAAGATAAATACTAGAAGTAGAATTTTTTAAAAAGCAATGTTAAGCCTTATACAAATTCACAATATTATTCCATTTCATTCCGTTAACCCCAATTCAAATGGTTCTCCATCTTTCAAGAGCCAGTTTAAATCATACTGCTTCTCCATAAAGCCTTCTTTGAACACTACAAACCATAATTCTGAATTTCTACAGCATCTACCTTATATACTATTTATTTTATTTTTATATTATTTCATTATTTCTCTTTTTCTGCATATTTTGTAGTCCCTGTGAGATTATAAACTCTGTGAGGAGAGGCACTATAATTTATTACTTATTATGGCTTATACTGTCTCCACAGGATTCTACACAGAGAGATGGAAAGGACCTCAGAAGTCATATAGCCTACTACTCTCATTTTATGAATGAGGAAACTGGGGCTCAGAGAGGTTAACTGATTTATACTCTAAGTATCAGAAGTGGGACTTGAAACCAGGTCCTTTGACCCCAGGGGTGATGCTCTTTGTACCACAGTAATAATGACTCAACAGTTACAAATATCCGTTTGTTTGACTGAAATTCATTAAAGTAATCCATTCACAGAGTATTATATTCTGGCTATATTTGTGTGATCTGGTATATTTTTTTAAAAAAATTATGCAAAGATTTATGGGTTCATCACTGCTTGAGTTATGAACAACAAGAATGTGCTATTGTTAAAGCAGAGTCAAAATAATACACTTTGAGAGTCAAGTAGAGGGCATATAGTTATTATGTAACTTAGGCATAATATCCTAGCTAACTCCCCCTCCCCTTGCCTTTGCTATATGAGCAGGCACCTGATTTTCATCATCTCCAACAGGTAAAAGACAAGGCATGGTATGAATGCAATACTGCCATGCTCCAGGGATTCAGACTAAATGACCAACACTGAAGGTGTCCTTTAAGTCCATAATGCTCAGGCCCAATTCAGCTAAAAGTATATCTGCTTCTTCATAGGAGCCTGAGCTGGAATTGACCTTTGAGATCATTTAGTCCAACTCCCTTATTTTATAGGTAAAGACAAAGTCCCTGACCTTGCCACTTGTGCAAAATAGAAAAATCAGAATTTGAAATTATGTTCTCTGTCTCCAGAGTTTTTTCTACTCTACTATTCTCTGTCTTCCTGTTGCAAGCAAGTCATGAACAAGGAAAGGATGCTCATCTTTGTAATCTTTTCAAATAATTTCCCATTTCACTTAATTGAAGGTTTACTGTTTCAGGTTAACACCATCACGACATCATGGAAAAAGCACTGGATGTGTAGGAGGGGGACCAGGGTTCAAATCCCAAATGACCTCTCTTCTCCTCTCCTCTCCTCCCCTCCCCTTCCCTCCCCTCCCCTCTCTTTCCCTCTCCTCTCCTCTCCTGTCTTCTCCTCTCCTTTCCTCTCCTCTCCTCTCCTCTCTTCTCTTCTCTTCTTTCACTTCCTTATCTGTAAATTACTGTAGGTTAGATTAGAAGACCTTTAAGATTGCATTTAGCTCTAACTCTTACCAAAGCCAAATAGAAGCAAAGCAAAACAAATTTAAAAATAAAACAAAACAACCCTTGCTCAGTCAAGGTGATTGAAGTATCTAAGAGCACATCCCTAGGTTACTGTCAAAAACCACTCTCTGATTAAATGTAATAAACCGGAGTCAATGCTAAAATGTTAATAAAATGTTGCTTTTCCCTGCTGATAGTCAGTACCATCTAATAAAGGTGGCTTGGTCCTATTTACAAAATAAACCATATTACTTGGTACCCAAGGGTGGTATTTTGGCCATGGGAGGTAATCATATTCTAATTTAATGGCAAAAAAGCAAGCATGACTAAAATATCTATTATGCTGGCTAGCTAGCTCCAAGTAGGTTGCATATTGTGAAAGGCTGCAGATATGCCAGTGCTTGTTAAGATATTAAAATTAACATGTTTAAATTTTTTCATTTACTGTATATGCAGTTTGCAGCCTTCTTCCAGAGCCTATAAGCCCACAATGACTTTCTAATGAATATTTAATTTTTGTTTTTTCCCTCCTGAAGAAGTTAACTCTATAACCACTTCTACTGGAAAAAAGCGACAACTGCAAACAAGGATAATGTGAGATGGAAAGATGGTAATAGACAAAAAGAAAGATCGAGGTCACAAAGAACATAAACTATACCTGTGGTTAGAAATTCTGATGTCCACAAGAAATAAACTGATTAGCTTCAGGGAAGTTCCAGTGCCTCCCCTAAAAAGAGAAATCAGTTCCAGTCTAAGGCAAAAAGCTGCTTATGAATACTTAATAATCCTTGCATTCAAGATTCAATGTCAGCATTAGTGGATCCCACACTATGGGTGAATAAACTACTCCCTGGTCAGTGGTTAGAGATTTTAAATGCCTTCCCTGAAGTAAACAGTCTACTTTCTAGGGGCAGCTGGCTCACCAGAAGAATAAAGTCCAGTAAGACAGACATAAAACCTTTAATGAAAGAATTATAAAGTGCTTCATAAGCATTATTCTGGCCTTTGAGTACAGCCAACCTTCATCTTTTCCGACATTTACTACAACTCTCAAAAGCCCCTGATGGCAAATTATTGGGAATATTTTAAAGATGAGTCAAGAACTAGTCAGAAATGGCAAAATGGCTCCCATCCAAGGCAGAAGATCAGCAGCTAGGAAGATAAAACACCCCCAAAATACTTGTTATTCTGTCCCAAGATGGAAATAAAACCTGTATCCATTGGGTATGCAACACAATAGTTGCAAATCATCCTGCCCTTCTGAGAGTTTTAATAAATTCTGATTTCTATAGTAATTTCTAAAGTAAGTAATTTATCTTCCCAGGGTACAAGAGAAGATCCATGTATTGCTCTTTTAATTGCTCTAGGAAACTAGAGCAGTGTCTCTTCCTAGAGTGACTTTCTAGCATTATTACTTTGCCATCTACACTAAACCCAAGCCAGCCAACTTGCTCTTGCTTATTCACAAGACTTCTATGTTTTTACTGGCTGTCTCTGTTGCCTGGAATATGCCACCACTTCGTCTTTACCTATCTCTTGCAACAACTAGAACACCAAGTCTTTGCTGGTCCCCTCACCTACTAGTGGCTCCTTCTAGCCAAAGCAATGCATCAGTTATGTGTTTGAAACAAGATTTTCACCCCACTTTTCCAGAGTCTAACTTCAGAAATCCATCCATTGTCTCTCCATATTGCTTATAAATCTTTTCAATACTAGGAGTTGAAAATGGTCTTAAAGCCTGCATATTCTTATCATCTCGTTTTAAAGCTAAAAAATTAGCTCATTGACTTGTGAAAGTCCAAGCAGCTACCAAATAGTAGAGCTGGGATTGTAACCGGGGCCCTCCTGGATCACAGTCTGGTACATTTTTGTTCTATGTGAGTAACTAACCAGTTAGATAACTGTTCTCTCTACTTCACCATTTAGATCAGGAATGAAAATGCTAAACTTCTCTTTGGGATCCTGGAGAACAACAATTGTCATGCCCCTTAGTAGAGAGTAATCTTTGGTACCTTCTTTCTGATCATCTCAAACCAGTGGTGCAGCCCACTAATATTTGCATGTTTCTCCCTCCTGTATAAAATGATTATAGCACATTTTTGTTCACTCTCTTCCTTGTGCCACCCAAATGAACAAGCGTTTATCATGCACCCATTATGTTTCAGATACCATACTGGGCGCCAATGATACAAAGATAAAATCGAAACTGACCTCAAATGAGCTTACGTTCTAATGGGGGAGATAATTATACACACATATAATGGAAAGAACACAAACTCAGGAGTCACAAGATCTCTGACCCTTACTACTGTAGGACCTTAGGTGAGTGAGTTAACTTGTCTAAACCTCAGTTTTTTAATCTATAAAATGAGGGGGGTGAAAGTAGACACAGGGGTGGCTAGGTGGCACAGTGAAAAGAGCACCAGCCCTGGAGTTAAGAGGACCTGAGTTCAAATCTGGCCTCAGATACAACATAAAAACTATCCGTGTGATCTTGGGAAAGTCATTTAACCCCAATTGCCCTGCCTTCCTCCCTCCAAAAAAAAAACAAAAGTAGGTTGCCACTGAGATCCTTTCAAGTTCTAAATTTGTGATCTTATGAAAGGAGTTATATGAGATCTAAAGGGGACAGGATGATATCCATCAATCATTCAATAAGTATTTATTAAATGCTTTCTTGTGTGAGACATTGTACTGAGGAGGGGATACAAATCAAAGTAAAAAATGATTCCTGCCTTCAAGAAGCTTATGTTCTTTTTTTTTTTTTTTTTAAAGCAATTGGGGTTAAGTAACTTGCTCAAGGTTACACGGCTAGTCATTATTTGTGTGTGGGTGCTCATTTTCTGAGGCCGGATCTGATCTCGGGTCATCCCAACTCCGAGGCCGGCGCTCTTACTCACGGCGCCACCTAGCCGCCCCTTTAGGGCAATTGGGGTTAAGTAACTTGCCCAAGGTTACACGGCTAGGTTTTTGTTTGTGCGGATTAAGTGTCGGAGGCCGGCTCCAAACTCAGGTCCTTCTGATTCCAGGGCCGGCACTCTATTTACTGCACCACCTAGCCGCCCCAAGAAGCTTATGTTCTAATGGGGGAAACAACATATATGTGAAGCAATGCATACAATACAATATAAATATGGAGTAGATGAAAAGTAGCCTTAGAGAGAAAAGTACTAGCAGACAGTAGTGGGAAGTTTGGAGGAGGCCCAGGAAAGGTTTCCAGGTGGAGGTGGTGCTTAAGCTGAATATTCAAGGAAGGCAGAATTCTAAAAAGTAATAAGGATTAGGAATGAGAGCATGTCAGGCAGGGGGATTGAGGGCTATAGGGTGGGGGGGCAAAGTCAGTTCTCCACTAAAATTAGTTCACATGCTAAACCAGTACTTCCCTAGCTGCCATGCCATTCAACCTGTCAAGGCAATTAATCATTTTCTTATTGCGTAGTTTTGAACTCTTTTGACTTCCTCATTTGGCAAATGCTTTCTATCATTTTTTTGAGATAGACATGTTGATGTCCTTTCTTTATCTATTTCCATTTTGGCACCAAATACCTCAAATAGACCAAGCTAGACTTTTTATAATTTTAAGCAATGTACTCTTCTCATCTTTATCTGTTCTTCAAATACAGGACTAATTTTGACATTTGATCTACCTTGCTGATGGTCTGACTAAACACACAGAACTAATTTGGAAATGATACCCACATTAGTAATTAGTCATTTTCAATCTGTTAAAACATCATTAATTTCATTTTTATTTGTGATTTTTAGTGTTCCCCATGTCTCAGGAATTAATATTTCTAATTGATCTTCCTATCTCAAGGCTCTATCCTTCCAATCCATTCTACACACAGATGCCTCAATGATTTTCCTAAAGTACAGGTTGACCATTTCACTCCACCAAACCCCTAATGAGCTTCTGTAGCTACCTAGTGCTACTAGGATCAAATATAAACTCTTGTGTTTGACTTTTAATTCCCTTCATAATCTGGTCCCAATTTACCTTTCCAATTATTCCCCTTTATGCACTTTAAACTTGAGTCAAACTGGCCTTTTTGAACACACAACACTCCATCTCCCATCTCTATGTCTTGGTACTAACTCCAACAATCCCTTACTTCTTTTAAAACTCCGATCACGAGCCACCTTCTACATGAAGCTTTTCCTGACTTCCCAAGCCTTTCCAGATACTAGTGCCCTCCACTCCCTACCCCAAAGTCCTCTTCCGTCTATTAATTTTTATTATACTTAAGTTCATTTTGTTTCTCCTAATAGCATATAAAGTCCTTAAGAAGAAAGACTTTTAATTTTTTATCCCATGCTCTAACAAGGTTTGCAATAAGTGACATAAGTGATTGTTGATTAAATGATCAATCTGCAAAATATTCATTTTCATCCATTTTATAGTGAACTAAGCAGTCAATAAGCCTTTGGCCTCTTTCATATCTTAGTCCCGAACCATATTTTCTAATATATTCTTTTTACTATGGCTACCTTTGCATGGAAGTTATAGGTTACTAAAGAACATGTTGATTTGATCTACAGGGTAGTGTCCTGTACTAAATATATGTTGGTACTATAGCTACAATTATATTCATGGTAATCTTTTTGTTTCTGCTCATGAACACTGTATGGTAAGATGACTAAGAAATAATATTTCTTGCTGCCTTTGACCATACAATACAACTACCTCTGCCAACTTCTTCATTTAACACTCCCAGGAGAACGGTAAACCATCTTTCCATTCAGCTGCAACTTTCTTATGTCTTCTGGTGGCACCGTGCATAGAGTCAGGAAGACTTGAATGCAAATCCTGATTCAGATTACTAGCTACATGACGCTGGGCAAGTCACTTAATCTTTGTCAATCTATTTCCTCATCTACAAAATGCAGATAATAATGACTACCTCATGAGGCTATTGTGAAGATTAAATGAGATTTGATATATAAAAATTCTGCAAACCTTACAGTACTATATAAATGCTATCTACTACCATTATTATGGGAATTTTAATAATGATATGATTACAGCAGTATGCCCACTCACTGATTGTTAGCCAAGGATGTCACATGTAGAGAAGCAAGTGAAATATGAATAGACAGGATAAAAACTGTGATTCTAAGTACTTTCTCCACTCTATTCCATAATCACTGGTCACTCCAGAAGCAGTAGGAGGCTGCATATGAGTGAGGCTAATTTTGTATTCTCTGTTTCATTAGTTGCCAGGGTAAAGAGTTCATCACCAACCAACTTGTCCTGATAATCACTATACTTATTTAGGTTGGTGTATGAATAGCAGACATAGTTTATTGCCATGACTATGTGTGAAGCTTTTCCGGGTTGGTACCAGCACTTAGTACAATGTTTGTTACAGAGTAGGTACCTAATATATGCCTAGTAGGTGCTTAATAAATGCTTATTGACTGGATTAGTAGAACTTGTTAGAGCTTGTACTTCACTGGCATGAACCCAGGGTTAGCTCCTTGCCACAATGAAGCAAGACTTTTGTGGAGTATTGAATATATGATATAATTACATATCTGCATACACATATGTTCACATGCATATGTATAAAAATAAACCTCAAAGAAATGTTCAGCACCTCAGAGAAGACAATTCAAAATATCCAGAATATATTAAAATTATCCAAAACAAAATGGAATAAGGCTCAATAAGGGATTGCTACATTAACTTTTAAAATGTTTTCATGTCATCATCCTCTCTTGTTATCATTTGGGGGAGAGAAAAATGGAATAAATTATTGGAAAATTAGCACCAAGAGGTTAAAGAAAGCTTGAAAAAAGAGCTATTTCCATCTTATATATTTATTGAATAAATGTATGTGTGTGTGTGTATGAGAGAGAGAGAGAGAGAGAGAGAGAGAGAGAGAGAGAGAGAAATTAGAGAGACAGAGAGACAGAGGAGAGAGGAAAAAGAGGAAGAGAGAGAGGGAGTGAGAGAGGGAGAAGAGGGAGGAGAGAGAGAGAGAGAGAGAGAGAGAGAGAGAGAGAGAGAGAGAGAGATGCAATGCTCTTCAAGTTCATGAATAGCTTTCATATGAGGGAAGAAGTCTCTTTATCTTTACTGATGATCTGGTGGGGCTTTAGAATTAATTTTCTTACATGAAAGATCATATCTGTTGGGAGTAAGTAATGGAAAACATTATGGATTTTTTTTCCTTTAGCAGTCCTTAGAAAAATAGCCCAGGGGGGTGCTAGGTGGCACAGTGAATGAGCACCGGCCCTGGAGTCAGGAGGACCTGAGTTCAAATCTGGCCTCAAACACTTAACACACACACACACACACACACACACACACACACACACACACACACAACTAGCCATGTGATCTTGGGCAAGTCACTTAACCCCAATTGCCCTTGGGAAAAAAAAGGGAAAAAAATAGCCCAGGCTTTCATCTAGCTAGGATAGTTTAGGCACAAGTCTGCCTGAAAGTAGAAGGACAAATTCAATGACTGATCAATGTCCCTTCCAATCCTTTCATTCTATTTATTTCATAAACTCTCTTTATCTAACATCTTAACTTTAGAGTTTATTTCATCAATTCCTCCTATACCAAGAGATTAAATTATTTTAAGAGTTATTACTTCATTTTATAGAGTTGTTGGATTTGGGATGCGTGTGTCAGGGGTGGGGTGGGTGTGGGTGTGGGTAAATGAGAGACAGAGAGAGAAAAAGGAAGAGAAGGGGAGACGGAGGGAAAGAGAGACAGAGAGGAGTGAGAGTTCAAAACAGCAATTTCTAACCATTATCTATCCCTGTGTCCTTTGATTTTCAGTAAACTATACTGTACTTGCTATTAACATGAAAAGAAATAAATGCAAGTAAATTTTAGGATTTAACATGCATATGAGAAAAAATACCCCTGAGGCTATGCCTATCACAGTCTGGAAACCCCAATGTAAAGGAATATTGGTATAAATGAGGCTAAATTACTTATCGTTGATAATAGTATCACATTTAATATTCCCTCAACATCCTGTATTAGCAAAGGGCAAAAGAAAAACTTCTAAAATGGCTGCCTTTTGAAAGTCCTCTCCTCAGTGCAATAGTCAGCGCAATTTCTTTTAAATGTCTATTATAAACAAATACACAAACCAACAAAAAAGCACCACCACCAGTAGCAGCCACTGTTACTGTGGTGGTGTTGATTGTTTTCTGTTTATCTGTATATTTGTTTACAATATATCTATTTGTCCTCCAGAGCAATAGCTGCAGCTTTGAGCATAAGTGAAGACAGAGTTAAGTTGCCTTGCTCTTAGTGGAGCACAGAAACCATGATTTGATGCATACAGCTGTCAACAAAAGTAACATGCTTTCTTTAATGTTTCAGTTCAATAAATGCCTTACAGAAAGTATCTTCACTTTTTGAGCTCCCTTCATATGATAGTTTTCATTTTGAATCCTCTCTTTTCACTTAAACTTGTTTCTGATGCTTTAAGAAGAGTCACAATACTAGATGTCTCCTACCAAAAAATAAAAATAAAAAGAGGCATTAACAGATTGTATCTGTCATAAGAAAGGCCCAGTGACATAGTGGACAAAAAACCTACTTTGAAAGCAGGATGTCTCACCTCTGACAATACTGACCACATGATGCAAGCAAGGCAAGGTCTCTTAATATCACAGTGCTCTAGGAAATGCTAAAATAATGAGTTACTGAAGTATTAGCCTGCATTGATGGAGGGGAGGGTTTCCTCACTGGATAGTTCCTATACCAGTAAAGTCAAAAACCAAACTCTGCCTTATATTGTATATGTCTATAAGTCTGTATTCAGAAATCATGTTGTGCTACAATTGCTTTGGAAGGGATAGGACACAAATAACTTGACTTATGTGCTTTAGTAACTAAACCATTCAGGAAGATATCTACCTGGTCAAGAATCCTGAGAAATAGCACAGGTATCTGGAATGGGAAAGCCACAGAACAATATTCCTTTCAAACAACTTTGAGAAATAGTGGACAACAGAAGGGCTTGGCTTGCTATGGTCTATAGGATCATGAAGAGCAGGACATGACTGAATGAGCGAACATCTCAATCTTTCATTCATCCACTCATTCATGTGCTTTATGATTGTCATTAAATATATTTTTCAAATAAAATTCAGTTCAAATCATAGTGTGGTTTTTTGGCCTTGGATAATCTTCCAACATGAACTGGAAGATCTTTCCCGCCCACTAATGGGCCTTATGTAAAGCACAACAAGAGAATCCTGATTAGGGAAGGCTTGTTTTTTATGAAGGTTCACACCTTTTGTTACTTTGTAATTAGACAGTGGGTCAGGGTTGTCTAGGAGGGTTGTCATGCCCTCTGACCCTGAAAAAGTGTATATATACTCTGAGGTTAGCATTTTGCTTTGGGGCTTACTCATGGGAAGAGTGTTTGAGTGAGACAGCCAGATGAGACTCTGGGTAGCCCTTAAGGAGCTCCTTGGCTTTGAAAACCCAGATGTTGGTGCTTCTGGTAACTATGTATGTATGGAATGGTCAAACATTTAAATCTGTCTGTCAGTCTGTGATGTATATATTATTTGGTCAGATAGTTAGAAGCCCTGTCTGTTGGTCTATATGCTATTATTTCTGCCTGGAATTTCTGTGTGTATTTTCTCTGAAGTTCAGGGTGCTGACTTTTTCCCCTGAAGTAAGTAAATTATATGTGTGTGTATGTGTGTATGTGTATGTATATGTGTATATGTGCATATATTATTATTATTATTATTATTATTATTATTATTATTATTAAAGTAAGACTGTTGAGCCCTTTTGAGTTACTTTCCTTTAGAAAAGAAATCAAAGAACCTGTGCTAACAGTCCTCCTGTGTGCTTCTGTGTTGGTGTTATTGGTTTATACCTCCACTGCAGTTTCAAGTAGCATTGTTGTTACAGTAACAAAGATCTCTAGTTAAAAAGATTTGGAGTATTGTAGTCTTCAAAGCAGAATCTCATAGAAGGATACAGATAATGGGTGAAAAAAAAATTCCAGTAGTCTTATTTAAACATTACCAGTAGGTAGGGTTTCAAGATAAATAGGATCATAGATTTAAAGCTAGAAGGTACCTTAAAGTTCTTCTAATTAATATCTTCATTCTACTGAAGTTAAGAGAAGAAACTGAAGTTAAGTGACCTTGCAAGCCCAACACCATCCACTATTCTAGGTTGTCACACTGCCTCAGTCTGCATTATATCATGTTTTGCTCTGATAAAGCTTTTCCCAGGCCCTCTTAATTCCAGTGCTTTCTCTCTATTACTTATCTCATATTTATCCAGTATATAGGTTGCTTGATATTAGTTTCATGTTGTCTCCTTCATTAGATTGCAAGTTCCTTAAGGGCAGAGACTGTATTTTGCCTCTTTTGTGTCCCCAGGGCTTAGCATAATGTCTGGCACATAGTAAGTGCTTACTAAATGCTTATTGATTGACTGACAATAAGAACAAAGTGTTATTTATAGAAGTGATGTGGAAAAGACAGTGTAGGGTCATGGAAAAAAATGTTAAATGATGGGGCAGCTAGGTGGCACAGTGAGTAGAGCGTTGGCCCTGAAGTCAGAAGGACCTGAGTTCGGATCTGGCCTCAGACACTTAATGCACACACAAACAAACAAACAAACAAAAAAACCTAGCTGTGTGACCTTGGGCAAGTTACTTAATCCCAATTGCCCTCCAAAAAGCAAAAAAAAATTTTTTTAATTAAAAAAAAATGTTAAATGAGAGGTCCAAAAATCCGGCTAAGATTAACTGTGTTGTTGGATGAGTTTTTATATTAGCTAAGAGAAGAGGTTGTCTATAGAATAAAGATATTGAAGGTCCCTTATATACCTAAATTTATTTCTACTCTCTCCAATAAATGATCACAGACAAAGAAGTATGTTGTTGTTTAGCCATTTCAGTTGTCTCTAATCCTTCGGGACCACAATTGGGGTTTTCTTGGCAAAGATGCTAGAGTAATTTGCTATTTCCTTTTCCAGCTCATTTTATAAATAAGAAAACTAAGGCAAACAAGATTAAATAATTTGCCCAGGGTCACACAACTGGTAAATGCCTGAGGCTGAATTTGAACTCATATCTTCCCAAATCTAGGTCCAGCACACCATTCACTGACCCAGCTAGCTGGCCTAAAAGGAAGAATATGTAGTTATATACATATATACAAAGATGCTTACATACTCCATAATTAAAGGTAGATTACTGAGCCAAAGTTGGAGAAAAAACAAAATGAAGGGAAATTATTATCTATAGTTATTTATATAGCAGCTATTACATGATAGGCACTGTAATAAATATATGCTTTTTCAAAATATTATCTCATTTGATCCTCACAATAACCTTGGGAAGAAGGTGCTACTACTATCCCTGTTTTAGAGTTGCAGAAACTGAGGCAGAGATGAAGTGATTTGCCCAGGATTACACAGCTAGTAAGTATCTGAAGCCTGATTTGGACTCAGGTCTTCTTGACTCCCAGGCTCAGTGCCTTATCTACTGTGCCACCAATTGACTCCTATAGTTATCAATTTTTGTTACAAAATGTACATATTAGGTTTTTAATATATGAGAATGAATTTCAAATCCAATCAGAATACTAATTTCTACATATTCACACACAAGACACATAGCAAAACATTTCTGGTGTGTAAAAATGTTTCCAACTCTACTACATTTAAGTATGTGTGAAACTCCTACTTTCTCACGGATAAAATATAAACTCCTCTGTTTAGCTTTTAAAACCCTTCATGAGTTGTCTCTAACCTGTCCTTTCAGTCTCACTGGACATCACTCCTCTTCTCACACTTTATGATTCAACCAAATAGGCCTTCTATATTTTCCTTATACAAGACACTCCATCTCCCACCTCCTATGCATTTGCACTGGCTGTGTCATATGCCTGGAATGCACTCCCTCTATATCTCTGTCTGAATCCTAGAGTCCCTCTCTATTCCTTTATAATGTAACTTGGGCACCATCTTCTGCTTGAAAGTTTTTCTTATCCTCCGTATTGCCAATGTCCTTCCTCCCAAGCTACTTTGTATTTAACTCAGTAAGAATGCGTGTATTTATTAGTCTGATATTTGTGCTATATATGTGTGTGTACATATATATATATTTTGTCTCTCCCATTAGAATTCAATCTCTTTGTGAGTAGAGAATGTTTTCTTCCTTGTCCTTATATATTCTACACCTTTTGGGTTTGTCCTTCATTTTCAAAAAGGGAAATGGTGACTTGACATGCAGTTGACTTTGATTTGAGTGAGGAAGGGCTGTCACCAGCCTCTTTCTCCTCCAGAGCCATCTGGATATAGTGACTAGATATTCTTCAGGATGACTGGAGATGACCTAGGATTCAATGGGAAACTCTGGCCCTTTTAGGTTAAGGCTTTTTCAAATACTCACTTAGAGGGGCTGAGCCAAGATGGCAGAATAAAAGCAGGAACTTGCTTAAACTCCTGCATCAATCACCTCCAATACCTGTAAAATATGACTCTAAACAAATTTTACAGCTACAGAACCCACAAAATGACAGAGAGAAACAAATCTCCCACTGAAGGCAGCCTAGCAGGCCAACAGGAAGGGACTATCACACTGGGCTGGGAGCCGAGCACAGTCCCATGTCAGCTGTGTGATTCCAGGCCTGGAGCAGTCCTGACCAGTGGCACAGACCAGCCAGAGCCAACTTTAGGAGAGTCAATCACTGGCAGCTGTGGCGGGTTCCAGACTTCTCAACCCATAAATGACAATGAGAAAGTAAGAGGTCAATGGGGAACTCTGTAAGAAATGGGTAATAGAAGAGTGTAGTCTGGCCCCTGCTCCCAGGGAAAGAGATGATGATAGCTGCAGCTGCTGCCATGTGGCTGCCTCTGGGCCTCCTGGCCTGCAGTTCTTAGGGGGACCAAGCAACCATTCAGAGGGTAATCACTTGTGCTTTGACCTGCATGAATCTTGGCTGCAATCTTGGGTAGTAGTCCTGGGGTAAGGAATACCAGTGGCCAGAGTTTATGGTGGTTATAGAGAGGGTGCCCTCCTCATAGCTCTGACAACATCTGAAAAAAACCCTAGCAATTTGGGACAAAGCTCTCTCCACTCTGGAAGGAGAGTTCTACTGTGGCAAAGGGCTCAAAAGTCAAATAATTGGCTGGCAAGATGAGCAAGCAGAGGAAGCACAAACAGACCATAGAATCCTTTTTGGGGGACAAAAAGGATCACAACATGGAAACAGAAGAAGTCAACAAAGTCAAAACTCCTGTATCAAAAGCTTCCAAGAAAAATATGAATTGGTTACAGGCCATGGAGGAGCTCAAGAAAGTTTTTGAAAACCAAGTAAGAGAAGTGGGGGAAATATTGGGAAGAGAAATGAGAATGATGCAAGAAAATCATGAAAAGTGCATCAACAGCCTGCTAAAGGAGACCCAGAAAAATACTGAAGAAAATAGCACCTCAAAAAATAGACTAACTCAAGTGACAAAAGAGGCCTAAAAAGCCAGTGAGGAGAAGAATACTTTAGAAAGTCAAATTGCCCAGATGGAAAAGGAATGTCAAAAACTCACTGAAGAGAATAATTCCTTCAAAATTATATTGGAGCACATGGAAGCTAATAACTTTATGAGAAATCAATATACTATAAAACAGATCCAAACAAATGAAAAAATAGAAGGTAATGTGAAATATCTCATGGGAAAAACCACTAACCTGGAAAATAGATCCAGGAGAGATAATTTAAAAGTTATTGGACTACCTGAAAGCCATGATCAAAAAAAGAGCTTAGAAACCATCCTTCAAGAAATTCTCAAGAAAAATTGCCCTGATATTCTAGAACCAGAGGGCAAAATAGAAATTGAAAGAATTCACTGATTGCCTCTTGGAAAAGATCCCCAAAAGAAAACTAGAAATATCATAGCCAAATTCTGGAGTTCCCAGGCCAAGGAGATAATATTACAAGCTGTCAGGAAGAAACAATTTGAGTATTGTGGAAACACAATTGGGATAATACAAGATCTAGCAGCTTCTACATTAAGGGATTGAAGGGCTTGGGATATGATATTCCAGAGGTCAAAGGATCTGGGATTAAAACCAAGAATCACCTACCCAGCAAAACTGAGTATAATGCTTCAGGGAAAAATATGGTCATTCAATTAAACAGAGGACTTTCAAGCATTCTTGATAAAAAAAAAAAACAGAATTGAGTAGAAAATTTGACATTCAGATACAAGCAGCAAGAGAAGCATGAAAAGGTAAACAGGAAAAAGAAATCATAAGGAATTTATTAAAGTTGAACTATTTACATTCCTACATGGAAAGACGATAATTGTAACTCATAAGACTTTTCTCAGTATAAGGATAGCTAAAGGGAATAAATATGTATGTGTGTCTGTATAAGAATAGGAGGGTGTGTGTACAAATACATATGTGAGTGTGTGTATATATGTGTACATGTATACATAGAGGGCACAGGATCAGTTGAATATGAAAGGATGATATCTAAAAAATAAAATTAAGAAGTGAGAGAGGAATATAATGGGAGAAGGAGAAAGGGAGAGGTAGAATAGGGTAAATTATCTCATATAAAAGAGGCCAGAGAAGACAATTATAACGGAGGGGAAGAACAGGAAGGTGAAAGGGAATTTCTCATTGAATTTGGCTTAAGGAGGAAATAACATACACACTCAGCTGGGTATTTCCCTACAGGAAAGTAGGGGAAAAGGGGATAAGACGAGGAATGATAGAAGGGAGGGCAGATTGGGGGAGAGGGTCATTAGAAGCAAATACTTTTGAAAAGGGACAGGGTCAAAGGATAAAATAGAATAAGTGGGGGGATGGAGAGGATGAAAGGAAATATAGTTAGTCCTTCACAATATAACTACTATGGAAATGTTTTGTGTAACTACACATGTAAAACGTATATTGAATTGCTCGTCTTCCCAGTATGGGTGGGTGAGGAGGGAAGAAAGGAAAGAATCTGGAAATCAAACTTTTAAAAACAAATGTTAAAAAAATTATTTTTTACATGCAACTGGAAAATAAGATATATAAGCTCTGGGGTATAGAAATCCATCTTGCCCTACTAGAAACTTGGGGGAGGAATAGGGGAGGATATGAGAGAGAAAATTGGGGGAAGGGATATTCAGTAGGCTGACTATCTTGGAGTGGGGGTAGGGGAAAGCCAGGGAGAAAATTTGTAAATCAAAACCTTGTGGAAATGAATGTTGAAAATTAAAAATAAATAAATAAATGATTACTTAAAAATTTTTAAAAAAATAAAAATTAAAAAACATCCCAAATAATCATTTAAAGTGAGGTAACAACCATTCAGTGAATAGGCCCCTTTAAGAAGTGAGTCAAAGGATGACCCCTATAATTAGAAAAAAAGAAAAAAAATCAAGCTGGGAGGGGAAGACCCCTAGGGTTGCTGTTCCAAAGATATAGTTACCATTGACATCTCCTCTAAGGCAGGAGGGCACCTTACATGTAGCACAGTGTACGTAATAGTATATAGTACAGTAGGCTATTAATACATGGTGTCCCCAAAGTACCAAGCAGTTTTAAGCTAATAAACCTTAAGCTACTGAAGCTTAAAGTTGACCCAAGTCTTTGGGGATATCCTGTATTTGTTGATTTGATTGATAAAGTTTCACACATACTTGTATAATAAACTTGTTGTTCAGTCATTTTTCAGTCATGTGTGACTACTCATGACCTCATTTAGGGTTTTCTTAGTAAAGATACTGGAGTACTTCTCCAGCTCATTTTACAGATGAGGAAACTGAGATAAATATGGTTGTGAATTGCCCAGGATCAAATAGCTAGTAAGTATCTGAGATCAGATCTGAATGCAGGAAGATGACTCTTCCTGACTCCACTCTGGTAGTCTATACACTGTACAACCTAGCTGCCCCAATAAAACTGTTTGTTTTGAAATAATTTCTCTGAAAGTCATGAAAAATTGTCTCAGTCTCTTCTGAAGAAAGTCCTGGTAATTCCTGCTATCAGCAAGTGGTCTAAAGTACAACTTACAGTCATATCTTGTGACCAGAACAAAATTAAGAGATACCAATCAAAACTATAAATAAAAAATTACTGACATGTTTCAATATCCTGCACAAATACCTGTTTGAGAAGCTTCATGTAACAGTCAGCAAACTGAATTAAGTAACAAGGGAAATTGTCTTAACAAAAATGTAAATCAGCTTAACTAGAAGATGAAAATGTTCCTGTCTCCAGTTAAATAAAAATGATGCATCTTTTCCCATTCTTTTTATCCTAAGTGAGACTGAGAAGCTGGGCCTTTATCATCTCTGCTTGCCAAAGTCACTTTTAACTCACTGTACTTTTAATCAGTTCTAATTGGGACTTACTTTGCTGATAGAGCTTAGCATTTCCAGATTTTCTTTTTAAAGTATCAGTTTAATGGCACTGACATTAAGGTATTTGTTCAGTGGGTCTCATAACAGCTGACTAAAAATGCACAGGAGAAAGAGAGAGAGACAGAGAGAGAGAAGAGAAGTGAGGTGTTGAGTATCAAAAGGAGTGGGAGGGGAGAAAAGGAACTGCCAACTTGCCCACCCCCAGTGTATAGAAATTCCTGCTGATGCCTGCTACAGTTACATTAGCCCAGCATGTTTAAATATCTGGTGAGAGTTTCCCTACCGCCACCTGGTGAGTAAGAGCCCAAGAAGGAGTAGGAGGTTATCATCCATCTTGTTTCATCTCACAGACAGTGACTTGCACATACCCATCTCAGAGGACACAAGGGTAAAATACAAAGCAAGCTGTAAGGCCCATTCTGTCAGCCCTTTCAAGTCCTTCAGCCCTTGAGTCAGTACTCAAAACTGTTTGGCAGCTGCATGTCAATGCAGGAATGTCTGCATAAACCTTGTACCCGAAGGAGGAGAGGACACTTTGTTAAGAAAAAGGGAGTGAATCATAGGGGATGAGCAAGCCTCTCTTTTCTGGGGTTACCTACCACTAAATGGTTAGTACTGAAAACTGTAAGATAAGGATGGAGTAGAGGTTCAGTGGTATAATTTTAGTGACAAAAAGATCTGTAAAGCAAACAAGGAACATAGTAATTCACCTACACGCAGGTTTCCAAACCATTTATTGCTCCAGATGCAAAATTCCATGGAGATGAGAAACTCAGTTCAGCATGACAAATCACCTGTGACTTTTTCCTTGGAGTGCTGACAGTTGAATGTTTCCCCCGTAGTCATATAGCATACATATGTTAGATTCAGAACTTGAATTCAGGTCTTCCTGACTCTAAGGCTGACTCTCTGTCCCAAAATGTTTTTCTTCTAAACCATGTTATTCTTTAAATCTGAAATATCTCCTAAAAAGTAGTTAAGAGGGTCTATTAGCCTTTGTTCTTTTATGTCCTACTAATTAACTTATCCATACATTCATTCATCCAACCAAACATTTACCAAGTACTTGGTTTGTGCAAGCAGGCATGTGCTAAACTCAACTCTAACCAACTTGTAAGAGCTGATTGTTAAATATTCAGTGAGCATTTATTCTTAAAAAATTGTCAATTACTACAAATCCGGGATTGATTTCCAGTTTCATTGATTGTCTTGACTTCACAAAGTGTTAATAAAAGAGAGTGTTAAGAATGTGTGTATTTTTTTTGAGAGTCCAGATGATAAACATTAACCAGCACACCCCAATAATGCTCTAAAATCATTACTTGAGCTAAGCAGGAATGCAGCAAAAGGCTCAGAGAATAAAGTTATCACCAGACTGGACAACTGGTGACTGTAGGATAACAATAATACCTGACATTTATATAGTACTTTAAGGTTTACAAAGTGTTTGATGTCCATTATCTCATTTGAGTCTCACAACACCCTTGTGTGCAAAGCACTCTTCTAGGTTGGGGGAAAATATTAAGGTATTATAAAAAATCAATCCCTGTCCTTAAGATTGTACCTGGAACTGAGCTCAGAAGGTTCAGGGTATATGAAGTAGAAAGTGGACAGGAAAGAAACAATAAAACAGTTTGTTTGATTTCATTGAGAGTGGAAAAGAGCAGGGCAGATGGGGGAAGAAAGGAGAATACATACAATTGCTACATATTAATCAGATTATTTGGAATTTTTGAATTCTACAATGTGATTTGTTTCTTGAAATACATCTTTCCTGAGTTTTAAAATTTTTTGTTCATATTTTACTTTAAGGTAACTCAGACACCATTTCTGTGTTTTGTAGAATTCCTGTTTTGTAGACAAAAGGATTGATCTTTGATCTAGTTTGTCTCATCTTTTGAGGGTACACAAATATAATAAGCTCATTACAAAGAAGTGGCCAAAATTGTTTTTGAAGTGGAATTTTGTGGTAATTCATGAATTCAAGAATGACTATAAACCACATTCAATGTTTGCTCAGAACTGATGCCCAACCTCCCTGTTAAGTGGTCAGTAAATTAGTAAGTGATAAGAATATTCAGTAGGCTTGGGGGTGGAGGGGAAGGTGGTCCATAACCTTTCAAGATGAACACTGTTAGCTGGAAAGAAAAATGCTTTACATTGTCAATGGAAGACCCAATTTAGATTAGAGAATGGGGGAGGTAAAAAAGGGAGAAAGAAGAAAGAGAATGAAGTAAAAGAAAAAGAAAACAGTTATCTCCAGGGTGTTTGCCTACCAAGAAAAAGGAAAAGGACAGTTAAGATCTGGGATTTCAATGGATAGGAAACACCTGGGTGAGGAAACATCATCTACCTATGCAAGGTGACACCTTCCCTATGAGTTAAAATCTTACAGGTTTTTTTAGAGCCCTAGTGAAATACTTGGGGGCCCAGATAAATGAATATAAGGTGAAACTCAAAGTCAGGTTTTTCTTGGTTTTAAGGCCAGATCTCTATTCACTCATAAGAACAAGAAGAAAATGTTATAAACATACCCTTTACTACTACCAGATCTTACTAGCTGTGTGACCCTGGAAAAGTCACCTAATAAGTCTACCTTAGTTTCCTCAACTGTAAAATGAGGATGATAATAGTACTTAACTACCAGAGTTATA
>WOXC01000840.1:0-29734 GCA_011680675.1 Gymnobelideus leadbeateri | reverse complement strand
GAGTTTGTGGTGGGAGGAACTTGCTGAGCAGGTAGAACAGGAAGGAGTGGAACAGGAAAGGTGGAGCAGAGCTGAGAGGAAGTTGGTCAGAGCAGTTAGAGCTGAGGGAGAGAGAAAGGAAGCAGACAATGAGCTGTGAGTGTTTGTGGGAAGGTCGTAGCAGGGGAAGGCTTGGGGATGGTGGTGTCCCCTGCATTGTCATTGTGTATGAATTTCTTTGTCACTATGATGGATTTGGTTCAGTCAAACATAAAATGGGTATAATAGCATTTCCCTCCCAGAGCTGTCCTAGGGATAAAATTAAATTTAATATTTGTTAAGCATTTGGCAAAGTGCCTGGCACGTAGTGGTAACTTAACAAACATGTTTTCTTCCTTCTCAGTCTGAGCCTTACCCATTGCATACACTGTTGCTACAGAAGCACTCACATCTATGACATAAATCACAGGGATTTTTACCACCATCAGTGCTTATGAATTCTGTACACACTGAATAGAAAGACCTTCACTTGAAGGTAGCTGGAGATAGAGGTCATCTTTACAGCAGTTTGGAGATAGTGGGAGACTTCACTGCTGAAAGCAGAGTCTGTCATTATCCCTCCACTTTGCTATTTTATTGAGATAAACTGTCTATCATATTATGGTGTTTCACTGGTTACCAACTGAAGAGGAAAAGTAATGGAAAAGAAAAAAATATTTTGTCCTACTTCACCCTAATCCTAAAAACCATAAAAATAAATTCAGCTTAAAAAGCTGCCAGAAAATGATAGGGAATTTGTGAGTTGATAAGTAAATCATTACAGCATTCAGGTACTAGGTACATAACCCATGACAAAGGAGGGATTATCTTATTTGAGAGCAATGCTAAAATGAGAAAGTGTTAGGTAATTTGAAAATTAGGCAACTAGATAGCACAGTGGATAGAGTTCTGTGCCTGGAGTCAGGAGGACCCAAGATCAAATCCAGCCTCAGATACTTATTAATACTATATGACCCTGGGCAAGTCACTTAATGCTGTTTGCCTCAGTTTCTCATCTATGAAATGTACTGGAGAAGGAAATGGCAAGCCACTCCAGTAGCTTTGCTAAGAAAAGCCCAATTGGAGTCATGAAGAGTCTGACATGACTGACTAGATAACAACAAAATTTGAAAATCAGCTTTACCTAAACAGTCTAAGCATGATCATTTTACTGAAAACTACAATGAGAAAGAATGATAATGAAGACAGATTTTGGTGAAGAATTGATTTCCTTATTGCCCCCCCCCCAAGTAAAACCCAATATTGAAATATTTTCTAATTTTATGAAGATTAAAATTTAAGACAAAAAATTAGAATTGTTGTCTCAAACATAATTAAGAAATATTAAAAGGCTTCCTAATTAGGAAGTAAATTCAAGACAAAGAATTAGAATTGTTGTCCTAAATATAATTAAGAATAATTATATGTCTTTACAACTTGACAATGTGCAAGAGCATTTAGTAAACGTTGTTTCCTTTCCCTCTAGTCTTCTTCCATGGCTAACACTTTAAAGTTTACAAAGGTCCCATTAAAAGAATCTGGGGACTACCAGGAAAGCACACACAATAGAAGTACTGGCAGCTGGCTTGCTAAGTCATAAACTAGTTAATGGCTGGTTGAATTCCAGCTGCTTAATGGGGTGCCCATGGAGACAGGCTAAAGCTAGAGTAAGCATCACTAAGGAAGCATGGGTGGGAGGCGCAGAATAAATACATTAGATCAGCAGTACTTAAAGTGTGGTCTAAAGAGGTGCCCAAAATGGGTCCTTAAGGTCAAAACTAATTTCATAATAATACTAAGACATTATTTGTCTATTAAAATATTCCTCCCTTTTCCAACTACATACCTATGTAAGGATGAGTTTTCTTCATATACTTCAATCAAAACATATCAACTGTTTTCTTTTTAGAAGCAAGTGAGAATCCAGTTGTCTTTTCTTAAACTAAATATTAAATAGATTTGCAAAGTTAAGAAAAGCAATGCTTCTTACTAAATTTTTTGCATTTGGGGGAAAAATCATTTAAAAAGTTGTTTATGCTATCATGTATGTTGTTGTTAATTTTAATGAATTAATAAACATTTTTCTACCCACATAGGTGAAAGCTCTTTGGTTTCTTCAATATTTCTTAAGAGCTTATAGGAGTCTTGAGGCCCAAAAGTTTGAAAACCACTGGATTACATTAATAGCTATTATGAAAATGGGGCAAGGTTCTCTAAGAATCCATTGATCATTGACCACTAGAAAAACAGTGGAAATTTCATGGTCATCAACTTATCTGAAAGAACCAGGAAATGAGAAGTTGGGATGTGGAGAAGGGAGAAGTATAAATTCACCCTAGAAAGCAAAAAGAAAAGACAGAGAATTAATAAAAATTCAATTAAACATGGTGTCCTCCACAGCCCAGGAAAAAAGAAAGAATGAGAATACATTGCTCAATCATTTCCTATCTTTTACCTCCCTTTAGTTACATCACAAAATGTTACCTTTGGTGTCCCAGAAATCTATTAATTTTGAAGGTAATAAAAATAGATCTGTTAGCACAGCAGCTAAGGCAGGGAACCATGGGAGAACATGGGTATTTCCATGCTCAGTTATATTTGCCCTAGTGTTATAAGAGTAGAACATGATATAATAGTGTCAAGGTATACCTTAGACTTGGTGATGCAATACTTCAATGACAAGAAGATTATAAGCAAAAAATAAGGATTAGCATGAACCAGGTAGAATTCATAGGTATGGCTGAAAAGTTGCAGTGGCTTAAGTTTTCTAGATATGTTTTGTGTTTCTATACTTTGTTGATTATCCCACTCTCTGAGAACTGAATGGGAAGGAGTTTATATTTCTAGGCATTTTATCAATCCCTGAACATATTATTTACATGTTACAAACTAGTTTCTGATGATTCAAGTATGTTGTTCAATTATCAGTAAATAGATATCTATTAATAATTATTAATATAGAATTAATTCAATATACTATCTCCAAACAGAACATATATTCTGAATGCAGATTGAAGCATTTATACTTTAGGACATAGCTAAAATGAGAATTTTTTGGTTGAATGTGCGTGTATCTCTCTCTCTCTCTCTCTCTCTCTCTCTCTCTCTCTCTCTCTCTCTATATATATATATATATATATACATATATATATATATATACACACACACATATAAATTTGTATTATATTTCATTTTTTTCTGTTTTCTTAATGGGGAACATAAAGAAGAAAGAAAGGAGGTAAGAGGGAGAAAATTCAGAACTGAAAATAACACTGAATTTAAATGTGAATGAATAAATTGATCAAGCGACTGATCAATGCTATTCTTCTCTGGGCTCTACTCTTGACTCTCTAGATTTCTTTCTCCATCATGACCCAGAAACCTTCTCAGCATTAAAGATCACTTTGCCCTCTGATCAGTCAGTTCCTCCAGGCACCTTTATAAAGGATGGGATTTTCTTCCTTTTTGCTCATTTTTCTATTCCCAAAGTTTCCTAGTTTTCTCAATGCCACATAGTCAACACTTAATAAATGCTTGTTGTAAGGAATAGTCAATAACTTGAAAGCCATGGGAGGTGTAAATATAAAAATGAGACAATCCCTGCACCCAAAGAATTTACATTTTAGAGGAGAGGGGAGGAGACACACACAATAAATTCAGAGATAAGTAAAAAGAGGATAGGGCAGGTACATGGTACAGTGGATAGGGCACTGGGACTGCAGTCAGGAAGACTCAACTTCCCAAGTTCAAATCCAGCCTCAGACATTTAGCAGCTATGTGACTCTGGACAAGTCACTGTTGCCTGTTTGCCTCAGTTTCCTCATCTGTAAAATGAGCTAAAGAAGAAAATCAAGAAAACCCCAAAAGGGGTCACAAAAAGTCAGACAAAACTGAAAATGAAAGAACAACAGAAATTAATAATCAGGCCCCCTCCCTACTCATCTACCAATAAGATCTCCACTTGCCTGTCACCTCTGTGCATTCCGAGAAGGGTGTGACCCAAGTTTATAGGTGAAATGTGTTTTTCTTGATTCTTCCTCCTTTTGCTTTATCATTTAATAAATGTTCTGGGGTGGAGCCAAGATAGCGGAGTAGAAACAGCACATCCAAGCCACTCTCCCCCCAGATCACCTCCAAACTATGTAAAAGGGGACTGTGAACAACTTCTGGAGCCCCAGCACCCACAGAACGACACAGAGAAGCTAACCTCCCGCTGAGGACAGCCCAGCAGCCCTGCAGGAAGGACCAGTGCAGTGCTCTGGGAGCCAGCAGTGCAGTGCACAGTGTGCTGGGAACCGAGCACAGGTCCGCCTGAGTCGCAGTTTTAGCCCCAGGGCGGCTGGGCCAGCAGCCAGCTGGAGGGACCCCAGAACACCAGCAGCTGTGGCAATTCCAGAATTATCAACATAGACATGCCTAGGACAAAGGGAGAGGTTAGTGCCCTATGGACTTTGGGACCAGTATTTGGGGAATGCGTCAGCTTCCTCTCCTGGGGGCTAGAAGCCACTGAGGAGACACGCCATTTTGTAGTTTTCAGAGGCAGCTCCACCTCCTGGCCTGTGAACTGTAGGGAGATGCAGCAATCAGTCTTGGGGGGTAATCGCTCTTGCTTTAACCTCCCTGGATCTGGATTGTGATCTGGGGTGGAGGTTGTGGGTGGGTTTCCAGCTTTCCAGAAACAGAAGTTGTCCCCCACACGTTTGGGACGAAAGTTCCCCTGTCTGGCAGCAGAGCCATACTGTGGCAACAAGCCCAAAAGTCAAGCAATTAAGTGGCAACATGCCAAGGCAAAGGAAACAAATTAAACAGAAAAATGCAACCTTAGACTCCTACTTTGGGGGCAAAGAGGATCAAAGCATAGAACAGTAGGAGGGCTGTGAGGTCAGAAGTCCTGCTCCAAAAGCCCCAGGGGAAAATATGAGCGGGTTGCAGGCCATAGAGGACCTTAAGAAGGACTTTAAAAATCAAATAAGAGAAGTGGAGGAAAAATTGGAAAGAGAAATGAGAAGGATGCAGGAAAAGTATGAAATGAGGGTCAACAGCCTGACTGAGGAAAACAACACCTTAAAAAATAGACTAACTCAAATGGCAAAGGAGGCCCAAAAGGGCAATGAGGAGAAGAATGCCTTAAAAAGTCGAATTTGCCAGATGGAAAAAGAATCTCAAAAGTTCACTGAGGAGATTCATTCCTTCAGAGTTAGACTGGAGCAAATGGAAGCTAATGACTTTATGAGAAATCAAGATGCTGTCAAGCAGATCCAAACAAATGAAAGAATAGAAGGCAATGTGAAATATCTCATGGGAAAAACCACTGACCTGGAGAATAGATCCAGGAGAGACAATTTAAAAATTATTGGACTACCTGAAAGAAAGATCAAAGAAAGAACCTAGAAATCACCCTTCAAGAAATTCTCAAGGAAAATTGCTCTGATGTTTTAGATCCAGAGGGCAAAATAGAGGTTGAAAGAATCCACCAATCACCTCCTGAAAAAGATCCCAAAAAGAAAACTCCCAGGAATATTATAGTCAGGTTCCAGAATCCCCAGATCAAGGAGAAAATACTACAAGCAGCCAGGGAGAAACAATTTCAATATTGTGGAAACATAATCAGATTAGCACAGGCCCTTGCAGCTTCTACACTGAGGGATCAAAGGGCATGGAATATGATATTCCAGAGGGCAAAAGAGCTGGGACTGAACCCAAGGGTCACCTACCCAGCAAAACTGAGTATTTTGTTTCAGGGGAAAATATGGTCATTCAGTGGAATAGAGGACTTTCAAGCACTCTTGAGGAAAAAACCAGAATTGAATAGAAAATTTGACATCCAGACGCAAGAAGCAGGAGATGCCTGAGAAGGTAATCAGGGAAAAGAAATCAAAAGGAACTTATCAAAGTTGAACTATTTACATTCCTATATGGAAAAGCAATAACTGTGACTGAGGAAATCTTTCTCACCATGAAAATAATGGAAGAAGGGTGTATGGTCATGTGAATACATATATGAATGTGTGTGTATATGGTTACAGTTATATATGGATAGAGGGCATAGGTTGAATTTGTTAGGAAGGGAGGATACTCAAGGGGTGAAGTTGTGAGGTGAGAGAGGAAAGTGGCAGGAAGAGATGGCGAGAGACAAGGTGGAGTAAACTATCCCATTCTCAGAAAAAGGTTTTTAAATGCATTAAAAAAATACAAAGGAAACCAATTAGGGGGAAGAGAACAAGCATTTATCAAGCACCTACTAAGTGTTTAAAAAATATGATCTCATTTGATCTGTACAACAGGTGGTATTATTATGCCTATTTTACAGAGAGAGAGGTTAAGTGACTTGCCCAGGGTTACACAGCTATTGGGCAGCTCATTGGCAGAGTGAATAGAGTTCATACAGGGCTTGGAGTCAGGAAGACCTGAGTTCAAATCCGACCTCAGACACTTAATAGCTGCGTGACCCTGGGCAAGTCATTTAAACCTTTTTGCCTCAGATTCCTCAGTTGTAAAATCAGCCAGAGAAGGCAATGGCAAACCAATTTAGTATCTTTACCAAGAAAACACCATCACAACAGAGTCAGACTTGACTGAAACAAATGAACAACAATGCACAGCTATTATGTGTAACTTAACCTGAAGTTGAATTTGATCTTGGACTTCCTGACTACATGCCTGACACTCTATCTGCTGCACTAGTAAATTAAAATAATACATGTGTGTGCCCATTATAATAGAGAGTTGCCTAGAGCAGGTGTCAAACTTGTGGCCCAAATCAACAAAACTTCTTTTTAAATCAAATTAAAACATAATTGGAAAATATTAATAAATAAATATAGGATACAACAAAATGTTAATGTGGTTTTCTATAGTCAATACACAGCCCTCAGGAATCCATTTCTTTTTGTTTGTTTTGAGGGGGGAAAGCAAAGCAGTTGGGGTTAAGTGACTTGCCCAAGGTCACACAGCTGGTAAGTGTTAAGTGTCTGAGGCTGGATTTGAACTCTGGTCCTCCTGACTCCAGGGCTGGTGCTCTATTCACTGCACCACCTAGCTGGATGCCCCAGAGATCCATTTCTATTTGAGTTTGACACCCGAGTCCTAGAAAGCTAAGAGATTAAATGATTTGTCCAAAGTCATACAGCCTGTAAGTATCAATGACGGCTCCATATTCCTCCTCTGAGACCCCTTTTCCCACCCCCCAACCCCATGCTTCCTTTCTGAGGTCAGAAAGGCAAAAACCAGTCCTGTCTTCAAGGAACCTACACTGAAATGGTTGCTATATCCCACACAACTGACTCCCAAAGAAACTTTTGTAACACAAACCATTTAAAATCAGGAGCTGCCAGTATCATCAGGCCAAGCTACTTTCAACTGGGCCCCTGAAAGACCTCACTATGAATGGAGACTTCTGATTCTCAATTATCTAGCTGTCGATTCTAACATTCAAGTCTTCTAGATTATTTTCCACTTTAGAGTGAACAGAAATTTTGATCCATAAGCCAATTATCTCAGAGAGAGAAAGAGAGCTATTCAAAGAGAAAAGTGGAGCTATTATTTGGGAACAAAAAGACATCAGAGGGAGGAGGAGTTAGCAAAACAAAAGCTTGACATAATAAGACAAAGGGAAATGTAAAGCAGTCATTTTAAGCAGTTTTGTTGTTCAGTCCTTTCAGGTGTCCTACTGACTCTTGGTGACCCTACTGGGGGTTTTCTGAGCAGAGATGCTGAAGTGGTTTGACATTTCCTTATCTAGCACATTTTACAGATGGGGAACTGAGGCAAACAAGGTTAAGTGACTTGCCCAGGGCCCCACAGCTAGTAAGTGACTGAGGCCAGGTGTGAACTCATGAAGATGAGTCTTTCTGATACTAAGCATAGAGCTCTATGCACTGTGTCACCCAGCTACCTCACTTTAAGTAACAAGAGGAAGTGTAAAAGGGGAAAGAAATCAATGGCCACCAAGTATATGGCACTGCCCTCTTACACACACCTGAGGTCTACCAAGCAGAGTGTGCATAAGATAACCCACTGGGGTATGAAGAAAATATAACAACTTTGATTTTTATGTATCCTTACTTTTGGGGGGGGAGGATGGCAAGGCAATTGTTGTTAAGTGACTTGCCCAAGGTCACATAGCTAGTAAGTGTGTCAAGAATTTGAACTTAGGTCCTCCTGACTCTAGAGCCTGTGCTCTATTCACTATGCCACCTAACTGACCTATGTATCCTTACATTTTTAAAAAAGGAAATACTAAGCCATCAGCATAATCAACAGCAAAACTAGTAGAAACCAAAAGATTATCTCAATAGATGCAGAAAAAGCATTTGACAAAATACAACATCCATTTCTATTAAAAACACTAGATTGAGGGGCAGCTAGGTGGTGCAGTGAATCCAGCCTCAGACACTTAACACAGAACTAGCCGTGTGACCTTGGGCAAGTCACTTACCCCCAACTGCCCTACCTTCCCCCCTCCAAAAATTAAAAAAATCCCACTAGATAGCATAGGAATAAATAGAGTCTTCCTTAAAATGATAAGTAGTATCTCCCTAAAACCATCAGCAAGTATTATATGTAATGGCAATAAGCTAGAAGCATTTCCAATAAGACTGGTAGTGAAATGAGGATGTCCACTGTCACCCCTGTTATTTAATTTGGTACTAGAAATGTTAGCTGTAGCAATAAGAGAAGAAAAAGAAATTGAAGAAATTAAAATAGGCGAAGAAGAGACTAAGCTATCACTCTTTGCAGATGATATACTTAAGGGAATCCTAGAGAATCAAGTAAAAAAGACTGCTTGAAATAATAAACAACTTTAGCAAAAGTGCAGGATATAAAATAAACGCATATAAATCCTCAGTATTCCTATATATTTGTAACAAAGTCCAACAGCAAGAAATAGAAAGAGAAATTCCATTGAAAGTTACTGTAGACATTATAAAAAAAGGAAATACTATCTAATATGTGGGTTAATACTGGCATTCTCACTTGCCCTGTATATCAGAGGTCACATACCCTGATTCTGATGGAACCACATCTAATGCTCTCCCCTCCTTCATACCCTTTCATCTTATTATAGTTTACCTGAGCCAGATTAAGTGGATTTACAGACCATATCATCTAACTTTAAAGTGAAATTGAACAAAATGAATGAGCAGCTTAAAAAGATTCCAGCAAGTAATGCTGAAATCTGTGAGTAAACAAATGAAATTTGTTTTCCATGACTATACATATTTGAACTTTTTCTTCTTAAACTTCTCAATGGGTGTGGGAGAGGGAAGGGGAAGATAATTTGAAACTAAAATTTAGAAAAAAATATTTTAAGTCTGCTTTAAAAATAAAAAAATTAAATTACAGCAAGGGAACTGTGACTTAAGGATAATACTAATAATGTAAGTACAAGTGATAAGAGTGACTCTTATATACAAGCTCTTTGCTTGCCACATTACAAGGTAGAAGACTGATGACCTAATTAGATCTGACAAGAAATTGACCAAAAATATTGAAAATTGTGGAGAATTTTTTAAAAAGCATTATTAAATTATTATAATATTTTATTCATAATTATTAGTATTTTAGATTTCATTAAATATTACTTAAATAAACAATTAAATTAAGCCATCATTAATGATGAACTCATCCCAAAATGTACATTATACCTCGAGATTTCAGCATACAGCAGCTAATATTTACAGAGTAATCTTGAAGGATTGCCAAACACTTTACATAAAATTTTTTCATCTGATCCTCACAACTCTGAGATGTAGGTGCTTTTATCATCTCTAGCTCACAGATAAGGAAACTAAGGCTCAGAAAGGTTAATTTACTTATCTAGGGTGACCCAACTAATAATTATACCAGAGAGGATTCAAATTTGAGTCTTGCTGACTCAAATTCAGTGTTCTATTCACTACACCATCCGGCCTCTGATAAAATGAAGTCATAATTGGCAAGGCATTTAAAAACTAAGCTTTTGTTATCAAAAAACGATGCCACCTATATAAATTCTTCAGTGTGATTGCTGAATAAATTTGGAAGCAGATCTCTTAAAAAAAAAAAAAACTTGCCAAATAGTTTCGATGAGCTTTGAACCTATTTGTTAGAAATATAAAAAGGCAATGTCTTCTAGTTAGATATTGAATATATTAGAATTGGCTGATGTGGGTGGATGGGGAATTAAAACTGTTGCAAAATGAGGCAGCTAGATGGCACAGTAGAGGGAGTACTGGGTCTGGAGTCCAGAAGAGCCAAGTTCAACTTTGACTCCAGATGCTTACTAGCTAACATGACTTTGATCAGGTCACTTAACCTCTGCTTTACCTGAGTTTCCTCGCTGCAAAATTGAGATAATCACAACACCTGCCTCCCAGGTTTGTTGTGAGGAACAGTTGAAATAATTGTAAAGCATCTAGCAGAGTGCCTGGGACATAGTAGGTGCTTAATAAATGTTTATTGGCACATAGTAGGTGCCATCCTTTTAAAATTCTATTTTTGCATGTCATAGAACTCATATAAATGTATTCATATATATCATGAAGTATAAAATGTATAGAATCAATACAGCATATTTACATTTACGTATATTGGGGTTGTTGTAGAGTCATTTCAATCATGTCCAACTATCTGTGACCCCATTTGAAGTTTTCTTAAGGATGATACTGGAGTCATTTGCCATTTCCTTCTCCAGCTTATTTTACAGATGAGGAAACTGAGGCACACAGGGTTAAGTGATTTACCCAGAGTCACAAAGCTGATAATTGTCTGAGATTAGTTTTGAACTCAGGTCTTCCTGACTCCTGGGCTAGCACTCTAGCCATTGTGTCACCGAAGTGCTCACAACATATTTTGGAGACGTGCACATAACAATATTTTACTGATAGAGATATACATTCAAAGAAGTTTGAAGGCACATATTCTACAAATGCAATTAAAGGTTTTCTTAGCCTGTTTTTTGCTTTTCTTTTTATCCACAGAATTTAGTTCAATCCCTGGCACACAGTAAGAGCTTAATAAAAGCTTGCTGACTTGACTTGATATATATATGACATGTATAAGGAAACCCAAAGCATAGCTCCCCCAACAACTCCCTGAACTTACTTATAGACAAAATCCCTAGATTATTTTCAATATACAATTGTTTCTCCCTGGCCTGCTAACTTCCAATTAACAGGTGTATTATTACTTCCAACATTAAACCCATTGGAGGACATGAGTCTGAGTGAGTCAAAGCAAAGGGAAGAAGGAAGGTCAGGACAGATGGTTCTAACAAAGAAAAAGTCCTTTCCAGGCTTTCACAATGGGATGCATAATTTTGACTGGATACTGTGATCGGTAAATCATGCCCTTTAAAAAACTAATTTTGCTTCAGGCAGAAGGCAGTTTGTTGCAAAGTGTGCTGGCCCTGAAGTCAGGAAGCCCTTGGGGTAGAATCCTGTCTCAGAAGCATACTGCCTATGGGATGCTGGCCAAGTCACAAACTCTGAGTCTCAGTTTTCTCACCCATAATATGTAAATAATATCAGCACCTACCACAAAGGGATTCTATAAAGAACATACGAGGCATTGTATGTAAACTGTTTTGCAAATTTAAAGCATTATAAAGTCAGTTATAATGATGATGATGATATATGCAATGAAAACATCCACATCTAGAGCACAGTTGGATACATAGGCTGTCGATCAGAATCCATCCAAGCAGTCATAATTTTAATTGGTTGTTAATACCATGCTGGCTGGCCTGATGCTGATTGACAAAAGATCTAGGACTCCTGGAGGATGCCTGATTTAGCACCTTCTCCCATGTCCCTTCAGACAATTCTACCAAAGATGGTTCTAGACAGCAATCTGAGAATCAAAACTGATAATATAAAAATCAATCCTCTTTTAATATCTCTCTCATTGCTTTATAAGTAACCAGCACGAGGAGTTTCCAGTTGAAGGCCAGTTTTTCACCTTCATTTTTCTTCTTTCCTATTACCCAAATGGGCAGGATTCCCCAGATGATTCTAATCTGTGATGTCTCTGAATCTTTACAGACTCATAAGTGAAAATGGCATCGGATCAGCTGATATTTTCTTAAGCAACATGTACTGTGCTAGATATTGTGTATGGAAAGACAAAAGTTAAACGCTGCCTTCCATCAACGTGTTTACATTCTATTGAGAATATGGAGGTATATACACATAAGGACTAAAAAACTTGGGGGGAAGAGAGAAAGGAGTGAAACATTGGCAGCTGTGGGATCAGGAAAAGGCAGGATTTTGATGCTGGTGTCTAAGTTTTGAAGGCGACAAGTCAATCTAAGAGAAAGGGGTAAGGATGTATATTCCAAACATGGAAGTTTAAAGGCAAGGACAGAAACAGGAGATGGGGTGTTGAGTGCAAGGAACAATAAGCAAGTTTGGATGGACCTAGACTGTGTCAAGGGGAATCACACATAATAAGGCCAGAAAGATAAATGAAGGCTTGGTTGTGAAGTGCTTTAAATAGAATAATTTTTATTTTATACTAGAGAAGGAATAAGGGAGCCATTCTCAGAGTTTATTAAGTAGGAGAGTGATGAGGTCAGACAGACATCTGCTTAAAATGACTGAATTACTAATGACAAAGGGTCAAGACTGGAGGCAGGAAGATCAATTAATAGAGAACTGCAAAGGTCCAGGTGTAGAATAATGAGGGTTTGGGACAGCTAGGTGGTGCAGTGAATAGAGCACCAGCCCTACAGTTCAAATCCAGCCTCAGACACTTGTCACATGTACTAGTCGTGTGACCTTGGGCAAGTCACATAACCTCAATTGCCCTGCCTTCCCCCCTCCAAAAAAGAAAAGAATAATGAAAGTTTCCTAGAGTAGATAACCAGGAAATAAGCCTTTATAGAGCATCTATTTTATATGTCAGGCATTGTTACCAAGTACTTTCCAAATATTATTTCATGTGATATAAATAGAAAGAATGGACATAAGACATGTCAGGGAGGAAGGAATGATGAGATTTGGTAACTGAAGGCCCCAGTGACATTCATTACAAAATCTTAGACTCAGGTTGATGGGGTTTGGGGGCCCAGAGACTGGCAATCCAGCACACGACTGAAGAACACAGCCGCCATCTTAAGTCACTAGATAGGACTCTCTGACTTAGATGCCCAGATCGAATGACATAATGAGTAGGGATCCAGCATTCTCTGGCATTGTGCACCAGCTTTTTGTTTCTTGAAGACAGCCTATGAGAATTGCTCCTTCCATCACAGAATGGAATCACTGAGCTTCACAGGTAAGTCTATGGATTTTGGATAGTTGAGAGACAGAGAAAGGTATAGAAGAGTCTGAAAACTAGTGAATGTTATAGGGTCTTTAAAATAGTCTGAAACATTAGTGACCTACTTTGGGCAATGGTATGCTCTCCTGGGAAAATTCTGTTGCTAAGCAATCATCAATATATTAACACTAACTCTGGATAGTGGAAGAACCCTAGTTTTCCCTTAGAAAATTTCTGTAAAGAAAAAAATATAAAAGCTTTATATGTATATTTCCTATTAGAAGGTTTTTAAATTATTAAATAGTAAAGATACATGTGATGTCTGATTTCTTCTTTCAATATTCAAAATACAGCACTGGGGGGAAGGCTTCACTCTTTCATGAAAAATTAATTTTTCATTTTTTATTTTTCCCAACCCATTCAATTCTGATCTCTTCATTTAATATAAATTTTTTTAAAAGGTGGAAAAAAGCATTTCTCCCAAGGAAAAAGTGTGTGGTAGGCAAGGAGGAGAGGCTATAGCGTAGATAGTTACATGACTGGACAAATGCTGAAATGAGATCTTAAAAACCCATTACAATATACTCTTGTTAATTTGCATTTAATGGCTAGGAAATTCACTGTATATTACTAAGCTATGCAAATCAACAAGCAAAAAGGCATTAAAAAAATTAAGAGCAGTGCACCACAATCCACAGTTATCATTTATTTTGACAACTATAGTTCCCTTTTAATTATTCATTGTAATACTTTACAACAGAATGTAAATGTATAGCAATATATCTCTTTAAAGTAATAAAATTTTATTAGGGCAAGACCTCATGAGTGGGGGGTTTTCCCCTATTAAATATTTGCTATTGGGGAGGAAAGTACTTTTTTATGAAAACTGTCACGTTTGTAGAGTAGTAAAAGCAAGAATAAAATATTCCCAGTTTCACAACAAACCATTTCTGTTTGGATATAAATTCTAAAGAGGAACAACAAAGATTCTCAAATGTGGTTCTCTAACAGGAAAGGAAGTGCTGTAGGGAAGGAAGAGACCTTCTTAATGAGCTACTCAGGCTAAATTTTCAAATTTAGATTTAAAAAACTCAAGCACTGTTATTACACACTCAAAGAATATTAAAAATGTAACCCTCTCCCTACAAAGAATTTATTGTTTAGTCATTTTTCAGTGGTGTCTAATTCTTTGTGACCCCATTTGGGATTTTCTCAGCTGATACTAGAGTGGTTTGTGATTCTCCAGCTTGTTTTACAGGTGAGAAAAAATGATGCAAACAGGGCTAAGTGACTTGCCCAGGGTCACAGCTAGTAAGTGTCTGGAGGCCAGATTTGTACTTGTGAAAGGTGAGCCTTCCAGACTCCAGACCCAGCCTGTATCTACAGCTCCACCTAGTGGTCACACATAATTTATGCAGCTGGAATTTATGAGAGCAGAGGGGTGAAAGTTTTTCTTCCATTACCCTGAAAACAGGAGAAATTCAGAAAGGAAAATGATTAGTCTGTCAAGTCAGTAAACATTTATTATGTGCCAAGTATGTTTCAGATACTATGCTAAGCACTAGGGCTACATATATGTTGTTCATATTTGTTAATATACATATATATGCATGTGTATGCATATATATATAATGTGTATATCTGGCTGTATAGGTATAACCTGCATGTATATAATATATATACATATCATATGCACATAATGATAAAAACAGAAAGGATGTCAAGGACTAACACCAGAGATGCCTTTGTTCCTTGTTATAGCAGAGGTCAGATCTTTCTGATAGGGGAAGGAGGACAAAGATACAGTGAGATGGAAACTGCTATCCACCCAAATACTCACATAGCACTGAAAAGTTCACACAGTTGGGTCTTAGTGCAAACATTTTATATATGGGGAAACTGAGGCTCTCGGTAATTAACTTGCCAATTGTCAGAGAATCAAACTTTGACTCAGGTTCTCTGACTTTGAAGGCCAGCTCTAGCCATGAAAAATACCGAAGAGAATCTGCACACAGACACTCAAGGTCTGCCATGTGCTAGACTGTGAACTTAAGAGCAGGGAATCTTCCCTTTTTTTGTATCCTCGATGTCTAGGACAGTTCCTAATACATAGTAGGCACTTAATGTTTATTGATTATTGATTGATTATATGACTTCGAACCAAAATAGACAACATCTAAGTACCTGGACCTTTCTGAAGGTCTATTATGCTACTGGGAACATCCTAATTTGTTTTGTTTTGAGCCGACCAGGAAAGCAAACACATGAGTGTGACCCCAGCTGAAAGTTTTGATCAGTTAATCATATGTGGTTCCAAAGAAGGAAGCTGTGAAGGGAATCTGCTTTTCTTCCCATGGATGGATGTTTGTTTTTAGCCAAGCGGGTTGCAGCTCCTAGAAACAGAGATGATAGATGCCGAAGAAATACAGAGGGAGTTATGCAAAGCAGAAAACCCTGTGGGATGAAGAGAAAACAAGAGGGACTCTCCACTGCTAAGTCAACCCTGAGGCTGTTAGCATGTGACTTATAAAAAATGAATGAGTGACTTTTCAATCATGAAAAAGAAAAGGATTTCTTCTTTTCCCCTTCTCACTCACACATAAAAAAATAAATGGCACACCTACATTAATCTTAAAATTGTTATTCAGCCTATAGAAAGTCCTTCCTCTAACTTTTTTTAAAGTGCATAAGCAATTCCTATTAGTCGAACCTCTACAGTATGTCCCAAAAATCCTACTGCAATTTTAAGCCATATACTATACGGACACCCTGATTTATGGTGCCATTTCCAAGGTTAAGTTTGGAATAAGCTCACAGAAAATGGGTATACTCTGGTTTTTAAGGTAACCTAGTGAATTTGCTAGTCTCACTCTAGGCGATCCCTTGAAGGATTTTATGGGATAAATACCATTATCTTAGCCATCTTAACTACCTCCCATCAGGAGACAGCAAAATGCAGGCAAAGCATTTGTACAACCCAGGAAAAGTTTGAAAATTTCATGTGCAGTTTACTGTCAATCAGAGAGGATTTGAGCCTCTACTGTAAAACCCATTTTTATTCATTACAAAATACCTGAGATATACAGCATGGTATTAAAAATGTATTCATTTTTAAATAGCATTAAGGAATATTCCACTTCAAACCCCTTTTATGAGTGATGCCCTAGGTGGCTGCCCAACTTAGTTATATTTCAGGTCTCTCATACCAGTTGTCTGTGAGAAAGTCAATGAACTAAGCAACTACTTGGAGTATAACATGTAGAGGGGAAAAAAGAACGCCTTAATTTCCTTACACATAAAATAGGCATTATACCTGTAGATTTGTAGATCAAGTGAGATACTATATGTAAAAGGCTCACCACAGTGGTATATAAATGTCAGCCAGTATATTTATCATCATTATCATCCTTAATCTCAGCAATATAAATAGCAGAAAAGTCTTTTCACTCTTGGTCCTATTCCCAACAAAATATCAGAGCACAAGAGTTACTGCTCTTCAAAGAGCAAAGGCATACATAGCCTCTCAGACACAGTCACTCTGGGAATTTGCCCTGAAAGAACAAAGACAGTTGCTAGGAAGGGAAGGCAGAGAATTTAGGCCGTGGATTATGTCAACCAGATTAAGCTAGTACCTGCAGGAAGATCTGGGAAGCCACAGACAGGCTCCCGTAAAGACAAATTCAATTCTAATAACTGACTTGAAAATTGTTTCCTATTCAAGAATAGGTTCAATAGAAAAGAGAACTTTTGGTCCCTAAAAACCATTCCATCATAGAGGATTCAAGAGTCTCTTATAGAATGATTTTCAACTCCTAATCTTTCACTCTTCATTATTATTGTTGACAGAACCAGAGTCCTAAATTATAGATTTAGAGATGGAAGAGGATCTCCTCATCCACGTCTCTCATTTTAAGGTGAGACAGAGCCCCAGAGAAATTAACTTAAATTCCCAACTTTGTTATCCATGGCTACTTGAAGATATCCTAGACTTGTAGCCATGGCTTTTACTTCTCCATAAAATAAGTCAGTTAAAATCTACTGATCCACCTACATGTGGGACACTTGTTCCTAGAGGACATTTTTTTTGCATAGATACCTTCTGTGTTTTTAGGCCAAAAGCTATATGCCTTAAAACACTGAAACAGCTCCACTACTTTTCACCACAATTGTAGAAAAGTTCCTGGAAATGGAGTTTAAGACAATTTTGTTTCAGTATATTTGTCAAAAGGGAAGGGGCGTGGGGCGGCTAGGTGGCGCAGTGAGTAAGAGCGTCAGCCTCAGAGTTGGGATGACCTGAGATCAAATCCGGCCTCAGAAAATGAGCACCCACGCATAAATAATGACTAGCCGTGTAACCTTGAGCAAGTTACTTAACCCCAATTGCTTTAAAAAAAAAAAAAAAGGGAAGGGGCAGCTAGGTGCCACAGTGAATAGAGCACTGGCCCTGGAGTCAGGAGGACCTGAGTTCAAATCCGACTGACACTTTACACAAAACTATTCATGTGACCTTGGGCAAGTCACTTAACCCCAATTGCCCTGCCTTTCCCCCTCCAAAAAGCAAAAAAAAAAATTTTTTAATTAAAAAAAAAGGGGAGAGGTTTTATTTGAGGAGGTGAGGCCAGAGGAAGAATACACCCATTGTTGTGATCATTCTTCAAAAAAGAAAATTAATGAAACATTTAAAAATGCAAAAAGAGCAACAGTCCAGAAAGGTACACAGACAAGCTGGAAGGCCTAAATGTTAAACTTAACATATTTTTATATTTCAAAAATTTTATGTAATAAAGCATAATGGTTTCATAGCCAACCTTTATTATTCTTTGTATATTTAAATGTTTCTATTATGTGACATTTTATTAAGTTCATGGTTCTTTTAATGGACATTAAGAATCTCTAGAAACAGCCCATAGTAATAGTGTCATTCTGGAGGGAGGTCCTGGGAAGTTGAACTTAGCCCTAAACTGGGTAGTATATCTATCAATGGCTTGGTTGAAGGGATAGATGGAAAGTTTGCTAATTACACATATAATATTAAAAGTGGTAGGGAGAGCTAAAGAAAATTGGGAGAGAGATGAAATCAGAAAACACCTCAGAAGTCTAAATCAATAGAAATGTTCTGCATCTGGATTCAAGATAGTCAACCTAACAGTTATATAATTTTATTTAGTTGTGACAGTTAGAAAACCTTCAGGTAAAACAGATGGGAATTTTGTGGCAATACTATAAGCTGAAGGTAGGGAAGGGGAAGCAGTTCTAGATTGGTTATTTCACTAATGATAGGAATTCCAAGTTTGGAAATTTCTTCCATTAACATAGAGAGGCAACTGCTCTCCAACTTTTCATCTTGAGAGTTATCCTGGGAACAAAACTCAGACTCAGGACTTTTTGATTCTTAAGTCATCCTGCCTTTCTATTCCTATAAGAATGCAGTCTATGAAAAGTGTGGCATATTAGACAAAAAATAAGCTAACATCATCTTAGGTCACACTAAGAGGCAGTGTCTTAAATGAGAGGGGTGATGGCTCTGCTATTTATTCCATACCACAACTAGAATGCAATGTTAAATTCTGCATACTACTAGAGTATGTCCTGAGGAGTACAGTGATGGACCTGGAAATAATTTACAAGGAAATTGCTGAAATCATGCTATATAAACTAGATAAGACAAGATATAGACTCGATGTTTAGTTCTACACATTGTATTATAGGAAATTCATGCACAAACTGGAGTTTGTCTAGAGGTACATGATGATGGGACAACATCATGGAAAAACAATCATTTAAATGGAGCTTTTTACCAACTAAAGAAGACTCGGAAAACCAGGAGAGCAACATTGCCGAGTATTTGAAAAGCAGTACTGTGGACAAGGAATCATGTTTGCTTGGCTTGGTCAGAATTAGAAGCTGTGGATCTAAGTTGTGAAATGAACAGAGGTTAGATGTAAGGAAGAGGGAGAGGATTAGAGACTGCACCTGCTGATTTCACTCTTAAAAGAAACTCCCAGTTGAAGAAGCTTTCTACCTATACATGTCAACCATCTTCTCTCCTTCTCATCTTAAGTGGTAGAGCTGTCTAGAGCAGAGTTATCAATTCAAATCGAAACTGGAGGACCCAGGGAACATAAGGATCCTAGGAAGACCTGCATATTGAATTAGAAAACCACAAATTATCAATTTTCTAATTCTAATCTGATTCAGCTGCACTCCAGAGTTTTGGAGACCATGAATTTGACACTTCAGCCCCAAAGGACTGCGTCAACCCAACTCTGGCTTCCAAAGCTCTTTATGCACTAGGCAACCCAGTCTCCATCTAAAAATTAAGACTTCCCAAAACTGGAACAAGATTTCTCAGGAAGATGAATCCTCTTCATGAGAGGCCTTTAACCACATGCTACATAGCAGCTCCTTGAGAGATGTTGTAGGGATTCTTGTTGATAGGTTGACAAAATGATTCTTGAGGTCTCTGGCTACTGGGTAACCAGACTGCAAAGGGAAACTGGTTGTTGGGGAACTCCAGGAATTATGAGTGGGATAACCCCCAAATGTTATGGACACATGACAAAGATGAGATGGTAGCTGTATATTCAAAAGTAATCTAGGGAAGACTTTTTTTAGGAGCGTATTTGCAAGCAGATGGAAAACAGAAGATTCATGACAGTGGTGCTAATTCCTGGATCAAGGATGAGGGAAAGGAAAAAGGGGGCACAGAAAGAATGGTATCAGAGGAAAGTGAAGAACCATCCATAACTAACCCTATCTTTGCTAGATAGGAAATCCAAGAGAAAGAACATTTTTACTTTGGTCCCTGGAAAAATGCAGGGCTTTGAGTAAAGCTATAAGCATTTATTCCATTTGTAGGTTGAAAATTTTTGAATCGTGGCTGGTAAGTAGCATTTAGCAATCCCATCTATTTTCACTAAAAAAAAAACAAACAAACAAACCCCCAATCCCTTTATGTTCCTAAGTGAAATTAGTTGTAATCAAAAAACTAGTGACATTAACCTCTAAAGTCCTTGACAGTGCTCATTAAACTCCCATTAGTAATAATTATCTTTAGATCCAAAGAACAGTAATGTGAAATGACCCCCCCCCACCACACACACACACACACACACACACACACACCACACACACACACACACACACACACACACCAACTTTTGGCACTTAATAAATGCTTCTTGACTAGCTTCTTTGCCAAGGTTAGAGGGCATTAATATAAAATAACTCATATATTAGTCTTCAAAATTTGGTTAAGTCTTGCTGGGCCTCCCCCAACCCCTCATATTCAATCATCTTTACTGTATGGTATAGCTGGGGGAAAGGAAATGTGGGAAAATGATGATGACCTAACTTTTGAAATGAAAAAAAAAATCCCTCTAATTTTTCTACAAAAATCATAAAATATTAGGTTTATTGAGTTGGATGGTACCATTGAGGTGATCAAGTCCAAAACCCACCTAGATCCTGACATTTATCAAAAGTGGCCATTAAGTTCCCCTTAAAGAGTCCCAGTGACAAATAACTCATCCCACCTCAAAGGCAGTCCATTCTGTTTTTCAAATGCTAAGTCAGCAAACTTTTATGTAAAGTAGGAAACCACCTCTCAGAATGCATGTGGCTTTCACCCACTAATAATAGCCCTGCCCATTAGGGCTAATTAGAGCAAATATAACTCTATTATCATAGAATTGTCTTTTAGAGGCAAGGAGGTGGTGCAGAGAATAGAGCACCAGCCCAGGAATCAGAAGGACCTGAATTCAAATCCAGCCTCAGACACTTGACACAATTACTAGCCATGTAACTTTGGGAGTCACTTAACCCCAATTGCCCTCCAAAAAAACCTGTCTTTTAAATATATGTAGACAGTTCTCAGGTTCCCTTTAATTCTTTTTTTTTCTAGTCTAAAACATCTCTAGTTTCTACAAACCTATTTTCATTAAGTTTATTTTTTTTAGCTGAAATGTTTTTATCTTATCAACTTGAAAGGAGGGTGGGTTGGAGAGAAGAAAGGGAAGAAGGAAGATATACATGTCGAATTAAATCAGCAAGTACTTAAATTGAAGTTCAGCAGTCTAATTATTTAAAATATATCTTCTCTACAAGTGTTCCAAACTTTGTGATTTTTGTCTGACACATTTAGATAGAACTGCTTGAATAATGAAATCCATGAACTAGTCACACTATTTGATTGCAAAATGCTTATTTCCATTGATCTGGAACCAAATACTATAATTTACATAATTATAATTTCAAATAATATGAATTCAAATAAATATGACCACTTGACAGGATTCATTATTTGAACTAATTGGTACCCTGGCTGTATCAAATTTGAGGAATAGAAGGTATATTTTCACTAAATATTTTCTCATAAAAGCATTTTTTACCTTTAATGTTTTAACACATATTTCTAAAAATAGTTCATTAAACATAAAAAAAAACTTCTAACTTTATCTCAAATTGTAAGCAAAATAATTCATTCTTAAAAATAAAAGTAGTATCTAAATACAGTTTTGTTTATTGTCCATTGCAAAACTTTATATGAAATAGAAAGCAGTTTTTAATTTCATATTCTCATTATAACAATTGGTAAATATAAGATAAATGTGATTTCTACTTAACACAAGCAAAATATAATACTTCATTTAAATCAGCACTTATCTAGCATCTAAAACATACCAGTGGGAAAATTTACTGCATTAATATCTAGCACTAGACATTTTTTAAATGCTAAGAATCATGTTTAGAGACATTATTTCAATTTCCCTCACTTACCAGAGTATCATTCCTCTAGATTTATATATTTCAGTAAAACATTACAGTGTGAAAATTAAGTCATTTTTATATCACAGACATGCTGACATTAGTCATATTTAAAACAATCTAATGCTTCGTTGAGCCTATTCCAAAGACCTTAGTTCAAAGAAAAATCCAAACAATCATACCAATATTCTTCTCTACATTACTTTCCACAAGACATAACTATCAAATCATTAAGGCGTGGTTTAAGTTCTATCTGACATAGACTACATGATTAAAATCAAGTCACTTATCACCTTGGTTCCACCATGTAACTAAGACTATTAGTTATGGATCTTAACTGAGGAAGAATTTTCAAACTAGGAGTGTTCAGAAACCATAAACCTTAACAGGAAAACAAAACAAAATAACTTCTCTCCAAAAATCTATGCACTGCTCCATCATTCTAAATTTTATGAAAACCTTTGAAACCCTAAACACACATTCTCCCTAAATAGAAATCATGAGTCTTGGAATCTACATCTTTCCACTTCTCAATTGCTCTCCTCCAGATTTCTCAGAGGTATATAATATAAATCTGCCAGATGGTACAGAACTACAGAGGACCCTAGGAGTACAGCTGAGTTAGCCTAGTGATTTCAAGTATTTTCTCTTTTCAGGAGGACCTCAATGCTAGAGTAGTTCCTGAGAAAAGTGAAGGTACATTGGAGTTGTTTTGACTATCAAGGTCAGGTGTTTTGCAGCTTCTATTTATGTTAAATATAGCAGAATCTGTGTTATATTTAAAGCATTGACAGCCTTAGTGCTTGCAAGGAGACTAAGGGACTCTTCACCTTTCTATAAGGTACATTGTTACCAGAGCACTTCCTTAGACTATGTTAAACACAAAGCACTCCAGTTCCAGAGTATGGGTTACAACAACTGTAGAAAACAAAAACAAAACAATCTATACGGGATGTAACTCAGTGAACCAAAGCATTCAACTAAGATGAACATCTGTATTTGCTATGGGCAGTTAGATGGAGCAGGACAGAGCCAGATCTGAAGTCTTTTCAGACCTAAGTGCAAATTCAGCCTCAGACACCAATAGCAGTGTAACCCTAGGCAAGTCACTTAACCCTGTTTGCGCCTCAGTTTCCTCATCTGTATAATAAGCTAGAGAAGGAAATGGAAAACCATTCCAGCATCTCTGCCAGAAATCAGAAGTCACAAGAGTCAGATGCCATGAAATGAGTGAACAACATTATTTGCCAGACATTCTGGGTAAAAGAATAGGAATTTAAGGATTAAATTGCAACAACAAACAAGGAAAGAAAAGGTGTGGACTTTTTAAAAAAACACTGACTGCTTACCTCAATGGAAAAAGAGAGATAATAGCTTTTACCTCCCAAGGTTGTTGTAAAAATCAAATGAGATTGCTTAGAGCCCTGAGCACAGGGCCTGGAACACTACAGGTACTTAATAAATGCTTGACCCCTTTCCCTAAAAGGGACTTAACATTTCTATCAGGTTCATATTTAATTGAAATTAAGATTTTTTGAGGGTAAAAAATGAAATACAAGAGATAAACTAAATCTTTCCTTCACTTTTAGCTTTTCTGTTAATTTTTTTTTCTTTTTTCTACCCTACTCATCTGTTAAGTGCATAAAGATACCATCAGTATTATAGTGCAGGGGTATCAAACTCAAAGAAATATAATGGACCATAAATTAACATCTAGGTTGTATTTTTATTTTGTTAAACATCACCCCTCAGTTTTGTCCAGTTTGACACCTCTGTTCTAGTTCATTTTCTTCAAGCTTATTTCTTGGCTATCAGAAATCCTAAATGTGACTATTATTGATTTGCTACTATGCTAAGAAACAACCATATTCTCCCAATTCTCTTAAGTACTCATTGGGTGCTTTGTGCAGTGCTGGTATGATGTCTGTTTTAACAAAATAATGAAGAAACAAAAGGAGACAATAAAATTCAAGTTTTACTTTTTTATTACATTTACCAAATACACCCTGAAAAAAACTCAGTAAAATAACCCAATACAAAAGGCATCAACATTTGAATATTTCTCTTTAAAAATCCCAGCCAGTTTTTTGTTGGTTTTTTGTTTCTTCTTTCTTGTGGTTCCTTCCATTGGTTCTAATTCTTCTTTACAACATAAGTAATGTGAAAATAGGTTTGTTTGTTTTTAATATGAATGTATGTGTGGAGTCTATAAGATTGCATACTGTCTTGGGGAGAGGGGAAGGGAAGGAAAGAGGGGGAGGAAATTTTAAAACTCAAAAGCTTATAGAAGTAAATGTTGAAAACTAAAAATAATTTTTTACAAAACTCAGTCAGATATTAAGAAATGGAGATTTGAGAGAAGATAAGTGATCCCCTACCAGAAAAGATGTTGATTCATATATAAGGTTTCACAGGATTTTAATATAGCTAGCTCTTCCTTTCTAATTCAATGTCCTTTGTTCTTAAGAGATCCTTCTTTACCTCTTAATTTCTGAAATAGCATATAAATAAAAACACTGACTTCATTCCTTAATCTATGTTACTCATACTTATTAAACTTGTTTGTCTTTTATTTTCATAAATTCAAGTCAAATATTCTTCTCATTAAAGTATTTCTTTTCAGGAATTCTTCAAATGCCTCTTTTTTATGGAAGATAAAATTTTCTTCATTGATGATTAGGCTCAACTTTGAAGGATACGGCATACTGGGTTTTAGCTTAAGTTCCTTAGCTTTTTGGAATATATGATTCCATTCTCTCCTCTGATTTCTTGTTCCTATAGAGTAATCCTCTCTTATATTAATTGGTATTCCTCCACATTTAAACACCTTTCTCCTGGAAGCTTTCAGAATTTGTTGTTTATTAATGAAATTGTGAAATGTAACAATCGCATGCCTTGGAGTACTGAGCATTGGGTTTTTAGTTGGTGGTGATCTGTGCATTTCTTTCATAACAGTTTTGTCTGCATTCAAAAGTCCTGGGCAATTTTCTTATATTACTTCATGAAGCATGGTATTCAAAATTTTAGATCTGTGCATTTTATCATCAATGTTAATCAATCTGGCATGTATATAATTTAGATCTCTTTGGTAAGTTGATGTTTTTTGCTTTTGTCTTGCTAAATGTTGGTTCTTTTCTCTATTTCTCTGTTCTAAACTTGTTATTTGTTTTGTCAAAGCCTCTGTTTCCTCAGATATATCTTTCAACTTCTTTACTACTACTTCTACCTTGCTACTTGTGTCTTTAAATTCTTCATTAAGGCTTATGCTTTCCCCCCAAAGTACATTCCTCATGTCTACTTTTACATTTATTACTTCTTCCAAATCCTCACCCATCTTACGATGCTTGCATTGAAAATCTGATCATATCTGTTGCATAGCTTCTACTTCTATACAGAAAAACTTTGTGATGGACTCAATTTTACCTATTCTGCTCAATGTCTTTTTAAATTCTATATTGAGAACCCTCTTTTCTTCATTGAGAGTTCTGTTTTCTTCATCAAGATTTCTATTTTCAGGGCGGCTAGGTGGTGCAGTGAGCAGAGCCAGCCTCAGACACTTAACACAAACAAACAAAAACCTAGCCGTGTGACCCTGGGCAAGTTACTTAACCCCAATTGCCCTCCAAAAAAAAAAGCAAAAAAAAAAGAATTATATTTTCTTCACTGAGAGTTTTACATTTCTCTTTTACAATTCTCACTCTTTTTAAAATTCCTAGAATTTCTCCTTGGTCTTTTTTCACTTCTATCCATTTTTCTTTCTTATTGAAATTCACTGTTGATTTATCTCCTTGTGAAATCTTGTTTTTTGTTTTTCATTTTTTTCCCTCAACTTTCTACCCTGGAAACAGTAAGAAAGGCTGAGACTTCTATTTGTCTCTAGTTTCCCGTTCACACTTCTTGCTTCAACTGTATCACTAGACAGATCTCCCTGAGCTCCTGATTTCCATGTGTTTCTACTCAGAATAAATGGGGAGACTAAAGTTGGGGAGTCCTGACTCCAGCTATCTATTCCCCTTTCAGGCACAGTTCTTGAGTTTTCTTTATTTCTTGTGGCTAGGCAAAATCAAGATGTTTGTCACCTCTTGTAAGTCAGGGTGTAAAGTGATGAGGCTACATAACCTGCAGTAGGGCATATATAAAATGACTTATGAAAGAAACAAAGAATTAAGACTGAAGAAAGATGCCAGGGAAAGGAACAGAAGCTGAGCAGAGTGTTCAAATGCTGATAGGATTATGGAGGCAAGATCAAATATTTAATTCAATTCACACTAAGTGATCATTATGTAAAATGCCCCACGGCACTGGAGATTCTGTGGACTGAAAGGCATAATATAACAGTCTCTGTTATAAGTCTATAAGAAGTCAAAGATTATTTAAATTTAAGGAAAATAAGGGTTAAGGGATCTCAGTTTGCCCCATCCCCCCCAAAAAGCAAAAAAGTGTTTCATTTTCTCAAATATTTATGCTTTCTGTGTAATGCAAGATGTGGTTAAATTGGAGGGTGCACTGAAGGTACATATAAAAACACAAAAGTTTCCAATTGACTTGCCCAAACCAAAATCTTGCCATCGGTGGGAAAAAAAAAAGCCCAAGTCTCTAAATCATAGTGCTTCTCCAGACAAATGTTTATCAAAATACAACACGGTTGGTCTTCCACTCCTGGAGATCTGGCAGGGAAATGCATTTGGCTGGTATGTAGTTTTGGCACTGATCTTGACCAGCTGAATGAGAGGCACCCCTTCCATCAAAACAAATGCATTGCTTTCCAAAACTGACATAAAATAATGATAAATTGCATACCTTTTTGAAGTTGTAAAAAGCTTTTAAGTTTTACTGACCTTCATTTTAAAAGTGCTAACAAGCTAGTCATTCTTAAAGAGTTGAGGAAACTGTCCAACATAGCCATAGAAAAGAGCTGTTTTGAGTATGAGACCCAAGGAAAAAAATTTAAAAAAAAAGAAACCCAAGAATTCAAAAGTATTCTATCTTAATGAGGTAAACTCTGTAAGGGAATAGTAAAGGCTATTTCATCTAAAAAGAATAGGAGGTAGTAACTGGAGAACTGGTGGACCAGGAACCAAAAGGGGAAATATAAATTAGTATTCCACCAAAATGGGGAAAAGATTCAAATAAATACTATCCTATGTGAAACCAGAGAAATCACTTAAATTCCTCTTGCCTGAGTCTCAGTTTCCTCATCTACAAAATGAGAATGATTAAATATCAACACACAGGGTTGTTGTAAGGAAAGCACTTTGCAAAACTTTATTAGTGCCTCAAACAACTATTAACACCAGTCTAAAGGGCATAAAATACTAAATATTTTGTATGAATGCGGTACATATGAACATGGTATGGCTTATATGAATATGGTACAAATTTTAAATGAGATGCAACTTGAGAAAAAAAAGGAAATAGAATTTACTACTTAAGTCTGTCAGCTAGAGCTTAATACAATTATATACTCTATTATTAGATGCAGTGATAGCTCATAACAGAATCAATGATTTCCCGTGTGCTCATAAATCAGGAGCAGGAACATGAATATCCATGGCTGCTGATAACACCAAAACTAAAGTAAAAACTGAATAATATATTCTGTGGACTGAGGAGAAATAGTACAAAATTACAGAAAATGGCTCGATATGGTTTTTAATATTAAATAACAAGCATACTTTTCTCTGAGAGTGTAACTTATCACTGATTCTGGTCAAGTTGTTTAACAAAGTATTTCAAAAGTGAAATTGATTCTCTAGAAAGTATTTCAAAAGTGGGATGTGTTCCCCCTACCTGGGGTCTTCAATTAGAGGCAAAATGACCACTTGACAGAGGCATTGTATGAGCTGAACTAGACACAGAATATTTTTTGGTGATTAGAAGTGTTGGACAGGCCTGTAGGTACAGATGTTTAGTAAGTCATGTGGAAAGATAAACTGTAAGCCAAGAGCTTGCGAAAGGTAAGGCTAGACAGACTGCAGTTTGAAGCCATGTGCACGAACTAAGGTTCTGGTCCTTGACCTATAGGAATAAATGAGATTGTCTATGGAAAGAGAAAAGGGGTGAGAAAAAAGGCAGAAAAGGAACAGAGAGGTAAGAGAGAGAGGAAAACAATTATTTCAGTATCACAGACATTATTAAAGGAAGAGTTCTAAGAAAAAGGAGTTCCCAACTGGGTCAAATGAGCAGGGGCGGAGCCAATATGGGAGGAGTAGAAACAGTGCGTCCAAGTCACTGTCGTCCCAGATCACCTCCAAACTATGTAAAAGGGGAATCTGAACAACTTCTGGAGCCCCAGCAACCAAAGAATGACATAGAGAAGCTAACCTCCCACTGAGGACAGCCCAGCAGCCCTGCAGGAAGGGCCAGCGCAGCGGTCTGGGAGCCAGCAGGACAGTGCAGCTTGCAGTGCTCGGGAGCAGAGCATAAGTCCACCTCAGTCGTGGTTTTAGCCCCAAGGCAGCTGGGCCAGCAGCTGGCTGGAGGGACCCCAGAACACCAGCAGCTGTGGCAATTCCAGAATTATCAACATAGACATGCCTAGGACAAAGTAAGAGGTTAGTGCCCTATGGACTTTGGGACCAGTATTTGGGGAATGCATCAGCTTCCTCTCCTGGGGGCTAGAAGCCACTGAGGAGACACGCCATTTTGTAGTTTTCAGAGGCAGCTCCACCTCCTGGCCTGTGAACTGTAGGGAGATCCAGCAATCAGTCTTGGGGGGTAATTGCTTTTGCTTTAACCTCCCTGGATCTGGATTGTGATCTGGGGTGGAGGTTGTGGATGGGTTTCCAGCTTGCCAGAAACAGAAGTTGTCCCCACACGTTCAGGATGAAAGTTCCCCTGTCTGGCAGCAGAGCCATACTGTGGCAACAAGCCCAAAAATCAAGCAATTAAGTGGCAACATGCCAAGGCAAAGGAAACAAATTAAACAGAAAAATGCAACCTTAGACTCCTACTTTGGGGGCAAAGAGGATCAAAGCATGGAACAGTCAGAGAACTGTGAGGTCAGAAATCCTGCTCCAAAAGCCCCAAAGGAAAATATGAGTGGGTTACAGGCCATAGAGGACCTTAAGAAGGACTTGAAAAATCAAATAAGAGAAGTGGAGGAAAAATTGGGAAGAGAAATGAGAAGGATGCAGGAAAAGTATGAAATGAGGGTCAACAGCCTGACTGAGGAAAACAACACCTTAAAAAATAGACTGACTCAAATGGCAAAGGAGGCCCAAAAGGGCAATGAGGAGAAGAATGCCTTAAAAAAGTTGAATTTGCCAGATGGAAAAAGAATCTCAAAAGTTCACTGAGGAGATTCATTCCTTCAGAGTTAGACTGGAGCAAATGGAAGCTAATGACTTTATGAGAAATCAAGATGCTGTTAAGCAGATCCAAACAAATGAAAGAATAGAAGGCAATGTGAAATATCTCATGGGAAAAAACCACTGACCTGGAAAATAGATCCAGGAGAGACAATTTAAAAATTATTGGACTACCTGAAAGAAAGATCAAAGAAAGAACCTAGAAATCACCCTTCAAGAAATTCTCAAGGAAAATTGCCCTGATGTTTTAGATCCAGAGGGCAAAATAGAGGTTGAAAGAATCCACCAATCACCTCCTGAAAAAGATCCCAAAAAGAAAACTCCCAGGAATATTATAGCCAGGTTCCAGAATCCCAAGATCAAGGAGAAAATACTACAAGCAGCCAGGAAGAAACAAT
>WOXC01000839.1:0-279582 GCA_011680675.1 Gymnobelideus leadbeateri | reverse complement strand
CTCCTGCAGAGAGAGTCTATCTTGAGTTAACTCAGCTATGCTCAGCTGTGCTCAACTCCTATTCGCTTCTTAACTCCATTTGCTTCTGACAGCTGTTCTCAGTTTCTCTTCACTTCTCAGTTTTGTCAGCTTCTGGGATCAAACCTATTTTCAGTTAGGAACATCTCTTGTCCACTTCCCTTGTTGGTTTCTTTCATTGGATTCTCTGTGTTTTCTCCAGATGGTGTCTTAAGCTTCTGATCTGGTCTCTATTGCTTCAGATCTTGGCTTTCTCACATGTAGTGACCAATCTCTAACTTAGATTGAGAAATCCCAAATCCATACTTCTGTCAAATATGACACAAATCATTATATAATAGTCCCATAATACAAAACCATTTCATTGATTCAGAGTTTTCTGGAAATAAACTTTAGTCTCTAACATCAGTTAGTACCTTTGTCCCCGAGCTGCTTTCACTGAAGTCCTCTCAACACTTTTATCTGAGGGGTTATATCCCAAGTCTTTAGAACTGTCTGTGTTTGCACAGACAAATTCCAAACAATGTGAAAGGGGACTCCGAACAACTTCTGGAGCCCCAGCACCCACAGAACGACACAGAGAAGCTAACCTCCCACTGAGGACAGCCCAGCAGGGAGCAGCCAGTGCAGTACTCTGAGAGCAGGCAGCACAGCACACTGGGAACCAACAGCGCAGAGCAGAGCCCAGGTCCGCGAGCCCTGGTTTTAGCCCCAGGGCGGCTGGGCCTTCAGCCAGCTAGGGGTCAGAACATGTGGAGCTGGTGAAAAGGACGATGGCTGGAGTAAGTCTGCCTGCCCCAGGAGTCCCTGCTTGGGCCCAGGAGATTTCAGATGCCCAGTGGGAAGATGTGGTACAGAAGACGCTTCAGGCTCGACAGGCAACCTCGGCATGGAAGTGACGGCCAGTGAGAACAGCCTCACTTCTTTTTTCCCCAGTACCAGACCTTGTATCACCTTGACGTACACTGGATAAATTCATGGTCCCAAAAAAAAAAAAAAAAAATTTTTTTCAAGGACTTCCTTTCATTCCATTCATATGTTGGAGGTACCAGCCTCACCTGAGACAGCCCTGGCCTATTACACAAGGCAGTCACCTTCTTCCACCCAATTCTTGAGACACAACTTCAAATACTCACGTTTCCTAGCATGAGCACAGAACAGAAAGAGTGGGGGATGGGGTGGGGGGAAGGGAACAAGTATTTATTAAGCACCTACTCCTTATTAGGCACTGTGCTAAGTGCTTTACAAATACTATCACCTTTGAACAGAAGTGAGAGGGGCACAGATGCCGATAGCTCCTTTTGTACCTCCCATTATCTCCCATTGCAAGCCTCTGAGTCATTCATAGCTAGAAGCAGATCCCCAAAGCTCCTACATGGTCAACAGAAACCAGGTAAAATATATATGCACACACTCTGTACAGCTCACATTACATATATATGGGTCCTTTCCAGCAGTGTCCTGGCAAATGTTTAACAAAGGGCTCTTGGAAAGAAAGAAAAAGTATATACAACACACTTTTAAATTTAACCTGGGGGAAGACAGTTTAATCTGAATTATTACATTTTCTCCATCACTTTTTTTTTGGAAGCAAGGCAATTGGGATTAAGTGACTTGCCCAAGGTCACACAGCTAGTAAGTCAAATGTGTGAGGCCAAATTTGAACTCAGGCCCTCCTAACTCCAGGGCCCGTGCTCTATTCACTGCACCACCTAGCCACCCCACTCCATCACTTTTTTAAGTCTAGACAACCAACAAAACAATAAATCAAGCCCTGATTTGTGGTGCTTGCTAATTTCCAAGGTGTAAATGCTCACAATGAAAAAATGGAACACTTGGCTCTCTTGTGCAGTTCAAGCTGGCTCCAGAATTCTCCTGGTCCTTTCCTTCCATGTCTGATCTCTTTGGGACATATTCCTAGTAATGGCATCACTGGGTCAAATGATATGTAAAAGTTAGTGACTTTGGGAATATAATTCCAAATTTCTTTCCAGAATATTTGAACCATTCCACAGATCCAACAATAGGATCCCAGTGTACCTGTCCTCCAATAGCCTCTCCAACAATTAAGATTTTCCAGTTTCGTTATCTTTGCTAATCTGTTCAATGTGAAATGAACCCTCAGAATGGTTTTAATTTTCATTTCTCTTATAAATGACATGTAGCCTTTTTAAAAAATATGGTTGTTTATAACTTGCCTTTCTTCCTTTGAGAACTTCCTGTTCAAATTCTTTGATCATTTATCTATTGGAGAATATTATCCAGGTCAAATTACTATTTGGAATTGATTGTGATATATGTGATAAGATGTTGCTTATGTCTAATTTCTCCTAGATTGCTTTCCAATCTTCCCAGTAGTTTATTTTCAGACAGTGACTCACTATCCCAGTAGTTTGTGTCCTTGTATTTGTTGAACACTATCCTATTGTATTTACTTACTTCTGAATCCTGGGTTCCTAATGTGTTCCATTCATCAACTTTTCAGTCTTTTATTCAAGGCCAAATTATTTTGGTGATTAATGCTTTTTAATATAGTTTGAAATATGATACTGCTAGGTCCCTTTCTTTGTTTCTTTTTTTTCTTTCCACTATTTTTTATAAGAATCTTGACCTTTTGTTCCTCCAAATGAATTTTGTTATTTTGTTTAGTTCTACCAAGTAATCCCCAAGTAATACTGATGTGGTTGGTATGGCACTGAATGAGAAAATTGTTTTAGGTAGCATTGTAATTTTTATTATATTGTCATAGTTGAACCATGAACAATTAATTTCTCTCTAATTATCTGTTGACCTTTATTTCTGTAAATAGTAGTTCTGTAGCTGTATAAATATAATTCTTTTTTTTTTTTGCTTTTTTTTTTTTTGGAGGGCAATTGGGATTAAGTAACTTGCCCAAGGTCACATGGCTAGGTTTTTTTTGTTTGTGTGTGTGTTAAGTGTCTGAGGCCGGATCCAAACTCAGGTCCTTCTGACTCCAGGGCTAGCGCTCTACTCACTGCACCACCTAGCCGCCCATAAATATAATTCATGTAAGTATCTTAATAGGTAGTTCCAGGTACCTTATGCATTTTATCATTATTATGAATGGAATTTCTTTTTCTGCCTCCACTAGAATTTTTTGGTAACATATGGAAAAGTTGATGATTTGGGGAGTTTATTTTATATTCTTCTACTTTTTTGAAGTCAGTTTTTAAAAATTAATTTTAGTTGAATAACTATCATTTTTGTTTCTTCTTTTCCTATGCTTATTCCCTTAATGTCTTTTCCCCATATTATTGCTGTAGCTAACATTTCTAATACTACATCGAATAATAGTGATAACAATGAACACCCTCCTGGAAAGTGCTAGAAATTCAGTCATTGCTAGAAATCTATCATATCTAAATTTTCTAAAGTTCCATTCAGGTTCTTAACTTCTTTTTTGATTTTGATTTTTGTTATATTTCTTTAGTTCTGAAAAAGACATGATTATGTCCTCAACTATTTATAGCTTTATTGTTTGATAGTCCAGTATCTTTGCCAGAAAAAAATCGAAATGGAGTCATGAAGTATTGGATACAACTGAAAAATGACTCAATAATACATTCTTATACTTCTCTTTCTTTCCCTCTTCCTTTAGAATGAAGAAGTTAGTTACATATAAAATGTTTCGATCATCTCTGAGGTTCCTTCCAGTACTAAAAATCTATGATCCTATATATCAGTGATTAAGGCAATCATTGGGACCAGAGAATGACTTTGTTCAGGGCATGGACAAGAAGTGGAGGAAGGAAGAGTTGTGCTTTCTCCCCATTACTTTTTCCCCATTACTATCCCTCCACTGGCTTGTGTGACCACCCCTTCCTTTCCCTTGGTGGCCTTATTCCCCAAGTTCCATGACCTTGACATACCTTTTCTCTGGTATGGCTTCATTCACCCTCACCTCAGACCTGGTAGGTGGGCAGATCTCTGCAGAATAGGGAATCCATCACTATTATTTGTGCCACTCCTGACTGTTAAGAGAAAGGAATCTTAGTAACAGTTCTTTTCTGGGAAAAGAGGGCAGAGTCAAAATTAGGATATAACCAAACATCAACTAAACAATACTCTGGATAAAAACCTTTTTTTTAATAGAGAGCTAGAATCTGTAAAACATACTAAGATGGAGTAGATAGAGTAGTTTGGTGTAGAAATGAGGATTTCAAGCTCGGAAGGAGGCTATGAGTCTGGGGAACTGATTATTGATCTGTTGCAACCCTAGTCCCCTAAACTGAGGCCTCTTATGAGACTTCCCAACTCCTGCTCTATGCCTATGTGTCATTGTGGTTGTGAGCTGAATCCCATATCCTTTTCTGAATATAAAGGGTATTGGCTGGGGTACCTGTCAATATATGGAACTGAGGGTCAAAAGCTGCCAGGGATAAATCATTGTCTTTAGGAGAAAGTGATAGATGTATCCATTAGGCCAGCTGAGAAGCCATTTACTAAGGTAGCAACACAATAGTTGAGAAGAGCTTATGCTAAATTTGGATTTAGACACAGTCGTGGTTCAATAATAGGAAGATAGGCAGACCAGATAAAAGAGGTGGAGAAAGGATACTAATTTCAATTGCTTTCACCACTATGCTTTATTTAGCTTCCAGATAGACCAGGGGCTCCTTAGAGATACTGGTCACAGCATCCTCTCCTCCCCCATTCATCAACTTCATTAGGACAGTTAGTGGTGAATATGGCTAATTATTGGCATGGATCTTCCAGTTCTCTGTATTTGAGAGTTGATAATTGATTTCACCCACTATTTGCCAAAACAGCTTTTCTACTTCTGAGAATTCAGATTTTACCCCTACTGAGCTTGGTATACAAACTCCATGAGAATTTAGTAAATTGTATTCATAGATGACAAATTAGGAACAGATTGCCAAAGGAAAAGTTGTGGTATTGTTGATGTTGTTGTTGAGTTGTTTTAAATCATGTCTGCCTCTTTGTGACCCCATATAGGGTATTCTTGGCAGAGTCACTGGAGTTCATTTTACAGAGGAGGAAACTGAGGCAAACAGGGTTAAACGGCTTGCCCAGTGTCACATAGCTAGGCAGCATGTGAGGTCAGATTTGAACTCAGAAAGATGTCTTTCTGACTCCAGGCCTGGCACTCAAACCATTATGCCAGCTAGCTGCCTTAAAGGAAAAGTTAAGGATACTCATTATATATCTTTAGCCTTTTAAAGTTGATTTCCTGTAGGCAATAACCATCTTCTCAAACAAAATATTCACTGGTATACATAAGAAACATAATACTAGACCGAATGGGTAACTGGTCTGACCCAATGAGGAATTTCATACATTGTCAGTTCTCCCACAACCCTTGAGGCAAATGTCTTATTACAATGAACTCCAAAGAATTGAAATCTTCTTTGCAGTGGTTAGTCAGGTTTCTGATCTTCCTCTACAGCTGGTCTAAGTATAGAGTTTTCTCACTGGGAAGGGATGTGAAAAAAGAAAGAGAAATTGATTTGAATCACTTTACCTAGCCTTTGAAGTACAGCTTCCTATGGAGTTGAGAAAGAGTCTTTATAAAGGCGTGTAGAATAACTGCACACCTGTTAAGAACAAGAAATGAAAAATACAGTGTTAAAACCATTTGAAACATTACACAGGTGATCCTCACAAAACCAACTATCTTTTGCATCTCTGCATTATCTAGGAATCTAGACAATGTAGAATAAATATTAATGAACTTTACTTTTTTCCTCAAGATTAGTATAGAAAGACTGTAAGCTACTATATTGCTTTTTTTTTTTTTTTTTTTAAAGCAATTGGGGTTAAGTAACTTGCTCAAGGTTACACGGCTAGTCATTATTTATTCGTGGGTGCTCATTTTCTGAGGCCGGATCTGATCTCGGGTCATCCAAACTCCGAGGCCTGCACTCTTACTCACTGCTCCACCTAGTCGCCCCTTTAGGGCAATTGGGGTTAAGTAACTTGCCCAAGGTTACACGGCTAGGTTTTTGTTTGTGCGGATTAAGTGTTGGAGGCCGGCTCCGAACTCAGGTCCTTCTGATTCCAGGGCCGGCGCTCTATTCACTGCGCCACCTAGCCGCCCCTATATTGCTTTTTAAAGGGTAGAATTTCAGTACTTCATATAGAAGGAGAGAAAAAAGTTATTTTTTTTTCTTCTATTGGTCACAGAGCAATGAGTTTGCTTTTTTTTTCCCTATGGACGCGTTTCCACAAAAAAGCAAGGAATACAAGCTAAGTGATCAGAACAAAGACCTCCTCTCCTTTGGTTACCTTTTACCTTTTGTTCTGGCTCATTTCCATTTTCATGAGAAGCCAGAGGGGATCTTGGGAACCCTAACCCTAACTTAGATAGTTATCTTTAAGAGAGCTCATTCTCTACCCATCTAGCCTCCCTGCCTTTATTTTAAATATGAAAGTTGAGGGATAGATGGATAGGAATCCACAGACCTCTCTTTTCACCAGTGCCAAGTTGAATGTAGTCCACCAGAGATGGATAACAGCTGTAGTCAACTATGAGTTCTATCTATCTTATTGTAGTGAAGACAAAGAATGTTAATGTAGATACCCAATTCTGGAGTCCATGTAAATTCAAAGTTAGGGTGATATCCTGAAGAGATGAAAGCTATATGTATTACCCAGGGATTACCCTAGACCAAAGTCAAATTAAGTGTAGTTTCATATAAACAATGTATGTGAACCGTGTTGCATTGAATCAATTCTCTTTGCCTCAGTTATGCTTGGATGGTTCGTGGCAGGAGCAACCGATATAAACCATGAGTAAGTGATTTTTGGGGGGATTCAAGCTTTATTCTACGCAGGGTGTCTTGCAGTTGAGATAATGGCAGAAGTTGGGGCTATGCAATGGAATATTGTTATCAACATGTAACTGAGCCCACACATGGTGCTAGGAAGTTCTTGATCTATGAACATGATAGCACTACATGACAGTTTTGGATATGGGTCAAGAAAAGGCTCTTATCCTAGTAAGAAATAGATTTTACTGGCCCAAGTAGCAGCAGGTGGCCATAATATGTGCAATTTGTATTGAAAGCCTGATGTGTTGAAAGCAAAAGCTGCCAAATCATGTTGCATGCCAGAAAGTTATTGTAGTTTATATAGACAGACTTGTTTAGACTTGTATAGAGTTTATATTCTGAAAGCAGATAAACAATATCCTGGTGATGGATGACCATTTCACTTGCTATGCACAAGTATATCTAACAAAGAACTGCTATGGGACATAGCCATAGCCATAGCCCAAAGAGTGCTATGGGACAAGTTTTTGTTTGTATATGACTTCCTTGCCATACAGCCCCTTCCAGAATCCACTTTGACCAGGACAGAGACTTTGAAAGCAAATTAGCTTTGTCAGGAACAAAGAAATCCAGGACCATACCTTATCTATCCTCGGGGAGAACCACAACCAGAAAGGGACCTTGATGCCTAAGTTGAAGGTTCCATGGAATTAGCACATAGCATTTTAGTGCATGCACTAAATGGAACCAAATAGGTTTTACTCCATACATACTGATGTCTGAGAAAGGGCTACATTTACCTGTTGACTTGTCCTTGGAATTTTCATGAGATGGAGAAACAAATAGTATATCTCTTGGTTGAGAGACATATTGAAAGAGGGCTATTGACTAGTTGTAGCCTGCCTCAGAAAATCTCTGATGGAAACATGTGTCAGTATGAGGGTCAGTTCACTGTAAAGAATTTAGATAAGACTTCTACTAAGAGATCTTGGTGCACTGGGAGTACACAAGCTAACAGACCAATGAAGTCCATATCAAGTGGATAAAAGATTGGCCAACTTACCTGTCTACAAGATAGCCCTGGAAAGCAGCTATGGTCTTGCAAAGGTTATCCATCCCATTAGTCATAGTCCTTTATGAACAAAAGAAAAGTACAATTGGAGAATCATACAAGTGGGTTCTTAGAACATCCTCTCAACTGTTGCAAAGACTGTCAGAGGTGGATAAAAGTTCAAACTATGCTTACTCAGATGAGGAAGACTCTGAGTGTGGCACCTTCCAGAGGATCAGGAAAATCAACTCCTTTTATCTCTTTTTCAGCCTGCTTATCTGCTTACCCCCCCCCTTTTTTTCTGGGTTTAAATCCAGACTCTGTCACTCAACATGTGACCTTGGGCAAATCATTTCATCTTGCTGGGCCTTATTTGTCTCATGCATAAAATGAGGAAGTGTCACACTTCCAGCTCTAGTTCTATGATCCTGACTCCAGCACAATCCAACCACGAGTTTAGGATTGAGACTGCAGGTCAGTATGTCTGAGGATACTGACAGGCATCCTTGGCCATTCATAAGCTGAAGAATTCTCGGTAGAAGATCCTGGTCTATTAGGCCAGTGTCTATGTCACCCAAGGAGCAATGAAAGAAGTGGTTACCCATTTGGCCAAACATTGCCAATCATCACTTGCAGGATTCGGTGAAGCGATGTACCTGGAGAAGATGGCGCACCCATTGGGAAGCAGCCCAGTGAAGGCAGCATGATAACTTTACCAGTTGTTACTTTACATGAGTAGTAGTCCTTCATATGTGACTCTTGTACATTCTCACTTTCCTCACTGGTGGTATATGTGGTTATGTCAGAATTTGCTCTAGGTTTATGGAGGAAATATTCTACTGCAACTTGTCTCACTATGTTATTTCATTAAATGCCTTTGCTTTGAGCTTGTATGTCTTCTGACTGATTAGATAAAAAGTAAACACATCAGTGGGGGCTCATGAACTATGGTTTTGGGGCAGACATAGACCCACAGATAGCCTTCCACAAGATATATCTATTCTGGGGACCCCATATTAGTGTATGTGTGTATGTGTGGGTGTGGGTGCTTTAGATGCTACACATATGTAGCATCTATTAAAACTATGATATAAAGATTTTATTCTTCCAGCTGTCAAACTTTGCAGTTACTAAGCTCTAATGACACTGAGATCATGGAGAGTTTTCAATAGGATTGCTTCATATCTGTATCATAAAAGTTGGCAGCTATGAATTTGTCATACATTTAAAATGAGATTTCAGATGCTTAAGTTCTGGCCTTGTATCGGAGATAATTTGATCAACTACAAGTGTTTGGGATATATTCCAAAATGAGTAATGGAATGTTATTTTAAATTTAGACAATCTCCTGTAGTATTAAAGAGATGTATGATTTTTTCTACTCCCTGCCCTAAAGCTATTATGCATCTAATTACTTCTATTAAAGCTCAATTGGAATGACCCCAGAGGTAGTTATGATTTAATGATTCATACATACATTACTACAAATCAAATGTAAATGACTCTTCATTTTAAAATTAGTAAGTGAGCTCTTCTTGTATATTCCAGGATCTAAAATACCCTGAAGAAAGAGCCAATAAATCTTTTTTAAAATGGTAGGAATACAAAAATGTGAAGCTTCAAAGAGCTTATGGCCTTAATCTGACATATATACCAATATGTATGTATGTATACATAACATAAGATAGAATGTGATAGGGGCAAAGAAGAGATCAAAGCAAAGCCCCCTAGGGGAAATTGAGGAGGTTTGCAGATTACTGAGACACAGAATTTTAGAGTTGGAAGAGGTCTCAGTGGCCATCTAGTCTAACTCTTCTCCACTCTTCTCCTCTCCTCCTCCCCCCGACCAAAAATATTTCCACCCCCAACATACCTGTCTAATGATCTACCCTGTTCATAAGCCCTCCTCTGATGCAAGGGACCACTCAGAATCGAAAGGTTCAGATATGCAGTTTCCTTAATAAAAATGTTTGATAACCCAAGGTAAAAGCATGTCATAAGGTGATAAAAGCAATCCACAAAAAGATGAAAGATAAAGCAAGCCTAAGAAGAATTTATAGTGTAGGTCCCTGCTGTCTATAGGATTTCTCCCCTCCAGAGTTCTAGAGATGCCTTTATAGTCTTTGCCCCAAGGGCCCCACATTCTGTCCTCACAAGCACTCACAGCACAGCACAAGGGCTTCTATTTTTTTTTTTTCGTCTTTGCAACAAAGTACAAATATCAACCGAGTGCTAGCACTAGGCGACTAAGGCCAGCTCACACTGCTTCTGACCCACCCACACAGCCGGTCTGGCTGGGTCCTGCAAATCCACTGCCACTGCCCTTTCAGCTGTTACTTGCTGTCAGGCAATGACATTTGGTAACATTAGGTTATGGTAACATAATGACATTTGGTAACATTAGGTTATCAAGGTTATGGGTAAAGAAGTGGTACTCTCACGTGTAGGGGTCTTGTAGCATTGACTGTGAGCTCTCAGCAGTGAGATAGCTATGCTGGCAATAGCATCCTGCCTTCATCACTGAGCAAGCTGCTAACAGAGGACCAGAGCACCACTACCCCCTCACTCTCTCCAGTCTTTTTCAAAAAGAAACCATTACATTAAATTCCATATGTGGCATAACGGACCACTCATAGCCTTAGATATGCCTCTTCTTTTAAGAAAATCTTTTCAATAACTGCTAGGTAAAAAGCATTTCACAAGGCAGTAAAAGAAGTCCACAACAAGAAAAGCAAACAGCCTGCAAGGAGATAAAAGCAGTCAGCCAGGAGAAAAGGTCTCAGGAGTTCTTCTCCTAGTCCTAAAGCTATTTTCATCTCTCTTTGCCCCAAGGGCTCACATATGGGTCCAAGATTTCCTGCTTGGAGCCAAGTTAACTGAAGCTGCCCCAGATTCACTTTTGCCCTGACCCCCATCTAAGTAATCCACTCTTCGCTTAACAACCTCCAAAGGCAGTCCAGTTGTACTATGAGAAAGTTTCTCCTTTCATTAAGCACTAAATCTGACTCTTTGCAACTTCTCTCCATCGTTTCTAGTTCTGCTCTCTGGAACCATACAGTCCTGGAGACAGGAGAACCTGAGTTGAAATCCGGCCTCAGACACTTAACACACAAACTAGCCGTGTGACCTTTGGGCAAGTCACTTAACCCCAACTGCCCTCCAAAAAAGAAAAAAAAATGAAGTATACATTAAAATAAATAAGAAAATATAAATATATAAATAATAAAATCTAATTTAAAAATAAAATCTAATAAAATATAAACATAATAAACCACAGATGTTATTCCAAAAGCCCCTGAGTTACATGGGGAGCCATTAAAGCAGAGGAGTCTTTTCTGGTGGAGGCCTGTTCATTATACAATTGGCAATGGGTTCAGGGACCTTTGTGCCGTTTTTTCCCCTTGGGGTCCCAGAATTAAAACTTGTACCACCCTTGACATCCCAGCTCTCATGGTAAATTCGTCAGCATATCGTAAAGCTACTTTCCTCTAAGGTCCTACTCAAATGCCTTATTGTTGGGGTAGGGTGGAGAGGTTACCCTGGAGTCCCATGGACTTTACCAGAAAACCACAAGCTATCTGGGTCCCTGGAAGGAGTACCTATCTTGCCAAAATTATGATATACTTTGCTTTAAGTATTGGAGCAAAAAGGAAAACTATTTAAACCACTGGGATGTTTTCATCTAGCTATAAGCTTTTCCTATTAGGCATGTTGTATTTACTGTTTATATAGAGAAGATTTTTTAGTACTTAGCTTAACAAGGATGTTCTCTATCTTTCTATCTTTCAGATGCCAGCTTTGATACCCAAATATCTCGTTCTGCCTTTGGGAATAATGAAATGTTTGTTCTGTAAGATAATAAGGTTGAGTTAGATTTTTTTTGTGAGGAGGATGGTGTCTCTTGGGAGCTAAAAATCTTATCAGTTACTGTTATTTTTGCTTGAGAAATTGCAAGTAAGTTTTAATAAAACAAAAAGTTGAGATTATACATAGGGGATGACTTTGTTTACAGTTTGATACATAAAATACAAAGTTGCCCTTTATGGGTATTGGAATGTCCAAATGGACACTGTATACTGACTATGAATCAAGAACAGAGATATTACTCTGTCTTCTCATGTATCGGCCAAGTGGAACAACTGACTGTCTCTGTCTGTTTGACTGTGCCCTGCACCTGGGTGCTCTGCAGGAGTCTAATTTATCAAGATGCCATGGTTTAGAATAGTTCACAGGTCCCGTAAGGTCTCTTTAACAGATGTTGTAAACATGGAGAGCTATTGGCTGACTGGATGAGCAACTTCGATGGACAGAATAGTGTCACAAACCGTGAAGAAATTCAAGGTCTGGAGGCCTTTAAGCATCAGCTGGATGACCACTTGCTGAAGGAGGTTATAAAGAGGGTTGTGGCTCAGCTATGAGTTGGGCCAGAAGACTTGTGAGGTCCCTCCTAACTCTGTTAAAGGATAATAAATTTAATCTTATGCATAAAACATTTTAAAATGTAAAGCATTAGCTAAATATCCAAAAAAATTTTAATTAAATATCATTGTGTTCACTCTGCTAGTAATAACACAGTTTATTTCAAGTCATAATCCCTGTTGTTGTACTTCAGAAAGGAATAATGGCCTTTTAACCCGAGTTAAATCCTAGTTTGGGGAATTTCAGATAACCCAGAAGCTGATAAAATGATTGTCTGAAAGGAGAGAATGTTAGTCCTGAAGATCAAACAGGCCCCACATTTAGGGTGTCTTCTATGAAGGAAGAAAGTTGGGTGGAGACAATATGCAAAAGAAAGGGGAGGAAGGTAGGAGGGAAAAAAGAGGATGGTAAAGAAGGGAAACTGAGCACAGAAATTTGCTTAATTTGCATAAGGAAAGGCACAAAAGAGAGATCAAGTCAGAAGACTGGGGCTAGAATCTAATGCATGACCATAGTACTCATAAAATCACAATTGAGAAGGACCTCATAAATACATCATGTGCTCTAATCCCATCCTTTTCCAAAGGTGTAAATATTAACATATGTCAAAAAGCAAGTTAATGGCAGGATCAGGTCTACTTGATACCTACCTAGTCCAAAGTTCTTTCCACTGAAGTTGCAGCCTGTCTTTCTACGACTACAATAAAGTTTTCTTATACCTGTTTGGAGAAATGGGGTGAACAAAGCAAAAGGTTACAAAAGCATAAGTTGGAGACCAGTCCTGGAAAGACAGGTCAAGGACCTGAGGCAAACAGAGCTAAGTTGCATTAGTAAACATCTGAGTTAAAAGTAAACATTTGGAAAAGCAGGTAGGACCAGATTAACAGTTCGAATGCTCCTTAGTAAGCATGTGCAGGGAGTTGAGTGTGTGTGTGTGTGTGTGTGTGTGTGTGTGTGTGTGTGTGTGTGTGTGTGTTATGAGTTAAAGGGAGGAGAGAGAAATTTCTGAGACTGAAAAAATCATGATTGGACCCTGTGTGTGAATTGGACCCTGTGCTGTGACCTGGAACATAGGACCAAGTGAGACAGTTTAGAGGATAATATAGCAGCATGTTGAGAACAGAGAAAAGTTTAAAGCAGATACTAAGGAGGAGAAGGCTCCAATTCTTCCCTGGGCTAGAGGACTTCCTTGCTCCTCCCCCATCCCCCTTGCTAGTTTTTTCCCTCTGAAATTACCTCCAATTTATGTCATATACATCTTGTAAGTACATAAATGTTTGCTTGTTGTCTCCATTAAAAAGTACTGGCACATAGTGAGCACTTAATAAATGCTTATTCACTTAATTTGACTTCATTACAATGAATGTGTAACCCAAAGAGCTTATTGGAGAACCTAATGGAGAAAGCAAGATGGTGTGTCTTTAGAAACAGTGGGGAAACCTGTAAGGTAACATAATACAAGCCATGATGGTAGGAAACACTCAGTATGAGCTCAATGAGACTCAGGGGACTTCTGAAATTTATTTGTTGACAGGATCGCAGAGTTTCAGATCAGAAGGAACCTCAGAGACCATCTAGTCCAAACCATGTTTGAAAATGAATCCCTTAGACAACATACCTTGCAAAGATTATCCAACTGTTACTTGAAGATCAGGGGGCCAACAAAATACAGAGAGACAGAGAGACAAAGACAGAGAGATGAAGAGAGACAGAGACAAAGAGAGACAGAGAGAAACACAGAAGAAATAGAAATATAGACAGAAACAAAAAGTCACAGAGAGAGAGAGAGGAGGAAGTTATGTTAGAAGATTGATTTTATGGAGGAGCAGCTGTTCCAAAAAGAGTCTGTCATTCTTATTTTCAGTGAGAAAATCATAAATAGTTCCCTGCTTCCTATCAGCAAAGCATTATTAGGCATGCCTATACTACATGGGGAGGTGCCCCTAAGATGCTTCCAAACAAAGGCCCACAACCTACAATCTCATCAAGTTGACTTGGGAATTTCAACAAATCGATCCAGGACTTCTCCATACATGTGAGTAAGCCTACTTTTAAAGACCAATTTGTTCTTCATGTTCTTTACAATCATTTGCTTTCAATTTTGCATTAGGCAGAGAAATATTTAGAAAGCTATCATGTGTTCATATTTCCATTGGTTGGATAGCTTTTGAAACTCAAGGGGCTAACAAATCCTTTTAAATGGAAAAAAAACTTTGATTTTTTTTTTTAAAGCAGCCAGTGAATTTAGAGATTTCTTGACTTGAGCTAAATCCTAGGAACTAAGCCCAATCCTGAGCTAAATTTAAAGATTATGAGATCACTCCTGGCATTTAGAAACGGTGTTTAAGGCATTAAAGCAATGTGGGAATATATAGGGCCTTGATTTTTTTATAACTGCTTGGGATATTAGCCTCCGGGTTAAAACACATGGACATTTTTGTCATCTTCTTCGCATAATTCCAAATGAATTTCCAGATTGTGTGGACCAATTCATAATCCCACAGGTAGTAGATTAATACTCTTCTTTTTACAACATTCACGGCAATCATAAAATACTGACCATTTCTGTCTTTTGTCACTTTTGTCTGTTTGGAGGTGTGAGGTAAAATTTCAGAGTTCTTTTGAATTTCTCTTATTTTCAGGTATAAGAAACACTCGTGGTTAGTTATAGTTTGTAATTTGTTTTTTGAGAACTCTTTTTTATGTCCATTGATTACTTGTCTATTAGGGGATGGTTTTTGCTCTCATTCTCTCTCTCTCTCTCTCTCTCTCTCTCTCTCTCTCTCTCTCTCTCTCTCTCTCTCTCTCTCTGTCTCCCTTCCCAAACATACACACACACACACACACACACACACACACACACACTTTATTAATCTCTTATTTGGTTTTCATATTCTCTATTTTTGCGTTTAAATGGGGTGGGACATAACTTGTTAGCTTTCTAGTTGTGGGTTTTTTCTTGCTTGTCGAATTTGTTGATCTGTTCTTTTACTTTTGTTGATGAAAGAGGTTAGAGACATGACCTTCCACCAAAAGACTGCTTTGTTTACATGTCACCAATATGCTGGTATGTCATCTCTTCATTCTCATGATCTTCAGTGAAATTATTGGTTTCTGTTTTGTTAGCTCTATGATTTATTTGACTGAGCCATTATTTAGGATTAAGTTATTTCCTCTCCAATTAATTTTAATTATTTTTTCATCAACTCTTTATTGAACATAATTTTATTGTACTATATATAGTCTATTAAAGACGTGTTTAATATTTCTGCTTTTTTGCATTTGTTTGTGAGATTTTAATGCCCTTATCTATGATCAGTTTTTATAAAGATATCATGCACAACTGCATGAAATATGCATACTCCTTTCTATTGAAATTTAATAGTTGTCAGAGGCCTAACTATTCAAAATTTCTATTTGGGTCCTTAAACTTGTGTTTTATTTTTTTGGGGGAAGGGGGCCAAATTTGTCTAGATTTGAAATGAGTACTTTGAGATTCCCCAGTATTATAGTTGGCTATTTCTCCCTAGAACTCATTTAACTTTTCCTTTAATTATTTATTATGCCATTTATTTGCAATGCCATTTGGTATACATATATTTAGTATTGATATTAATTTATTGTCTAGAGTACCTTTAAGCAAAATATAGATTTCCTATTCAATCTATTAATCAAGTCTATTTCTGCTATTGCTTTGAGACCATGATTATTACCCCTGCCTTTTACTTCAGCTAAAGCGTAATAGATTTTGTGCCACCTCCTTATTTTCGTCCTTTGTGAATTTTTGTTACAAACACGATTTTTGTAAACAACATATTGCTGGATTCTGCTTTCTAATCCAGTCTGTTACATTTTTCATGTCATGAATTCATCCCCATCATATTCACAGTTGTGATAGTTAAATTGCATATTTCCCTTTATCTTACTCTCTTATAGCTTTTCCTTTCTTTGTTTCCTTTCTCTTAGAAGATGATGGTAGTGAGCAAAAAGTCTGCTCAACACCAACATTCTGGGTTTGTTTTAATCTGTTTCTATTCCTCTGCGCCCCTCTCTTTTCTTTAGCCAGAGCCTGATCACACATTCTTACCATTTCTTTTCTCTCACCACCCTCCATGGTTATTTTGTTTTCCCTATCTTTCCTTCTTCTACCTCTTTTATTTCCTCTTTCTCTTCTCGCCTTTGCCCATTTCCTCAATAAGTGAAATGTATTTTTGTAACTAACTGTGCAAAGCAAGGTTGGCATCTATTCCTGTTATCGGTATAGTATCAGTCCCCTCTGCTGCATTTGGGAACTTTTCTTGTCTTAGTGGACACCCTCAAGCTGCTGTGCTGGGAAGATCCATCAGTTCCCTCTTTGCTAGATTTTATCCAGTGTCTGCACACCTCTTTCTCTCTAGCTGGGCTAGACCCAGTTGTCCTCAAATATATCTGGCCAGTGGACCCAGGTGGCTCTGGAGGAGAAAGTGAGGCTGGTGAATCTACACAGCTTTCCTTCATTTAAATCCAATTCACTTGCAAATCATAGCATCACCTTCCTGATGTCATGATCCTCTTCAAGAAAGAAGGACACACAACAGCAGGACTGGGATGTGATTTTAACTTAGATTTCCTGATCAATCCAGTGCATTTTCTAGATCATTGTGGAGTAGATGGAAAGAGGAGCTGGGCTATACTGCTTTCTCCTATTGCACCATCTTGGCTAGTTTCCTATAATTTTTGAAGGTTTCTGGTAGAGAGAAGCCAAGAGACAGCAGTCATTCTTCCTGTTACCCACTCACAGATTAGAAGGCAGACAGGGTCAAATGGAATGTCCAATCTCAAAGTGCCAGTTTCCATATGTAGGGTTAATGGAATATGAGATCTTCTCCATCCATTAGTAGGTCTATGTGACAACATGTGTTCCCTTTTTACACTGGAACAGGGGCCATGTTCCCAGGTCTAAAGGTACAGAGGTATTTCTATCAGGATTATCTTGATGCTTTGAGCTCTGGCCCAGTTCACAGCTGTGACACATCCTGAGTCACACAGAGCCCATATTGAGGGAGATTTATATTGCCTTGGGGGAAGAGCTTGCTTAAGGGGAAGCTTGCTTGCCGGAAGGCTTTCACAACTTTTGGTATTGAGCCAATTAGGCACTAAGTCATGTGGGTTGTGATGCCTTCTGGCTCTAAGCCTATTAGTTGAAAACTATATATACTGGGAGGTTGGAATTTAATTTAGGGCTCACTCATGGGAAGATTATTCACCTGAGTTTTTTTTTTTTAAAGGAAGCACCACACCTTTATTTTTATTTTATTTTTTTTTAATTTTTTTGCTTTTTGGAGGGCAATTGGGGTTAAGTAACTTGCCCAAGGTCACACAGCTAGGTTTTTGTTTGTGTGTGCGTTGTGTCTGAGTCTGGATCCGAACTCAGGTCCTTCTGACTCCAGGGCCAGCACTCTACTCACTGCGACACCTAGCCACCCCTCACCTGAGTTTTTTGTGATTTGGCCACATACAACTCATGACTCTGGGTAACCATTGTGTTTGGTTTTTTTTTTGGGGGGGTAGTTATTGTTAAGGTTCCCCCAACTTTGTGAACCCAGATGTTGGTGCTCCCTGTCTAGTGATTATGAATCTATTTGTGTAGAGAGTTGGAGCCCTGTCTTAGATTTTTTCCTTGGGTACTCACTTCTTTCTGCTTATTTGCATTGTTTAATTAAAGTAAGATTGTTGACCCCTTTAAAGCCATCTTTTCTTTAGAAAAGCAGATCAAAGAACCTGTGCTAGCAGCCCTTCTGTTTGCCAGTGTTATTGGTCTTACACCTCCATAGCAGCTGCAAGTAGCATTAATGCTACACCCTGCTTCTTTCTTCTAAGGCCCAATGAACATACAATGGTGATCTGATGCCAAGAAGCAAGGATTGCTATTACCCTACCTCTGCCTAGAAGTGGTAAGTATACATTTGTGAGAACATAAAGTAGTCAGAGGGAACTGTGAATTTGCCCTCATTTGCCTATTAAAGAGGGACTGGCCAAAGGTTGTATCTAGGTTAAGCTGGTAGGTGATGTCCTCTCTCCATGGGAGAGGTCTGAGTTCAGGAGGAAAAGGTGACTGCTTCTGTTGCTATGTGCAACAATGTAAGCCATAGACTTTTTTTCATTAAACTGTCTCCCCACCACTGTCCTGTTATTATTATTTTTCCATTTATAAAAAGGAAGGAAACAAGAAGTAAGAACAGGAATGAAGGAAGCACACCTACTATTTGTCAGGCATTAATTTAAAAAATATCCCATTTGATCCTCACAAAAAACCCTGGAAGGAAGGTGCTATTATGATCCCTATTTTACAGTTTAGGAAACTGAGGTTAAGTGACTTGCTTAGGGTCTCACTGCTAGCAAGCATTTGAGGTCACATTTTAATTCAGACCATCCTGACTCCAGGGCTAATGTACTACTGTAGCAGCAAGCACCCTAGCATACCCAGGATGGCTGCCAAAACAGGTTCTCAGATCTGCTTCTCCAAAGGAAAGCAACTCAAAATGGGTTAACAATCTTTAATCAAACATATACAAACAGTACAAACAGAAGTTACAAGCAGGCAGAGAAACAGATCAGCATACAGGCTTTCACCTGTCTGACCATTACATCCATACCTAGTCAGTTACCAAAGAAGGAAGCACCAACATCTGGGTTTTCAAAGCCTGGGAGCCCAACGGCTACCCAGAGTCCCCTCTGGCCAAATCACACAACTCTTCCCAAACTGAGCCCCACAGCAAAACCCCACATCAGGGTGTATAGGTAGCCTTCTCCTGGGTCAGAGACCATCACAACCCTTGTGACCCACTGCCCAATCACAAAGTAACAAGGTGTGGGTGTTCCTGAAGAACAAGCCTCCCTCCACAGGCTCCAGGTGAGCACATTCAGCCTATTTATTATTAGGAGGCTAAGTATACTCTCAGATCAGGGAAGGTTCTCAGCGTCACTTAAGCCTATCAAAGAGACAAAGGGCAAGGAAGATCTTCAGATTCCCATTCCCATAACAACCACCTAGCTGCCTATGAAAGAAATCTGGCAGGCCCTCCAGGGGTGGGGAACCTATGGCCTTGAGGCCACATGTGGCCCTCTAGGTCCTCAAGTGCAGCCCTTTGACTGAATCCAAACTTCACAGAACAAATCCCCTTAATAAAATTAGGATTTTTTCTGTAAAACTTGGATTCAGTCAAAAGGCTGCCACCCAAGGACCTAGAAGGCTACATGTGACCTCGAGGTCAAAGGTTCCTCACCCTTGCCCTAGACTGTATGATTAATATGGATGCAAGAAGAGATTTGAGGAACTAGGTGGTGCAATGGACAGAATGATGAACCTGGGAGACTCATCTTCCTGGGTTCAAATCCAGCCTCAGAGACTTACTTGAAGAAGGAAATAGCAAAGCACTCCAATATCTTTGACAGGAAGACTCCAAATAGGGTCATAAAGAGTCGGACATGACTGACATTATTGAATAATGACAGTGGTATCTGGAGAATGGTCTAGATCTCTGCAGAAGAAAAAATATCTCTAACTCAGCATATTTGAGGCATAGAGGAGGAGCTGACAGTATTTCCTTATGGAAGTTGAAAACAATGAAAATACATTAAAATTTACCCCTAAGTAAGTGCAAGATTCCATAAAGAGAATTTGAAGACAAATATACATGGTCAAGTAAGAGCACAATTAGAACTCTTCTTAATCCTCCATCCCAGACAGGTAGCCTGGAGCGGTTTTTAATAGAATTGGAAATTTATAACACTGGTGACCTGTTTTCCAGTCTTCTTTTAGATTTTTGGAAAATATTCACAGAATTGTCAGAGTTGGAAGTTACCTTAGTGTCCATTTTGTCTAACAAATATCTAGCAAAGATGCCTTCTACAACATAACTCTAGCTTTTATTTGGGGACTTGCAGTGAAAGAAACCCAACCCCAACCCCCACCCTCGACAGCAGCCCATTCCAATTTGGTATATCTCTAACTGTTAGGACACTTTAACTCCAAATTGCTTTTCTGCATACATTTGCAAAACCCATCCATTGTTCCTAGTTCTGCTAGTTGTTATCAAGAGGGAAAAAAAATCCAACCTCTTTCAAATGATGGCCCTTCAGATACTTAAAGAGAGTTAACATGGCCCCTGCAAAATCTTCTCTTCTCCATATGACATAAATTTTCATTTGTTTACCTTCCCTGTTGCTTTCCTTTGGATCCTTTCCTCCTTATCCTTCCTAAAATGTGATGCCTAGAACTGACCACTACACCCCAGATACAGTCTGGGGACAGGACTCATGATGATTTCTATCTTATTCCTGGAAGCTATAATTCTCTTAATCCATCCAAAGATAGCCTTAACTTTCCTAGTTGTCATATCACATAAGTGACTCACACTGAGCTTGCAGTCCACTAAAATCTCCAGATCTCTTTCAAATTTGGTCCATTTTGAACCTTGTTGTAAGGCTCTCTATTTATCCCTATTGAATTTTACCTTATTTGATTCAATCCAATGTTCTAGCCTGTCAAAAATTTTATGATTCCTGGTACTATCATTCAGTACAAGAGCTAACTTCCCAGCTTTCTTTTATCTGCAAATTGGGAGAGTCAGTGTGGCACAGCAGAGAAGACCTAGATTCATGACCTCAGGCAAATTACTTAACCTCGTACTTAACTGCTTCCTTTTAAAGTTCAGGAATATTTACTTAATACACTCTAGAATATTTTCAGGAATAAAAGTCAAGTTCATTGACTTTTGGGGCATTATGAAGTTTCGGGATTTTTTTTTTCTCCACACACTTTCTCTACCCCTCCTTCACCTTTTAATCAACCTATCATTGTCCTTAAAACTGTGTTACCTCTGGCATGGCTCTTGCTTATTCTAATCCAGCTATTTTTTCTATATTCTTATACTATTTAGTGCCTTTTATACAATTTCTATAGGCACACAAGGAAGTATGACATGTGGTGGCTCCACTGTCCTTGACAATAAAAATAGTTCATTACGAATAATTTTGTAGACTCTTACTACTTGTCTTCTGCTTGTTGTCTTCCTTCCATTTTTATCCTTAAATGTCCATTTTACTCAGTTGGGTCTCAAACCCCATGGTTTTACTTTCTACTGTTTCTTCTTTAAAAAAAAAAAAGCTATCATTTTTATACTTTAAAAGGTTGCAAAGTTCTTTATATACATTGTTTCAGTTGTTCCTGACAACAGCCCTGTGAGGTAAATTTTATTGTTATGTCCATTTTACAGATGAAGAAACCAAGACAGTGAGGTAGTATTTTAAATTCAGGCTTGCTTGTCTACAAGTTCTATACTCATCTATTACACCACCTTATGAGGCAATGCTGCTCATAAGCTTCTACCATCCTTCTCTGTAAGATTTTACAAATGACTTTATATTCTAAACTGGTGTTGCCCTTGGCTACTCTATCTCTCCATTTGGCAACTAAATTATAAAAAGACTACAGCATTTTTTAGGCTCCTTTTCTCTCTTTGGTATGGTTCTTGATTTACATTGGTCAAACTTCTGTGTAAAATAGTTTGTGTCTTTCAGCTGTAGTCCATTTTTTAAAAACCATCATAACTTTCTCAAATCAGTCTCATTCTTGTTCTTTATTCTAGCTTTGTATTAGCATTGATTTTTTGTTCTGAGAGGTCAGTGGTCAGACTGTATATATTTACAGCTGATTCCAGAATAACACTCACAATAGTAATATGTTGTTTCTAGTCTGATAACATAGAACCATTTTCATTTTTGTGAAGTCATTCAGTGCTTACTTTGTCCAGTGTCTATTGTTTTGGGAATTGAAAAAAAAAGCTTTTATTGATGTGCTTTACTTTCTTACAATCCCATTCACTTCTCAATAATTCTCCCTCCCCAAGGGACCTTCCATTGTAATAAATCAGAATAGTCAAGCAAATCAAATTGACACATTGACTATGTCTAAAAATGTATACCTCATTCTGCACCAAGTCTTCTATTCATTAACCAAACTACAGGAGACACATTCACCACCAGTCTTCTGAAGTTACTCTTACTAATTATAGTAATTGGTATTCCTAAATATTTCCTCAAAGAAAATATTCATGGTGTATAGGCATGAGGCTTAATGCGGTCTACAAGTCTTTGGCCTCTCATTCCTTATTTCTGGTCCATATTTTCCAACAACCATTATTACACAGGATTATAGATTTAGAGTTAGAAAGGACTTTAATTCAACTCAGTTCTACAGATGAAGAAACTGAGACACTATTTCTCATCATTCTCACCTATTCTCTCTTACCTCTGTACTGAAGTAACAAAATATATCAAAATAGATGTTAATTTGATTTGTAAAATCTTAGAGAATTCTTTGCTTTTACTACCACCATTTTCTGTAAGAGATGCTATAATTATTTTCATGGTGATCTTTTTGCAAATACTCCATCATGATTACTACAATATGAGGTAACCAAAGATCTCGTGAAATTTAGGGCAAGGTACTCCATTTTTTCATAATCTAATCCGTCCCTTGCTTGGTCTTTCCTTTCAGGCAAAAGTTGTTCTGCACTAAAACAGATATGTTGGATATTGTGATCATCTCATTTTAAAATTTCTAGGTCACATTTCTGCTTCAATTTGTTGTTTGTATATCTGATTTTTCTCTCAGTTCAATCCCATCCCCTTGTATCCTATATTGCAATCAATTCCTAATACAAGGAGAGATTTCAAAATTGTTTCTTGGAGTTCTGGTAGTTTTAGTCTTCACAGTTTATGGTCTCTGGGCTGGAGGACAGAATTTCCACCAAAGAAGAGTTTTGAACTTCTTTAGAGAGGTGGTAGAAAGACGGACACAGATGTATAGATAAGAGCATGGAAGAGGCAAAGAAGAATGAATGGCGTTTAGTGAGCATTCCTGGGTTTCACCAGTGTGACCAACATCTTTTCCAACTTGTGCAGTTGTGATCAGTGTGGGAGAGTTAGTTCTCATGATTAAGAATTCCAGGCCATTGAAGTTCTTTTCCCTTTCTCTCTGCTCTCTTTCCATCTGAAAGTATTTTCTGTTCTTTTAAGCTGTTCTTTGGCCTTTTTTTTTTTTTTTGCTATACTTTAAAACTAACTTTCTCTAGATGAAGGTAAGAAATAAGATCCATTTCTTTAAGCTGCTTATTCTTTAATTGAAAATAGAGAGCGCTAATGGGAAAATGGCAGAGACTTACTTGAATATACCTTATTAAATAGTTTGGCCAGAGGTGAGGGACTTGCCTAACTGAGATCTTGACAAGCTATGAAGATTTTATTAATAAACTGTGTAACTCTGACTCCCTGAAAGCCATGTAATTTTTGTTGTTGCTGCTACTGAATAATAGTAATATATAAATATCTACACAGTCAGTTATGGCTATGTTTGTGTTGTTTCCCTAAGAGATGTTACATTTCATACCCAGTGCTCTTTCCCCCAGTGGCTGTCTAGTCTTTGTAGTGGGCTCAACACCCACCAATTGTGTTCTCCCAATTTTAGGTGCTCCCAGAATCAGAGTTCCATTTGATCCCATAGCAGTCATTTAGCTTTTACAAAGGAATGTTTACTTCAAAAGTTTATTGAGGAAAAAAACATACAGACATTCCCTACCCACCACCCAGTGGGGCATAACCCTCCCCAAACCAGTTCAGTCTCTGGGAATAGAAAGGAAAGATTCCATTTAAGGCAGTTCTTATATAGCAGAATCCCAAGTTCCAAGTCCAGAGGGGAAGAGCATTTACATAACATCTACAACACGCTGGGCACTGGGCAAAGCACCATTTACAAATATTATCTCCTTTGATAGATAATATTCTTATGGTTCTATATCATTTCCTTCTAACCCTTTGATTTTACAAAACATAAATAACCAAGATAAATACTAAACCTACCTCGTGGACTTGTCTCCTGGCACCCCAGTCACTTATGGCTTTCCTGTTGCCTGCACCCAGAACTGGAAAGGACAACTGATGCAGATTTAGGGCAGAGAACCTAGTGAAGAGAAAGGGAAAGGGACCTCCATCTTTAGGGAACTGAGCATATGATAAAGCCCAGTTACTTTTGTGTCAGTAAGCTCCCAAAACAGCAGGCAAAGGAACCTAAGTGTATTCAGGTCAGTTTTCCTTAGGCTAAAAACCAGAAATTCTTTGTAGTCAAAGTCCAGTTGCTTTAAATGCAGAAGCCTTAAGAGACTGTGTGGGTGGGAGGAAGCCCTCCTCAGCAACACATGCTAATTATACTAAAATGACTATTCAGAGCACTGTCAGATACCAGTTTCCAGAGAAATCTCTGTCTCTCTATCTCTGTCTTTTTCTCTCTGTCTCTCTCTGTCTCTCTCTGTCTCTCTCTGTCTCTCTCTCTCTCTCTCTGTCTCTCTCTCTCTCTCTCTCTCTCTCACTCTCTCTCTCTCTCTCACACACACACACACAATTTGAAACATACCTTCATCTCATATATAACCTTAATTTGTGTAAGATGACAATAACTGAACACTTAGACATAAAGATATCAAGGAAACTAGAAATTCTATAGTTTAGCAAGATACCATCCTAGCATCAGTAACTGGGACTTCCTTTACAAAATACCTAAATAGGGGGCGGCTAGGTGGCGCAGTGAGTAGAGCGCCGGCCCTGGAGTCAGAAGGACCTGAGTGCGGATCCGGCCTCAGACACTTAACCCACACAAACAAAAACCTAGCCCTGTGACCTTGAGCAAGTTACTTAACCCCAATTGCCCTCCAAAAAAAAGAAAAAAAAATACCTAAATGGAAAGGAATTAAATTCTCTATTGTTCACTTGATTTGCATTCTCTCACAGCTAGGGTCCCTCTTGCCTTCCTCTTGGCAGTTGGCTATGTCCATATACAATTATAAAACTGAGGATTCTTGGTTCAGCTGTCTTGTCACTTCTAAAAAGGCCTCTTTTTGGGAGGCCTTCCCCCTTCCCCAGGCAATTAGATGATGATAAACATTAGCAAAACAAAAGCATCCAGTCCCAATGAGGGCGGAACCTAACTTTTGAATTTAAGGGAAAAGTTATAATCTCTAAAGCTGGAAAAATCTCTTTCTGCATCTGAAAAAATTCAATCCCTCTAGATTGCTTAATTAAAAGATAAATGGAGATTCCCCAGGAAAACTGAAAGAGAAGGCTTAGATTTCTAGGCTTGAAAGTCAATCTCAGCTGTGGGGACTAAAACAGTTTAGAGGCAGTTATCTCACTTCTCACTGAATGTCTGTAGGCAGTTATTGTCCCCAAGCTGAGAGTGCCTCTCATTAAACCACAACTATCTCTAGAGTCCTCACCAAAAGCTCCACCAGAAGCATTAAGCCCAGTCCAGACTCACCTACCTCTGTCAGGCCCACCCTCCACACAAAGGAGATCATTGTGTCCCTTCCTGTCCTGCCAGACTATGCCAAATGCTCAGGGCTGAACCTGACTCAGGCCAGGTCTCTGGCAAGTTAGATTCAATACTGGAATAAAATAAGACACTCCTACATCATTCAACAGTTAACAAAAGAAAATTACTTAGCCATAGCCAGGGAAGGATTCAAAACAAGGATAGGTCATTAAGAACCCCTTGAGTTGATTCAGCTCAGCAAAATTCCCCATTATGATCCAACAGTCAAGTGTCTGGGAGGCCAGACTGTTAATAATCTTAGCAATTATTCTCCAGATAAAGAGGTGGCAAGTGGAAATATTTATAGTGTGGTCTTATACATACATGTATGAATATATATGTGTATGTTTATAGGCTTCTAGGGGTATGTGTGTGTGTGTGTGTGTGTGTGTGTGTGTGTGTGTGTGTGTGTGTGTATGAAATGGAGACTGGATATGTTGATACACAGGGATGATAATTGAACCCATGGTAGATAATAAAGTATTGAGAGGGAAGAGAAGAAGGTATAGTAGAGAGCCCTGAAGTGTATTCACACAGAGATGGTGAATGTGGATGATAACCTAACAAAAGGGATTAAGAATAACTAGACAGGCAGAAAACCAAGAGAAAATATCCCATGGCAGGTCAATAAGAAAACATCCTAGGAGAAGGAGTGCCAAAAGGCTCAGAAAGATTTAGAAAGTGGGAGATGAGAAAATGGAAGCAACAAATACAGGCAGATTTCTTTCCCCTAGGAATTTGACTCTGACATGGAGGATAGATACAGGATGATAGCTTTGGGGTAATGGTAGGGCCAAGTGAAGGCTTTTTTGTTTGGTTCTGGAAGATGGGGAGATCTGGATGTGCTTATAGACAATAAGCTGTGCATATTGAGACTGACAATTATGAAAACTGAGATTACTGAAGAATGCAGTTCATGGGCCTGGCCTTGGCAAAAAGAAAGTCTCCTATTCTTTGAGACTGGAGTAAAAGTGGGGAGTAGAGGAGGATGAGTGTCACCTTTCACACTTCCTTATTCTCTAAATCCCAGAAGTGTTCATTCTTGCCTTCACCCCTTTCTCACCACCTACCCAACTGCTGAGGTCCCTAAACTAGGCCACAGGGACTTAATCAATGGTTTGGAGCTAGAAGACTTTACTCTCACTGCCTGGAAGTTTGGAAAGCAGGAAGAAGTGGGGTCTTGATCTTTCTGGCTATTTTGAACTAATGTAGGAGAAGAGATGTCCCTGGCATGCCAAATTAGAACAGTGAACTTCTTTTCCTGTAGAAACATTGTTATAAATATGCAGGCATCTATAGAGAATCAATCTGAAAAGAGCAAAAGTATTGATATGTTGATACTAGTTAAGATTGGATGACAAATTTGTAGTGAACCCAGGTTTCATGTTACGTAATTTTCTCTAGCATTTTTCTGCAGCATGGGAACAGGAGTAGAGAAGGTAGATTGTGGGAACAATCCAAGGTTAGAGTTTAGAAAGAGATGAGCCATGATAGGACAATGGGGCAAAGGATTTGCTAACTTCCCTCTACACTGTTTCACTTGGTGATCTCAGGAGCTCCAATGGACTCAATTATTATCTCTATGTTAATGATTCTCAAATTTACTTATTTGACCCTAACTTATCTATCAACATCCAATCTTACATAACTAACTGCCTAACTAACTAACATAACTAACATCTCAAAATAGATGTACTGTCTTAAACTCATCTTTCTGCCAAAACCCTCCCCTCTCCCTAACTTCCCTATTAGTGTTAAGGGTACCACTATCCTCCCAGTCACCTGATCTTGAAACCTCTGGGTCATCCTTGCTTTCTCACTCTCCCACCACCCTATATCCAATTCCTTGCCAAGTCCTGTTGCTTTTACCTTTGTAACCTCTCTCATATGTGCCCCCTTTTCTCCTCTAACACTGCCACCACCTCCCTTGTAGAGGTCCTCATCACTCACATCTAGACTACTGTAGTAGCCTGCTGGTTTGTCTCTCTCCATGCCAGTCCATCCTCCATTCAGCTGTCAAACCCATCTTTAAAGTGTAGGTCTAATCACATCACCCCCCTCCTCTCTCCTTAATAAACTCTAGTGACTAGAATCAAATAGAAATTCCTCTGTTTGGCTTTCAAAGCCATTCATAATCTGCCTCTCCCCAGTCCTCCCCCCACCCCTCCACCTTTCCAATCTTCTTATACCCTTAACCAAGGGTATGTTGGAGCCAGTTTGAACCAACTTAATAGAGCCATTTGTTAAATTTGCATTGTGAACATGTACACTTTTGGGAATCAGAAAATGCTATAAATCATTCCAGGCATTTTCCCTGGCTGTACCCCATACCTGAAATACTCTCTCTAGTCATTTCTGCCTCCTGGATTTCCTGGTTTCCTCCAAATCCTAGCTAAAAACTTGCCTTTTACAAGAAACCTTTGCCAATCTCTCCTTTCATTCTAAAGCCTTCCCTTTGTCAATTATTTCCAATTTGTCCTACCTTGTTTGTACTTAGTTGTTTCATGGTTGTTTTCCCCACCAGACTGTGAGCTCCTTGACAACAAGGACTATCTTGTCCTGTTCTTTTTATCTCCAATGCTTATCCCAGTACCCGGTTCATAGTAGTCACTTAGTGTTTTTTGCCTGCCTGCCTGACAGATAGACAGATGGACTGACTAAATGGGCTACAGAGCTCATCAGTATTCCTCAGCCTTGTTGGAGATCACAAATCTTTTGCTTTGTTTCTGTGTTCCTTCAAACCCAGAACAATCTAATGGGTGACTTACAGGAAGGTGGTTGTTGTCTGCTACCAGCATAAAGGTGAATAAACTACTCTGTGCTCACTCTATTGCCACCTTGAAAAGAACCTTATCTGCCCAGGACAACTCTGGGTGTGTGCATTGCCACACCCAGTACACACACACTTGAATAGACAGTAAGAATGGACAATAAGTCCGGCCCAGAATTGAAAGGGAAGGAGAGAGCAGCTTGGATTGTCTTTGGAAAACTGGATGACTCTTTTAAATGATGCCAGTCATTCTCTGAAACAAAAGCCTGTCTTTTAAATAATACTCCTCTGTTGATGATGTATGGCTACGAGTCACAAAATGATGTAGTCTTTCAAGAAATCAAGGCCTTTCCCAAGGCCATTTGTGGAGTGAATGGTGGCTATGAGTAGGACTTAGTACACTAATAAGAAATTTTAAAGAACAAGCAGCATAAAGCATAGCATTCAGCCTAATCTTGAGGAATTGCTTCTGGGCCCCCAGAGCCCAGAGTACTGCCTGCTCTCTCCCCTTTACCCAGGTATATGGTTTGAACTAAGCTCAGTCCTGAAAATCTTGGCTTCTAATGAGAGGGTGTTAAAGCTTCCTGTTCTCATACTCTCTCACACTGTTCTCACAAAAAAATTATTAAAGCCCAACCCCTAGTGCCCCATGGATGATTTTACTTATAAGTTATGACTTAATGACTAAGTTTTTCCCAGAAATGAGGTAATAAAAAGATACTCAATGTAACATATTCCTTTAATAATATATTCTAGAATTCTGCAAAGAATTAAGTAAAGCTCATTGGTCTAAGTCTGCAGACGCCATTCTCTTCCTTGAAAATTATGTCAATTTGCCCTTCTATAGTCCTGCACTACTTCCTCCATTTTCTTGAAAGTGATTCAGAATTCACATCTACCATTTCTTTTAGTACTCTTTAATAAATGTATAAAATATATAAAACACTTTCTAAATTTCAAGAGGTGGAATTAACACTTTTGGGAACTGATGGGGTATTAGTAAGAGAAAGTGACAAGTTGAGTTTGCCTTCAATATATGGACTTGAGTGATTGGAAGGATGATAGTACCCTCATTAGAAATATGGAGGTTTGGGGGAAGAATGGATTGGGGGGAACATAATGAATTCCATTTTGGACATACTGAATTTTGAAATGCCCATGGCATATCCATTTTGAAATCCTTAATAGGCAGTTGTTCAGGAGTCAAACTCTGGTGAGAGAAACAAGCAATAGACGTATGGATCTGTAAATCATCTGTAGGAAGATAATAGTTAAAACCATGAGACCAAATAGATTTATGAAGATAAAGAAATTCAAAGAGAGAAGCAGGCCCAGGACGTAGGTTTGGGCAACACCCACAGTTAGTGGGCATGGCATGGTAGAAGAAGTGTCATACAAGTGGGGGAGAGAGAGAGAGAGAAAGAGAGAGAGAGAGAGAGAGAGAGAGAGAGAGAGAGAGAGAGAGAGAGAGAGAGAGAACCCAGAGAGGAAAGTATAGGCAAGAGAAGTTGAGCAGCAGCATCAAATTCTGTAGAGAGGTAAGAAGGATCAGAACTGCATAAAGAGTATTTGGCAATTAAGAGATCATCAAATACCTTTCCCATAAATAAAGATAGATCTAAATAATTGGAGAAATATTAATTGCTCATAGGTAGACTGAGCCAATATAATAAAAATGAAAATTCTACCTAAGTTAATTTAATTATTCAATACCATGCCAACTGTACCAAAGAATTATTTTATAGGCATAGAAAAAATAACCATAAAATTCATCTAGAAGAACAAATAATCAGGAATATCAAGTGAATTAAAAAATGTGAAGGAAGGCAGCCTTGCACTACCAGATTTAAAACTATATTGCAAAATGATAATCATCAAAACAACTGAGTACTAAGAAACAGAGGGGTAAATCAGAGGACTAGAGTAGGTACATAATACGTAAATGACTATAGTAATCTAGTGTTTGAAAACTCAAAATCCAGCTTTGAGGATAAAAATTCACCATTTGCCAAAATTTTCTGGGAAAGCTGGAAAGCAGTTTGGAAGAAACTAGGCATATACAAACATCTCACATCATATACCAAGATAAATTTTTTTTAATGGATAAATGATTTATAAATAAAGGGTGACATCAAAAATAAATTAAGGGAGCATGAAAAAATGTAACTGCCAGCTCCATGGATAAAGACAAGTTTATGACCAAACAAGACATAGAGAGAATCACAGGAAGTAAAATGTATAATTTTGATTGTATGAAACTAAAAAGCTTTTGTACAAACAAAAGTAATGTAGCCAAAATTAGAAGGAAAACAGGAAACTAGGGAAAATACACAACAAGTTTTTCTGATAAAGTTCTCATTTCTCAAATACATAGAGAACCAAGCTAAATTTATAAAAATAAGAGCCATTTCCCAGTTAATAAATGATCAAAGGATATGAACAGGCAGGTTTTTTTTTGAGAAATATAAACTATCAATAGTCATATAAAAATGCTGTAAATCACTATTGATTAGAGAAATGCAAATTAAAAACAACTCTGAGCTACTATCACATACATGTCAGATTAGCTAACAGCACAGAAAAGGAAAATGAGAAGTTCTGGAGGGGATGTGGAAAAATTGGGGTGCTAATGCACTGGATGGAGTTGTGAACTAGTCCAACGATTCTGAAGAACATTCGGGAACAATGCCCAAAAAGCTATGAATCTGCACCTACCCTTTGACCCAGTAATATCACTACTAAGTCTATATCCCAAAGAGGTCAAAGAAAAGGAAAAATTACACACACACACACACACACACACACCCCTCTTTTTTTGGTGGCAAAGAATTAGAAATCAAGGGGATGCCCATCTATTAGGGAATGGCTGAACATTTGTGGTATATGATTATGATGGAATATTGTGCTGTAAGAAATGACAAGCAAGATGGTTCCAGAAAATCTTGGGAAGAATTACATGAGTTCATGAAAACTAAAGTGAGCAGAACCCGGAGAACATTGTACATAGTAACAGTAATATTGTAAGGATGATCAACTGAAAGTCTTAGCAATTCTGACCAAGATAACAATCCTAGACAATTCCAAAAGACCCATGTTAAAAAATGCCATCCACTTCCACAGAGAGAGAACTAATGAACTCTGATTACAGATTAAAGCATATTTTTTTAAACTTTCTTTGTCTTGTTTTTTTTCCCCTTGTCTTTGTTTTCTTTTGCAACATAGCTGATATGGAAATGTGTTGTGCATGACTTCACATGTATAATTGATGTCAAATTTGGTTGACTTCTCAAGGAGGAGGGAGGGAGAGAATTGGAACTCATTTTTTTAAAATGAATGTTAAAACATTTTATGTGTAAATGGGAATATTTTAAAAATAAATAAAAATATTTTTTAAAAAGAGATTGTTAATATTGGAGAGAGTAGTTCTTGTTGAATGATGATGTCACAAACCATATTGCAAATGTAGATGCTTTTTTCAAGGAACTTAGTTAAGAAGAGGAGGAAAGAAATGAGATAATAGTTTTAGGAGAAGATAGGGTCAAGAGAAGTGGGGGAACCTTTCAAAAAATTTTGTTGTTGTTGTCTGTTTTAGAGTGGAGAAGACCTTTGTGTATTTATACAGAATGAGCCAGTAGGGAGAATTTGAAGATTGTAAAGAGAGAGGGAAGGATTGGGGGAGTGATGTACTATAGAAAATGGGATCAGGAGTACAAAAAAAGGAATTGACCCTGGTGAGAAGTGTCATTTCTTTGTCAAAAAGTTAAGCAAAAGAGGAAGGAGTGGAGAATAATATAAAGAATTTTGACATGTAGAGCAGGGGAGAAGAGATAGCTCGCTTTAAATGGCCTCTCACTGAAAGATGGCTCCAGAAGAATTTTTTTTTAAATAGGCCAGGAGAAAGGCAGGACAGGTAGTATTATATATTAAGAAAATATATTCATGTGAGGAATTCTAGGTATCAGAGAAGAGGGGGGAGAATTAGGTAAAGATCAATGAAGGCAGAAACAAAAACAATATTGTGATCATATTCTACCATAGACCATAATGAAGGAAGGAAGGAAGAAAGGAAGGAATGGAAGAGATAGGAAGGAAGAATGGGCCAGATGAATTATATCTGAGAATCACAGTAATAATTAAACCTGAGTTTCAGACTTAGAATAAGTTTAAGTTTGTTATCATTGATAGAGACAATAGTAATTTGAGACCGTGTGTGAGGAATGGAGTTGGCATGAAAGATTTGGAGAGGAAAGAGTTTCTTCATTTCTCTTTCTTCAAAATAGGCAGACTTTCATCAGGGAAAGAACTGTGGAGAGAGAGAACAAAGACTCTGGGAATTAGCATACATGTAGGGACGGTCAGTTCTCAAAATGTTGTTATTACCAACTTGCTTCCCTAGGGACTCTAGGAAATTTCTCCTTGAGTAAGATGAGGCCTCTTTTTTTGGTTGAACTGATAGTTCCCAGGTGAAAAGTGTTTTCACTCTCACATATATTCTGGGATATTCTTATCTAAAGAATTTCTTGAATTTCTGTCCACTCTTTGCTCCCTTGCTATTTACAATTTGTAATGGCCTTTTGTGTATTTAGCATTTGGTAAGAAGGAATCAAGCCTGCAGACATAAGCTTAGGGTACCTTCCCCTTTTAAAAAATAGTGACCAGAAAAACTAGAAGTTTCATAGTTTTTGAATCTAAAAAATCCAAGTTTATAGACTATCAATATTTAGGAGGATAGATATATGATATTCTAGTCCTATGCCCCTTTCTCTCATGAGAACAGAGAAGTCAATCTCAGTCTCTTCCCTTGTTCCCCTGTAGATGATAATGTCTCCCTTCAAGAGGGGTGGGCAAGATGCCAAAGATACTTGTGAATAGCTCCCTGAGAGTCACATTTAGACAACTCATATAGATGTACATACAGTACATGGGCACATACTCTACAATAATAATAGATAACATTGCTATAGTGCCTTAAAGTTTAAAAATTACTTTATATATTACTGCAAATTTATTTTAGAGAACTGAAAGCAATAGCAGGTATGAATGATGGCCACTATCAAGAGAAGTATCAAGAGAGCAGGACTAAAGAAGTATAAATTTGTCTTAGTTTTCAAAAAAGGGAGAGAATGGAGTCACAGACTATTGGCTAACAAGTGTGAATTAATCCCCTGAAGAATTCTAGAACATATTAAAGGAATATTATATTAAAGATCTCACCAGCATGGTAGTGAACATCTATAATACAACTTTAACAAGAATAGATTATTCCAGGCCATCTGCATTTTCTTTCATGACAGGGGAACAAGATTGATAGCATAAAAGAATGCTGTAGATATAACTTAACTAGATTTTAGGAAAGTGTTTGATAAAGTCCCTCAAGCCATTCTTGTGGATAAAATTGATAGACTTGGATAGTACAATAGAAAAGACCTACATAATCTGTGGCCCATCAAAGGATTTCAGGCAGCCCATGAAAAACGTAGAGAAAAGCATCTTCTACATTTTTTACGGGCTGCCCAAAATCCTTTGGCATGCCTTTGGGATGCTTACATCCCAGAGGCTGCAGCTAGTGCAGGCCTTCAGTATAAAAGTTTGGTGTGTTCTAAAATGTTATAGGTAGAACCAGAATGGAGTCACAGAATCACAGGATTGAAGAGGTAGAAGAGATGTCACAGGATATCTAATCCAGCCTGTAGCTGAATGACAATCTAAAGTATACCCATTCACCAACGAATAAATAAAAAAAGCATTTACTAAGTCTACTATTTGTATAGCACTGTCCTGAAGGCAGAGGATACAGATACAAAAGCAAAGGCAAACCCTGAGGAGCTAATATTCTAATAAATAGAGACAAGTTGGAAAAGTTATAGAGATGGTGAATGGAGCCAGAAAGGAATAGATTAACATATCTTTTCCAGGGGCAATGACTGAGCTGACTTGATTATGGTTCCAGAACTGGAAGTGAGATGGGATTGCCAGGGGTATGCAGAGGTTCATGGTGGCTGGTGAGAAGAAATCTGGGGGTGAAAAGGAAGGGGGAAGATGATCCTGAGACTAGGATTAATAGATTACTGGCAAACACCAGTCAAGAGAACAGGGCTCCAGAGTAGAGTTCCAGGCATGAGCAAGTTAAGTCAATAGGACTTGTTCTCTAGACCTGGCAAGATGGCAGCTGCTGGGGAGAAGTCTAGATGCAGGGAGCAACCTAGGCAAATACAAATGGCGGGTGGATTGCCAATGAAAAAATTTGTTTGAAGATGTCCAATTAGGTGGAGGCTGTTGCTCCTAAAGACAGTTCATTTTATTTTTGGATCTTGTTTGCTGTTGTTCAGTTTTTCAGTTGTGACTTCCTCCTAAGTTCAAATCCAACCTTAGAAACTTATTAGCTGTGTGACCCTGAGCAAGTCATTTAACCCTGTTTGCCTCAGTTTCCTCATCTATAAAAATGATCTGGAGAAGGAAATCGCAAACCACTCTAGTGTCTTTGCCAAGAAAATCCCAAAGACTCATGACATGACTGAAACAACTGTACAACAACAAGAACAAAATTATTAGAAAGTTTAGCTTTATATCAAGCCTAAATTTGTGTCTTTGTAGCTTTCACCAGTTTCTCCTAGTCACTAATAGTTTGATGAGAATTTGAAAAGAAGTCTCCCAGAAATCTGTGCTTGGTCTTAGGTTGTGTACATTTTTATCTATGATTTGAATAAAGACATTTATGTCTATATCGTTCTTATCACATTTTTCTGTTGATACAAAACTTTAAAAGACCACTAATGCAATGGATAAGAGAGTGAGGATACAAAGAGGTCTTGACAGAATAGAAGAGGTGCTCTATGTAAAGTACCAAAGATTTCTTCATTGCCAAAACTAATGGATTTTTCTTACTCCTCATCCTTTCTGACCTTTCTGCAATCACTCTCTTCTCATTAATACTCTCCTCTCTAGGCTTTCTTGAGATTACTCTCTTGTACTTGTCAGATCTTTCTTTCTCAGTCTCCTTTGCTGGATCTTCATGCAGACTGTGCCCACTCGCCTTGGACTCTCTCCTGGTTCCTTTTCTCTTCTATCTCTGTACTATTTCACTTGGTGATCATATCTGCTCTCATGGATTCAATTTTGATATCTATGCTGATAATTCCCAGATCTATTTGCCAGCCACAACCTCTTTTTTGACATCTAGTTTCCCATCTCTAATTGTCTAATTGACATTTTGAATAGGATGTCCTGTAAACATCTTAAACTTCAAAGGAACAAAACTAAATTTATTATTTTTCCCCAACTCCTTTTCTCTTCAATTTCACTATTATCATTGAAGGCACCACTATCCTACCAGTCACTTAGGCTTATACCCTAGGCGGCATGCTCAATTTCTCTTTCTCTCTTACCCCCAATATCCAATCAGTTGTTAAGTCGTGTTATTTCTACCTTTATGACGTTTTTCATTGGTATACACCTTCTTCTCTCCTCTGACACTGCCACCACCCTAGTGCAGGCCCTTACCACTTTATACCCAGACTATTTCAATAGTCAACTGATTGGTCTCCTTACCTCAAGTGTGTTCCCAATATGGCTTGCTTTCCACTTAGTTGTCAAAGTGATCTTCCTAAAACATAGGTCTGACTGTCACATACCACTCCTATTCCTCCACCCCCCACTCAATAACCTCCAGAGGCTTCCTATTACCTCTAGGATCAAATATGAACTTATGTTTGACGTTTAAAGTCCTTCACAACCTGGTCCCTTCATATCTTTTCAGGCCCATTATACCTTACCCTCCTCCATGTACTCTCTGATCCAGTGACACTGGTTATTCCTTATATATGACATTCTACCTCCTGAATCAGAGCATTTTCATTCATTGGCTGTCCCTCATGCCTGAAACTCTCTCTCTCCCCATTTCTGCTTTCTGGCTTCCCTGGTTTCCTTCAGTTTTCAGATAAAGCTCTACCCTCTGTAAGAAGTCTTTCTCTGTCCTTATTATATCTTCCCTCTAAGGTTATCCCCAATTTATTTTGTATATATTTCATTTGCACTTGTTTGCATGTTGTCTTGGTCATTAAATTGTGAGGTCCTTGACATCAGAGACTGTTTTTTGCCTTTTTGTGTGTGTATATTCTCAGTACTTAATGGGGTCCCTAGTAAACAACAAATAATAAATGCTTGTTGACTGATTAATTTGATAAGTTAAATTGTAATAAGGTTAAGGAATAGAAGGATGAAAAAGACAAATGAAAAAAGACGTAAGGAGTAAGAGAATAAAGAAAAGGGTTGGTATGAAAGCCTGGGCTGGTGCTGTAAAAATGCAGTGGCTTTCACAGTGGGTGCAGGGATCCCTGTTTCCCTCTGGAGGTAAGGAATGAAGTAATTACTGTATCAGAGTCACCAAAGCATAGCTGATCTGTGGGGCATAAAGACAGCTATTGCCTTTACATTAATCTTTCTTCCCCTCTGTTGCTGCCTTTAGCAAGTCTAAATAAAGCACCTAGCTCAGGTTTCTGGGCTAGTGGTTCTAAATTATCCTTTTTACTATGGAACTGACTATATCATTGGGAGAGAGCACTATGTATGACATTTCTGTGTAACTCTTGGACTGGTTACCTGGGGAGGTTTTCCTGTATGTCTTTGCTCCCTTATGTTGTATGTGTTCCTGGACAGTACCTTATAAACTGGAATATTCTCCAAAATGCTTAAATTCTTAAGGTAAACATACACTAAAAGTCTTGGGCAGTGATGACAAGTGTCACAAGGCCAACAGCAACTGCATCCTTGCTAATACCTTGTGAGCCCTTCCTCAATGTATTAGGCACACTTGTGCTAATGTTTGTGAGACTTAGGTAGTAAGAAAGCATTGGATCATAATTATTAGCAAGAAGCATTCCTACCCTTACTGTTTACAAATGGAATAATTAAGATATCATTCAAAATATAGTTGAGATAACAGATTATAAAGGAAAATTTGCTTGCTAGGAATTTTAATCCCAATTAAAATAAATTTGCTCCAATTGATTAATTAATGGCAATGCATTTAATCATATCATTCTGAATCCCACAAACCTAGATATAGTGCAATGTGTGTGAATAGGTTGCCATCTAGTGGCAAAATAAAATAAATCTTAGCAGTAGGAAACAAAAAAAATTTTAAATGTAATGGCCACAGAGCAAGGAGAGCAACTTATGAAACAGCAACAATACTGTAAACAGGACCAACTCTGACAGACTTCAGGATTCTGATAAATGTAATGACCATTCAGGATTCCAGAGAATGATGACCATAATGATGAAACATGATGGCCAACTCCTGACAGAGGAGACCAACTCAAGATGTGTAGTGTCACATACATTTTTGTACATGGCCAATGAGGAAATTTGTTTTGCTTGACTCCTCGTTTTTGTTACAAAAATCTGTTTTTCTTTTCTTTTACTTGTGGACGGGATAAGGTAGGGATAGGGGAGGAAGGGATAGGATTTTTTTTTAATGAGAAGAAAAATGAAGATCAGAAAGAATCTCAGACAAGCAGGACAGTTTTGAAAGTTACGTGTATCCCTCCTTTTAATTTTCATTTTCAACCTCAAAACCCAAACAGTCCAAAGTTTATACCCATTTGCTTATTTATTCAACAGCTGTCTGGTTCTATAGCTCCTGGAATAATGAGAAATCCCACTGTTTCTGTAATGACTGACTAAATCATGGGTATTTGAAAACTTCATGTCTAAGTTTTGCCTCAATTCCTATGCTATTAAAACTATGGTTAATTTTTAAACTATGTATACCAGTGCCTGGATTCAACATGGAGGTTGGAGGAAGGGGAATGGATGTTAAATGATGGTTTTAAATAAAGTTGTTTTTGTTATTCCCCATTTTACACTTGAGGAAACTGAAGCAAACAGAGGTTAAATGACTTGCCCAAGGTCACATATCTGAGGTCAAATTTAAGCTCAGATCTTTCTGACTCCAGGTCCAGCACTCTTTCTATCATGCCACCTAGTTGAGGGAAAAGATGATCCTTTGTTTCAGGGAGAAATTTGTGATAAGAAAAGGATATGTTCAGTTTCCCAAAGAAAACCCTGCCACCTCACATTTAGCTATACTGCCATAATCCAGTCATACATAGTATGAAAAGAAACCACGCCTCCAGAAGGGAAGGGAATTAGGAAGTAGCAAAACAGAAAATCAAACCCAAGAGACCAGAGAATCCTAGAGAGGTTTTGTCCATATAAAGGTGAAGAGTAAGAGAGTATAGTTTCTGGCAGCTCTGCTTGCCTACTTGCCAGACTGCCCAACATTATACAAGAGAAGTTAAGTTGAAATTTCCCAAGGAATGTAAAGATAACAGGACAAATTCTCTAAGACTGACTGAAGGAGCAGTGAAGAAATTCAAAGAGCCTCCAAAATTGTCCAGGAGAATAATCAAAGTATTAAATGAAACTGTTCCCCCAAATAAGGACAGAAATGAGAACTTTTATGAAAGAAATCATCAATTATAGCCAGAGACAATAGAGAATTTAGAACAAAAGACATTTTCTAAGAAGTAGATTCTCAGTGCTAGGGAAGAATATCCAGTGGCAGAATTGGCAAGCAAAAATGAAAAAACAGAAAAAAATAATTTTTTGTAAAAAAACCCCAACAACTCAAGAATATTTAAAGAACACATAAGTGCCACAAATAAGAAGAATGAATTTAAGTTGGGTGCAGTGAGATAATCTAAGATGTATCTTCCAGATAAAATCTCCCAGGCCTTCCAGAAAAACATTACAAAAAAGAAAATTGAAATACAATAGTTTAAAAAAAAACTACCTAGAATTAGTGAATGGAGATGGAAAGGTTCAGCAGAAGAAAATCCAAAGGACACCAGTATAAAGAAACTTCAACCTTAAATAATCAAGAAACAATATGGTCTTACATTAGACATAATATCGAAAAGCAGATCTTGTAAGCAACAGGAAAAAATCCATCAAATTCTAGGGAGAAATAGAATAGCACAGGACTGCTTCATGTTTACAAGAAATCAATATAAAATGTGTAAATATTGAAGATTAAAGGACATTATCTAGAATCTTGGTATAGCATATCCTGTAAACTAAGACTAAATATCAAAGAGGACACCTATATATTCAGTAAAAGGAAAAAACTGGAATTATTTCTTCAGAAGAACCCAAAGGTGAACAGGATATTCAACAATTAAAGTGGCCACATAGTAGAAAATTATATAATTTCAAATAATAATGAAAGAATAAGAAATGAAGTGTGTGTGTGTGTTAACATAGATGTAAGGAGATGCGTGTAAGGTGGGGCAATACTTCTACTTTGATTTTCTGTTAAAAGAGCACATATAACAATGACAAGGAAATGGCAGAGTGAATATTAATGGACTAAAAACAATCTAAGAAGAAAAAGGCATAATGGGAAAAATTAAACTAGGTGAAAGAAGTGAGTTTTCATGAAAAGAATCTCATGTCCACGTTAATAAATCAATATTGTTAACAGAGAGGAATGCTTCTTAGATGAGGAGAGGTCTGGATGAAACAGGTGGGGGAGGACCCAGGCAGTAAGAGAAGGGATGGCAGGCACCCCTGATGAGTTGAAGACAATGAATTTCTCTTCCTGCTTCACTATGGTGAAATAGTAAATATTAGAAAATAGATCACACAGAACAAGAAATGAAAGTTGGACATAGCAGAAAGACGGAGATTAAGATAGGAAGGAAATAATTATTTATATAATGCCTACTACATGCCAGGCATTGTGCTGAGTACTTTCTTAAAATATTTTCTCATTTGATCCTTACAACCCTTCAGGGAAAGTGCCCGTTTTTATAGTTGAGGAAACTGAGGCAAACAGAAGTTAAGTAATCTGTCCAAGGTCATACAGCTAGTAAGTGTCAGGTCATGTGACTCCAGATTTGGCACGTTATATTCAGTGTACCACCAGCTACTTCAACTAGAGATCAATAGCTACAAAATGGGACCATTTATTTTAGTATTAACTGCTAGTAAGGGATTATTGGATACTAAATCCCAGTAAGGATACTCATGACTCTGAGGAATTAGAAAAGAGGTTTATAGGTTTTAAGGGAGAGTGGGTTTGACATTAAAAGGGGTCATTGATGAAGGAAGGTCATTGATGAAAGAATAGAATGAAACTTTCTGGTATAGAGTTATAGAACACCTAACACTGTACCTTGTTGCCTCCAATGAATAGATTCTACAGAATCCTAGAAATAATAAAGACTAATGAAAATAGAAAGAAAACAACAGTTCTTGGAAAGAGGAATTACAGTTGACTTTTTCTGAAATAAATCTTGGAAGGGATGGGTAGAGAGGATTACATCCAGAGGCATCAAGTAGGAGGATGAAGAGCCTCAACATCATCCCATGAGAATCAGTTCAAGAAGCTGGGGTTATTTAGTCTGAAAAGGATAAGACTCAAGGGATGTGTTATTCTTAAGTATTTGAAGCCTTTTCATGTAGAAAAGAGATTAGACCTTTTGCTAGTCCCAGAAGGCAGAAGGAGGAATAATAGATTGATGAATTAAAGAGACAACATTAGTTGGATGTATGTTCCTAATAATGAGAGGTATTCAAAAGTGGAATAGGCTCTCTTAGCAAGTGGTGGGCTCCCCTGGCTTAGGTTTTGAAGCAAAGCCTGGATGACAACTCATTGTGCAGGTTGTAGAGAGCCTAGTTGTTAAGATCTGAATTGCTCTTAGTGGACTTTGAGGTCTCATTCTGGAAGCCTTTCACTTTGATGCCTTTGTCACACCTTGTTGCTAACCTGTAGCATCCTATTAGAAATAATATTCATTGGAATCCCACGCTAGATTATTTCCTTTTTAAAATACCATGTAGTATGGACAGCAATCACAGATAGCAGTTTGGGGTATGGGATCTGACAGGTCATTCTTTAGAAAAGGTCTATAGTTACAAGCATGAAAGCATTTGTATGTAAAGGAGTAAAACTGTTAAATTCATGCCATACCCAACAGCATGGCCACTATTAATATCTATTTAAACCTCTATGACTTCTGCCAAAGTCTTATGGTGGCCATGGACCTGTCAAGTCTTATACAAAATGATGATTATCTTATGTTTAGTCAGGTGATTGATTGTACTGTATGGTTAAATTCTTACTTTCCTGGATGGTCTACTAAGAGAATGTCATTATAAGCCTATAAGACATCATCTCTTTAGTGCAGTGGTCTATGATTTACTCATAGAAAGAACCACAGACAGGGTCATTCCCATAGCCTTATGGTCACTGTGCATAAACCCAGGGTTGAATAACATCTGACTTCTTTTTTCAGGTTCCAAACTTCATGCTAAGGTACAGTAAGGCTTGTTTTCATTACAAGAAAATGAGTCACATTAAAAAAAAACCCATGAAAACAATGTTCTTCAGAAATTGCAAACTGATAAAATCTGAGTCACCTTGAAGTAAGCCAAATGTTTGTGATCTGTTAAGACTGTGAGGGGGTGCGTTGCTCCCATTAGCTTGTGCCACCATGTCTCTGGGGCAACTTTGATATCTGTAATGACTATATATGGCATGATTTACAACTGGAAGGTATACAACTTCAGTCTTTCTTACCTGTACTCCCTTTTAAAGCAGATCTTGAATTTAAAAAAAATTAGTCTAATATTCAAATTCAGTCAAGTCAACAAGCATTTACTAAGCTTTCACTATGCACCGGGCAGTGTGTTAGGGATACAAAGAAAGACAAAAATTGTTCTTTCTCTTAAGGAATTAACAGTCTAAAGGGGGAGAAAACATGCAAATAGTTGTGTACAAAATATATACAGGATAACTTGGAGGGAAGGCATTGACATTAAGGGGAACCAGGAAGAGCTTTATGCTGGAAGTAACAGAGAGTCATTGGAGTTTATTAGAGAGAGGTAATATGGTCAGACTTGAATTTTAGGAAGATCAATTTGATATCTGAATGAAGGATGGACTGGAGTGGGGAGAGACTTGAAACAAGGAGACCAAGTAGAAGGCCATTGCAATAATCCAGTCATGAGGTGAAAAAGGCCTACATCCAATTGCTTACCATCTCAAGGAGAAGGGATAGAGAGAATTTAAAACTCAAAACTTTTTTAAAAAACAAATGTTAAAAATTGTTTTTACATGCAATTGAGAAAAAAATTTTAAAGAAAGAAAAAATATTCATTAGAGAAATTGGTCTATCATTTTTCTTTTCTATTTTGACTTTCCCTGGGATCAAGGGATATATAGAAGTTTCATTTTTATTATATTGGCTTGGTCTACCCATGAGCACTTGATATTTTCCTCAATTGTTCAGACCTAATTTCATTTGTGTGAAAAGTGTTTTGTAATTTTGTTCATATAGTTCTTGGCTTTGTTCTGACATGTAAACTCCCAAATGTTTTATACTGTCTATTATTTTAAATGGAATTCCTCTTTCTATCTCTTGCTGCTGGACTTTGTTGGTAATGTATAGAAATGCTGATGATTTATGTGGGTTTATTTTATAGCCTACAAGTTTGCTAAAGTTGTTAATTATTTCAACTACTTTTTTAGTTGATTCTCTAGGATTCTTTAAGAATTTAGATTGTCAGATTTATTATCATCTGCAAAGTGATGGTTAAATTTCCTTGTTGCCTATTTTAATTCCTTTATTTTTCTTCTCTTATTGCTATAGCTACCGGCTCTAGTACAATATTGAGTAATAGTGATAATAGGCATCCTTGTTTCACCCCTGATCTTATTGAAAAGGCATCTAGCTTATCCCCATAATAGATAATGCTTGCTGGTGGTTTTAGATAGATGTTACTTTTCATTTTAAGGAAAGCTCCATTTATTCTATGTTCTTTAGTGTTTTTCATAGGAATGGGTGTTGTATTTTGTCAAAAGCTTTTCCTGCATCTATTGAGATAATCATTATTTCTGTTGGCTTTGTTATTGATATGGTCAGCTATGCTGATATCTTTCCTAATATTGAACAAGCCATGCACTCCTGGTATAAATCCTACCTGGTCCTATTGTATGATCCTAGTGACATATTGCTGTAATCTTCTTGCTAGTATTTTATTTAAATTTTGCATCAATATTCATTAGGGAAATTGGTCTATAATTTTTTCCCTCTGTTTTGGTTCTTTCTGGTTTTTGTATCAGCATGATATTTGTGTCATAAAAGAAGTATAGTAGGATTCTTTCTTTCCCTATTTTTCCAAATAATTTACGTAGTATCAGAATTAATGTTCTTTAACTATTTGTTAGAATTCACTTGTGAATTCATCTGACCCTAAGGATTTTTTCTTAGGGAGTTCATTAATGTTTTCTTCAATATTTCCTCCCTAAAATGGAGTTAAGTATTCTATTTCCTCTTTTGTTAATCTGGGCAATTTATATTTTGTAAATATTCATTCATTTTATTTAGATTGTCAGATTTGTTAGCATATAATTGGACAAAATAGCTCCTAATTATTGCTTTAATTTCCTCTTTATTGGTGTGAATTCATACTTTTCCTTTCTAATATTGATAATTTGATTTTCTTCTGTCTTTTTATAAAAATCAAATTAACCAATGGTTTATCTATGTCATTGGTTTTAAAAAAATAAACCAGCTTTTTGTTTTATTTATTAGTTCAATGATTTTTTTTTTACTTTGAATTTTATTAACCTCTCCTATTTTCAGGATTTTCGACTTGCTTGGAATCCAAATTGAAGATTTTTAATTTATTCTTTTTCTATTTTTTTTTAGTTGCACACACGATTCATTGATCTATTCTTTTTCTATTTCATTGATGTAAGAATTTAGAGATATAAATTTCCCCCTAAGTACTGCTTTGGCTGAATCCATTAAGTTTTGGTATGTTGTTTCATTGTTTTCATTCTCTTTAATGAAATTATTATTTCAAACTATGATTTCTTTATTGATACACATTCTTTACTATTAGATTATTTAATTTCCATGATTTGAGCTCAGGGCCTATCCCATACAACACATAAATATTGTTATAATAGCCACGCCCACACACCCCTTTGCCTCATTTTTCTGAACTTGCCTGATTTATTACAGCAAAGCTGTAACCAAGATTTTTCTTCAAACAATGTACCCCACACTTCTAGGGAGGCGATATCTAAAGCTTCTGTCCTATTACACGTTTTTTTTTTACCCCTTTGGCAGCTCTAGTTGGGAGAATGCAAGCACTGAGTGCTCTTTTTGAAGAGGTGCAAACTGGAAGAGGTCTGTTCACTTTCCTTTTAGTCTTGAGTTCTGCAAGCTCCTGACTCACATTTGGGTTTATCAGCTAGTTTTTGGTTTGGAGTTTCAGGAAACTGCTCCTGGACTCAAACCACTATTGGCCACTGGGAGGCTCTGCAGGGTCAGAGCATCTGAATTGTCTGAGATGCTGTGCTCTGTTCTTGGGATCAAAACCACAGGAATCATATCCTTCCCAGAGGTTGGTACATGCTCAGTTACAGCTAGCACCAAAGTTCACAACCACTCCTCTCCACCCTGCATCCATGACCTGACACAGGGCTGTGGGAGACAGAACTGCAAAATGCCTCCCATTCCTAGACCCAACTCTTTCTCAGGGACCTCCTGGGATCTCTTTCTAGGACCCTGTTTTGGTCTCCACTGAAATTGTACTTGCAGCTGCTCCCTGCCAGACTTCCTCTCCAGAATCTACTGCCCTTTCTATTGGTCTCACTAAGTTGCCCTGGGATGGAAAAAATGACTCACTCAATCTTCTTGACTTCTCTGATCAGAATTCAGTCTGGTACATTCTCTAGATCTTTGCTGAAGAGGTATAGGTAGAGAGTTAGACCGTAATGCTTCTTCTCTCTATGTCTCTGTGACTATACCCAAATCTAAGTTTTGTAGGATCTTTGTTAATATCCTTTCTTTGCTATGGCTAAATAAACCTCTTTTTGTGAATTGTCAAATAACTTAAGGGTGTCATTTCATTCTACTGCTGAAATTTAGAAGAGGACAACTTAATCCAGGCCCTCATTAATGGATTATTATAATGAATAGTAAGATATCTTATCTTGAAAAATCCATTCTTTTAAGAAAAGTTTTTATTGATATTGCTTGTTTTTCACATTATCATAGTTGTCTCCAATATCCCTCTCCTCCCCCCTCCTACAGAGTCATCCCATATAACATATAGTCTTTTTTAAAAGGAAAAAAATCAGTACAATTGATTGATATGGTGCATTGAAAAAGTAAGAAAACATGTGCAGTACCTGTGGACCTCCAACCTCCATAAAGGGTAGGCTGGGGGTATTTTACATCTCTTCATTCAAGACAGGATTTATGTTTATAATTTTGTTATTCACTTTTGAAATTTTTTTGGTGAGTGGTTGTTCTTTACATTTCCATTGTTTTAGTTATTGTGTATATTATTTTATCTCCTTGCTTCACTCTGCATACTTGTTTCCATGCTTCTCTTTATTAATCAAATACATGATTTCTTAAAGCACAGTGATATTCCGTTATATTCATGTACTACAATTTGTGTAGTCATTCTCCAATTCATGAGCATCTACTTTGTTTCTAGTTCTTTGTTATTATAAAAAGTACTGCTAGAACTATTTTGATATACATGTAAGTTTTCATTTATTTACATTTACCTATTTACATTTCATACATATTGATGGCTTCAATGAGGCAAAAGCCTGGTAATGGAATCTCTGGTTCAAAGGATATGGGTATTTTAGTCATTTACTTATATAATTCCAAGTTGCTTTCCAAAAAAATTGTATCATTTCACAATTCCACCAACTTAGTGCACCTATCATTCTCAACCAACACCAACAATCACCATTTTTCAATCATCTTTGTCAATTTTTCCCCTCATCTTTGCCAGGATGGTGAATTCAAACACTAGGCTTATTTTGATGGATATTTCTCTTATATTGTTTTTTAATACTATTATGTTGATTATTTCCCTCATGTTGAACCATTTTGCATCTCTGGTATAAAACCCACTTGGACATAATAAATTCTTTGATAGGTTTCTATAATCTGTATTGTTTAACATTTTTGAGTCAATGTTCATTAATGACAGTTTACAGTTTTCTTTTTGTTTTATCTTTTCCTGGTATAGGTATTAGGACTATATTTTTCTCATAAAATGATCCTGATAGTGTGTTTTTTTCAATTTTTGTCAATAATTTGTGAACTATGGGTACAAGTTGTTCTTTAAAGGTTTAAGAGAATTCTCCTGTGAATCCTTTTATGAGTTTTTTTATTGGTAGTTTCTTTTTAGCTAGATCTACCTAGGAAGCTAGGTGGCACAGTGGATGGAGTGCCAGGCTTGGCCTTGGACACTCATTAGCTCTGTGACCCTGGACAAGTCACTTAATCTTGTTTGACTCAGTTCCTCATCTGAAAAATGAGGTAGAGAAGGAAATGACAAATCACTCCAGTATCTTTGTCAAGAAAATCCCAAATGAGGTCACAAAGAGTCAGACACAACTGAACAACAATAAAAATTTCTTCCTCTGAGATTAGGTTTTTTAAAATCTCTATATGTTCTGATATTTTGAGTATTTTATTTTTGAAGCTATTCCTCTATTTTCTTGTGTGTTCTCAGATGTGTTAGTATATAACTACACATTATATGTTCTGATTATTCTTTTTATTTTTTCTAGTTTTGTTGGGATTTCATTTGCTTATTTTTATTTTATTGATTTGATTTTCTGGTCTCTTCTTATCAGACTAGCTAAAGATTTATAAATTTTGTTAGTCTTTCTAGACCAACATAACTTAGAAGGACTACAAGAAAGGTCTGTTTCACTTAAGTAAATGGGGAGTGCAATCCAGACAGGTCAGCAGCACAGATCAAAAACCCAGGCCCTGAGGCCCTGTGACCTTGGCTCAGCAGGCCAGTGACACAGCAGACCAGCTGTAAGTCCTCCAATCCTGATGCAGCAGGCTAGTGGCCAGGCCTAGCAGGCCTAGAGGCTCCAATGCAATAGGCACAACTAGTCCAGACAAGTTCAGCATAGCAGGGAAGCTGCCAGTCTTAGGGCCCATGGTATAACATGTGAACTGCCAGCACCAGAGTTCCCAGTAACCAGGCCCCTGGCATCTAGCCTTTCTGCATAAGAAGCTTGGGACAGTGGTACCTATACTCCAGGAGTAGAGTTCAACTTTAAAAATCATGAAATAAGTTAGAAAATGAGCAAAACAACAAACAAATAAAAAAGCCCTGACCATAGAAACCTACAATGATGATAGGTGAGAGCAAAACACAAACTCAGAAAAGGGCAACAGTGTCAAAATAGCTATATACAAAGCCTTAAAAAGAAATATGACTTGGTCTCAGGCCCAAGAAGTCCTCCTGGAAGAATTAAAAAAAGGAATTTAAAAATCAAATAAGAAAGGTAGATGAAAAATTGGGAAAAGAAATGAGAGTTATGCAAGAGAATCAGGAAAAAAAGAATCAATAGCTTAATAAAAAAAGCACAAAAAATGGAAATAGATATATAAAAGTCCACTGAAGAAAACAACTCCTTAAGGAGTAGAATTGGCCAAATGGAAAAGGAAGTATATAAGTTCACTGAAGAAAATAATTCCTTAAAAATTAGAACTAGGCAAGTTGAAGCTAATTACTCCATGAGACATCAAGAATCAATTAAACAAAATCAAAAGTATGAAAAAATAGAAGAAAATGTAAAATACCTTATTAGAAAAATATCTGAATTGGAAAATAGACTGAGGAGAGATAATTTAAGGATTATTGGACTAGGGGCAGCTAGGTGGTGCAGTGAATAGAGCACCAGCCCTGGAGTCAGGAGGACTAGAGTTTAAATACAGCCTCAGACACTTACTAGCCATGTGACCTTGGGCAAGTCACTTAACCCCAATTACCCTTCCTTACCCCCTGCAAAAAAGCAAAAAAAAAAAAAAAGAATTACTGGACTACCTGAAAGCCATGATCAAAAAAAAAAAAAGGAGCCTGGAGAGTATTTTTCAACAAATTATCCAGGAAAACCACCCTGATATCTTAGAAGCAGAGGGCAAAATAGTAATTGAAAGAATCCACCGATCGCCTCCTGAAAGAGATCCCCAAATCTCCACGGAATAGTATAGCCAAATTTCAGAACTCTCAGGTCGAGGAGAAAATACTACAAGCAGTCAGAAAGAAACAATTCAAATATGAAGGAGTCACGAGTAGGATTACATAGGCATTAGCAGCTTCTTCATTAAAGGATGAGAGAGCTTGGAATATGATATTCCAGAAGGCAAAGGAGCTTGGATTACAACCAAGAATCAACTACCCAGCAAAAGTGAGCATAATCTTACAGGAGGAAAAAAAAAGGATTTTCAATGAAATAGGGGACTTTCAAACATTCTTAATGAAAAGACCAGAGCTAAACAGAAAATTCCATTCTCAAATACAAGACTGAAGAGAAACACAAAAAGGTAAACAGGAAAAAAAACTCAAAATTTATTCAATAAGGTTAAACTGTTCACATACCTACAGGAAGATGATACCTGTAATTCTTAGGAACTATATGTCTCTTAGGGAAGGTAGAAGGAGTATATGTAGACAGGATGCGGGTATAAATTGACTTTGATGGTATGATATTAAAAATTATGTGGTGCAAAAGAAGGTTGTAGTGGAAGAAGAGGGAAGGGAAAGGTAGAATAGGGTAAATTATATCATGTGAAGAGGTATGAAAGACTTATTACAGTGGAGTTAAAAGGGGTGGGGTAAGCACTGCTTGAACCTTACTCATAGAATTTGGCACAAAGAGGGAATAACCTACAAACTCAGTTGGGTAAAAGAAATCTATCTTACCCTATAGAGAAGTAGGATGGGGGGACAAGAAAAAGGGGGACAGCTGATAGAAGTGAGGGCATATTGAGGGAGGAAGTCAGAAGCAAAATACTTGTGATGAGTGAAAGGATAAAAGGAGGGAGAAAGTATAAAAAAGAGAATAAATAGAAAGGAAATACACAGTTAGTAATCATTACTGTGAATGTGAATGGGTGAACTCACTCAGAAAACAAAAGTGGGTAACAGAGTGTATTAAAAAATAGAATCATACAATATATTGTTTATAAGAAACACATTGAAGCAGAGAGACACATACAGAGTAAAGGTAAGTGGCTGGAACAGAATCTATTATGTTTCAGCTGAAGTGAAAAAAAGCAGGGGTAGTACTCATAATCTCAGACAAAGCAAAAACAACAATAGATAATTAAAAGAGAGAAGGAAGGAAACTACATGTTGCTAAAAGGCACAATAGATAATGAAGTAATAGCAATACTAAATATATATTCACCAAATGGTAGAGCATCCAAAATTCTAAAAGAGAAAGTTAAATGAACTACAGAAGGAAATACACAGTAAAACTATACTAGTGGGGGACCTCAACTTTCTCCTCTCACAACAAGATAAATCCAACCACAAAATAAATAAGAAATAAGTTAAGGAGGTAAGTAGAATTTTAGAAAAGTTAGGTATGCTAGATTGCTAAAGAAAGTTTAATAGAGATAGAAAGGAATATACCTTTTTCTTAGTGGTACATGGCACCTACACAAAAATTGACAATGTATTAGGCCATAAAACCTATCAATCAGATGGAGAAAGGCAGAAATATTAAATGCATCCTTTTCAGATCATGATGCAATAAAAATTACATTTAATAAAGGGTCTTGGAAAGACAGAATAAAAATTAATTGGAAATGAAATAATCTAATCCTAAAGAATGAGTGCATCAAAGAATAAATCATAGAAACAACCCATAATTTTATCAAAGAGAATGACAGCAATGAAACAACATACCACAATAAATGGGATGTAGCCAGAGCAGTACTTAGGTGAAAATTCATATCTTTAAATTAATATATCTATCAATATAACCTTTATATCTTCACATCAATAAAATATAGAAAGAGTAGATCAATGAATTGGGCATGCAATAAGGAAGGAAATTACAGAAAAAGAACAAATTTAAAATCCCCAATGAAATACCAATTGAAAATCCTGAAAATCAAAGGAGAGATTAATAAAATTGAAATTAAAAAAAAAACCACTGAACTAATAAATAAAACTAGGAGCTGGTTTTAGGAAAAAAAAACAATAAAATTGACAAACTATTGGTTTTCTACCACTATTGTGCAATATTGTACTAGAAATGTTAGCTATAGCAATAAGAAAATAAAAAGAAATTGAAGGAATTTGAGTAAGCAATGAGGAAACTAAACTATCACTTTGTAGATATTATAATGGTGTACTTAAAAAATACTAGAGAATCAACTAAAAAACTAGTTAAAATAATTAACAACTTCAGCAAAGTTTCAGAGTATAACATAAATGCACACAAATCATCAGCATTTCTATCTATTACCCACAAAGTCCAACAGTGAAAGAGATAGAAAGAGAAATTCCATTTAAATAACTGTAGATCATATGAAATATTTGGGAGTCTGCCTGCCAAGATAAACCCAGGAACTATATGAACACAACTGCAAAACATTTTTCACACAAAGAAAGTCAAATCTAAACAATTGGGAAAATATAATTGCTCATGGATAGGCCAAGCCAATATAATAAAAATGACAATTCTACCTGAATTAATTTACTTATTCAGTGCCATACCAATTAAACTACTAAAAATATTTTATAGAGCTAGAAAAAATAATAATATTTATCTGGAAGAACAAAAAGTCAAGAATATCAAGGGAATTAATGAAAAAATGCAAATGAAGGTGGCCTAGCTGTAGCAGATCTCAAACTATATTATAAAGTGATAATTATCAAAACAATCTAGTACCAGCTAAGAAATAGAGTGGTAAATCAGTAGAATAGAGTAGGTACACAAGACACAATAGCAAATGACCATAGTAATCTAGTGTTTAATAAACCTAAAGACACCAGCTTCTAGGATAAGAATTCACTATTTGACAAAAACTGCTGGAAAAACTGGAAAATGGTATGGCAAAATCTAGGTATAGACCAACATTTCACACTGTATACCAAGATAAAGTGAAAATGGATACATGATTTAAACATAAAGAGCGATACCTTAAGCGAATTAGGAGAGTGAGGAAGAGATTACCTGTCAGATCTATGGAAAAGGGAAGAATTAATAACCAAACAAGAGCTAGAGAGCATTATGAGATGTAAAATGGAAAATTTTTTATTATATTAAATTTTAAAGTTTTTGCACAAATAAGACCAATGCAATCAAGATTAGAAGGAAAGCAGAAAGCTGGGAAACAATCTTTACAGCAACTGTCTCTGATAAAGACTTCATTTCTCAAATATATAAAGGACTGAGTCAAATTTGTAAGAATACTAGTTATTAATACAAGAATACTCCAATTGATAAGATAATCAAAGGATTTGAACAGGCTTTTTTTCAGGTAAAGAAATCAAAGCTATCTATGGTCACATAAAAAATGTTCTAAATCACTATTCATTGGAGAAATGCAAATTAAAACAACTCTGACGTACCATCATATTGGCTAATGTGGCAGAAAAGTAAAATGATAAATGTTGGAGAAGACGTGGGAAAATTGGGACACTAACGCAGTGTTGGTAGAGTTAGGAACTGATCTAACCATTCTGGAAAGCAATTTGGAACTGTCCTCAAAAGTCAATCAAACTGCATACCGATCCAGCAATGCCCCTATTAAATCTGCACCCCGAAGAAATGATAAAAAAAGAAAAAAGGACCTAAATAATACAGCACCTTTTTTGTGGTGGCAAAGAATTAGAAATTATGGGGACATCCATGAATTGGGGAATGGTTGAACAAGTTGTAGTATATGAATGTAATGGAACACTATTGTACTATAAGAAATGACAAGCATACAGATTTCAGAAAAACCTGGAAAGACTTACATGAATTGATGCAAAATGAAGTGAGCAGAACCAGGAAAACATTGTACATAATAGCAGCAATATTGTGTTATGATCAACTATGAATGACTTAGTTCTTCTCAGCAATACTATAATTCAAGACAATTCCAAAGGACTCGTGATGGAAAATGCTATCCACATCCAGAGAAAGAACTGATGAAATCTGAATGCAGATCAAAGCATACCATTTTCACTTTGCTTATTTTTCCATTTTTTTCATTTGGTCTATTTCTTCTTTCACAACATGACTAATATGGAAATATGTTTTACATGAGAGCACTTATATAACCCATACCAAATGACTTAACATCTTTTTTTTTTTTGAGGGCAACTGGGGTTAAGTAACTTGCCCAAGGTCACACGGCTAGGTTTTTGTTTGTGGTGTGCATTAAGTGTCTGAGGCTGGACCCGAACTCAGGTCCTTCTGACTCCAGGGCCAGCACTCTACTCACTGCGCCACCTAGCTGCCCCTAAATGGCTTATCAAGGGAAAAATTTGGAACTCAAGCTTTTTTAAATTGATGTCAAAAATTGTCTTTACAGGTAATTAAGAAAAATAAAAATAATATTTAACCATATTATATGGTCCCCATAGTTGGGACCTCACCTCAGGGCAGTATTTACTCATACATTAACTCATTTACTAGATCTGGAGGCCCTAGCTCTTTCTGTTAATATTTTCCTTGTTGATTTATCTGATTCTGTTTAAGGTCTTGAACCTTGAATAGCCATTTGTCTATTTGTGTATCATAGCCCAAAAAAACTCCTGGTGTCCAGATCTCCATGGCACTGGAAAGGGAGAGTGGTAATTGGGTTGTGGAAGTGGGTTTATTGCAAGTCCATGTGATGGATCCTTGGGTTGACTAGGACATCCTCATTGTCTGTAGAAGATTTTATAAATGAGTTAATATTTTAAAATGGTGTTACCCATGTCTAGTATATTTTTCTGCTTGTTAAAGAGAACATATGTTTTCTGACTAACGTAGTTTGGGGGCTCTTTTGGTATCTTCATTATGGAATTGATTTATATCAATTGGACTTCATATAAAATTGTTATAATTAGTACTGATGACCTTTCCTCCAATCTTTTCTATTTGTTTATAACCTGTAACACTTTTAAATAAATCAGTTTGGCATGGTTTTAATGGAATGTCATATCTTTTTCTCATTTTTTACTCTCTAACTTTGTGTTAATTTTGAACTTTGTTCTAAAAATTTGGTAGTTTGACTATACATAAATAGCAGATTCAATAATGGTTCCCATATCAGTTTCAAGTCATTTACTGTCCATGAAAGTATAATACATTTGAAAGTATTACTGTGCTATGTCCAAAGGGCTATAAAACTGTACATACCCTTTGATCCAACAATACTACTTTTAGGTCTGTATCCCAAAGAGATTATAAAAATGGGGAAAGGATCCACATGTACAAAAATATTTACAGTAGTTCTTTTGGTGGTGACGAAAAATTGGACATTGAGACATTGACCATCAGTTGAGGAATGGCTGAACAAGTTATGGTAAATGTATGTAATGGAATACTATTGTCCCATAAGAAATTATTATGAGCAGGAAGACTTCAGAAAAACCTGGAAAGGCTTAAATATGAACTTATGCTCACTGAAGTGAGCAGAACCAGGCGAACATTGTACACAGTAATAGCATCGTTTGTGTGATGACCAACTTCGATACATTTATCTCTTCTCAGCAATGCAAGGATCTAAGACAACTACAAAAGAATCATGATGGAAAATGTTTTCCAGATACAGAAAAAGAACTATGGAGTCTGGATGCAGATTGAAGTATACTATTTGCTCTCTCTCTCTCTCTCTCTCTCTCTCTCTCTCTCTCTCTCTCTCTTTTTCTTTCTTCTTCCCTCCTCCCATTGATTCTAATTCTTCTTTACAACATGACTAATGTGAAAATGTTTAATATGAATGTATATGTGGAGCCTATATCAGATTGCATGCTGTCTTGGGGTAGGGGAAGGTCAAGGGGGGGAAGAAAATTTGGAACTCAAAATCTTATGGAAATAAATGTTTAAAACTAAAAATTATTTAATATTTAAAAATAAATAAAACAAATTATAGTAACATAAAAACGAAAGTATTCCAATTTTATAATAGGAAAACTCTTATGCAAGTTGTTAAGTGTTTGGCCATACTCAGGCCTTTCTCATGAACAATATTTCCCAATATATTTCAATGCCTTCTTTTCTCTTTTGTTTTAGAAATGTATATTATTTGTATTTTTTGTTTTTACTTCACCTAATTCTCTCTGTATTCTAGCCACTCCTCCCTCAGAGAGTCATTTCTTGTGATGGAGATTTGAGAGAGAGAGAGAGAGAGAGAGAAGCAAAATCAATCAATTTGTTGAAAAAATTGAATATTATATGTAGTATTCTGGATCCATGGCAATCCCTTCCCCCTCAACCCCACGACTGTTCTCACCCACCCGCCCCTGCAAAGGAGCAGGAGAGAGGTTCTTCTTCTTTGAGGCCAAGTTTGTTTTTAATGGTTTCACAACATTCTTCTTCAATTGTTTTGTGGTTGTTCTTAATTTCTTTCACTTTGATATAGTCATTATTGTTTTCCTGACTTCTGTACTCCTACTTCACTTTTCATTAATTCATGTAAATCTTTCATTTCACAGAGTTCATCATATTCATTGTTTATTACGGCACAGTAACATTCATGTGCCATGATTTCTTTATCTATTCTCCAACTGATGTTTATTTATTTTGCCATTCATTGCTACTACAAAAAAAGTGTAGCTACAAATATTTTGGTGAATATAGTTACTTTTTGTCGATAACCTCCTTGGAATATATGCCTAATAGTGGGATTTCTGGAATCTCAAAGGGCATGTACATTTTAGCCACTTTATTAGAATTATTCCAAATTGCTTTTCATAATAGTTGTACTAATTCACAGCATCAACAATACATTCTTGTGCTTGTGTTTCCACAATTCCTCCAATATTGCCTATTCCCTTCTTTTGTCACCTTAACTAATTGACTGCATGTGAGGCATAATGCCTACTTTTCCAATAGACTCGGTATCAAACTTATATCCCTTCAATTCAAAGAATCTTAACAAGTTCTTCTCAATATTTCTCCACTTCCCAATGCTCTGCAACATATGTTAGTAAATAAATTGCAGTTAATTTTATGGTTGTCTTTTTTTTCCAGTATTTTTATTTTCCAGTATCATGAGTAATGCAGTAAGAAATGACTAAATGTCTCACAAAATGATGTATTTTTATTGCTTTGGTTGCATGATGAAGTTAACTCTTCCAACTTCTTCTTCCCTCTTTTCATAGTGGACTTTCTATTTAGCTGAATCTTCTTTTTGTCTTCTGGTTTTGTTTATATAATTATAATACTGACTACCTTGGCTGCTATTGCCTGAAAGTCACATATACTAATTTCATCCCTCTCTCAGGGATCCCAATACACTTAAGGGAAATTGGGGGTTGTCTAGGCTTTCTGCAAATGACTCCAACACTCACACATTGTTTTTTCTCAGTTATAGGGGTAAAGGTCCCCTATATCCCAATTCCATTTGACTACCAACAACTGAATTAGCTTTTGCAAAGAAATACTTACTTTAAAAGGTCTTAACAACAAATATACAAACAGCTTAGCTCACTTCTTACAGTTCCTCAGTTCTAATTCTAAACCCAAAACTCCCATTGGGCTAAAATCTCAAAAATCCTGGCTTCTCCAGGTTTTCCTACTGGGCTGCTACATCTCACTTGGAATTCTGACTCCAAAGTGCTATAACTCCAATTCCTGCATCCAGTAGGGACCATTGCACAGTATCTAAAACAGAGGACAAATGAAGCAGAACAGAAACTAACACCTCCAAGGTCCATTTCTTGGAGTTGAAGTAGAATGGGAGGGGGAGGTATCTTTTCTCACAGTTCAGTTCATTTCAGTCACCAGTGCTATGGATGAACTATAATCTTCACACTTTGGATGCAGCAGAAAAGATAATGCAGGACAGAGGGAGACTGCCTCAGTTTGGTCAATGTTAAAAACATAGCTATTGGGTATGCAGACAAAAGGAGTTCACTCCTACCCACATGGCAGGAAAAAGGCAGGATGCAGAATGTCTCCATGCTAGTTGATCTGGGCACATGCAGGTCAAGACCCCTCACAGTTATATTAACAATGTCAAAATTGACATGATTCAATTTCTCTAGTATTATATATATTCAAGGGTGTGCTGGAGCCTGCTTATACCAGATTGGGAGAGGCCATTGTTAAATTTTCAGTGTGAATATTCGTACCTTGGAACTGCTAAAAACCAAGGCTTGGTTTATTGTTTTGTTGATTTCTAGACTTAAGAAAGTGGTGAAGAAAATGTTAATAATGAAGATTAAGTGCAAAAATGTGTCACATACATATTCATTCAAGAACCTGCTGTTAAGCATTTACCAGCACATCCCTGTTTGCAGCCATTGGTCATTGGAAAAGGTTCTCAAAGTTAGAGTATCAACAACTTATGTTAATGTTTATAGACATCTATCATTTCCCTCTAAGGTCTTTTCCTCTCAGTTCAATGAAAGAAAACTATTGTATTATCTGATTTATCATTGAATTTGTGTATAATAATATATATTCCAGGAGAAATAATTTTTCATTTGCTTACATAAACTAAACGAGGAAAAAAAATACAAATTTTTTATTCAGCTATCAAGCAGCAAATGTCTTTTATTGTTTCATTCATGAACACATCATAGCTACCTACCTCAAACATATTGAGAAATTCCATTTCCCCAACCACCCACCAAAATCAAGCAATGCAAAACACACACACACACACACACACACACACACACACACACACACACACACATCCAGAAGCTCATAGTGGGAAAGGATTTGGAAGGGGAATAGTAGTGGTGGTGGTATAAATATCACCTTCCTCTTTTTTTCTTACATTTAAATACTCCTTTTGCATTTTAACCTGACATCAGAGAAGCCGAATAAATCCATCACACGAGAATCTGCTCAAACAAGAGGGGATGTTTAGTTGGAGAAGAGAAGAATTAGGGTAATATAATAGCCATCTACAAGTACCTGAAGGGCTGTTATGTGAAAGAGGGATTAGATTTGCTCTCTTTAGCACTAGAAGGCAGAACAAGGTGCAGTAAGTGAGTAGAAGTTGCAAATGTAAATGTAGCCTTGCCACCAGGAAAGACTTCCTAACAATTAGAGCTATTCAAGAGTGAAATTATTGTTTCAAGAGGGAATGGGTTTCCTCTTCTTAGAAGCCTCTAAATACAGGCTGGATGGTCACTTCTCAATTATATTATATAATATTGGAGAATCCTTTTGTGTTTGCATTGGACTACATGGTCTCTAACATCTTTTCCAACTCTAAAATTCTGTGATTCAGTGGGAAAAATAAGCAATATTTATATTTTTGGCCTTTGACTTGACTTGAAAGGCCCTAAATCTGTACTGACTATATTTACCTAGTTATGAAGTAGACACTATAGGTCTTAAATTTAGTTGATGTGCCTACACCTGTATTCCTTGAAAACAGTCTCCCTTAACTCCTAATCACAGCTGTTTGTAGGATAAAGCAGTCATTTCCCCAGTTACTATTTCATTGCTTTCCCTTAGAGATACTCTACAAGTCTCAGGAGGAACAAATCACCCAATGAAACAGGGGACAGATTGATGGAAATTCATTCCTGGGAACATAGCTGATGAGCCTATATGAGATAATGGATGATATGAGACACGTTGCTTCTATTTATTAGATAGAGCTTCCATCCTATTAACTAGTAACAGAGGAATGTGTTGATTTATGTGCCTATCTGGCTGCCTGGAACATAGTAGAACTGCAGCCTACTTCTCCCCATTAGCTTAGAGATAACTGAATGTGCTGGGAATAGGTCTGAAAAAGAATTAACACAGGAGCACTCATCACACAATTCAGCAAGTGATGAGAACTATCCAACAGGGTCCTGATGAACACTTCTTGCCTCAGAAAGCATGTAAGGGGTACAGCGAAGGAAAGTGCGTGGACTTGGCCTGGTGTAGTTCCTCCATGTTGCTATACACATTCAGTATTAGTGGAGCTCAGAGCATTCCTGAAAGTGAAAGAAGCTAAAACCCAGGAATGACTATGCAGCCCCCTGAAAGGGGCTGCCACTTAAAGGTGAGCAAAGACTGGATCACAGGGCTAGAAATTTCCATTATATCTTGTGTATCTTTCAATAAATAACTCTAGCCTAGTGGTTTATATATAGTTATTTCTAGCATTCTGTTACTGTAATACCAATAAGATGGTCATCAGGTTAATATGACAAATTTCCTACTCATTTATAGATTGGAGTAACTAATCTTGAGCCATGATGGTAAAATGTTCATGAGTGTAAGTAGTGCAGTAGAAAAAGTTCTGCATTTGGAGTTAGAGGACCTGAGTTCAAATCTTGTATTTGCTACATCTATCTTTGTGGCCTAGAGCAAGTCACTTAACCTTGCTGATCTTCTCATCTGTAAAATGGAGTTGTACTTAGTTTTTAAGGCCCCTTAGGTAGACCAAAATCTATGGACCTGTGACCTCTGAGGCTCTTCCCTTCCAACTTTGAGATTATATGATTCAGTATGACCCTCCCCTCATGAAATCCCTTTCTTTCTTCAAGACACAGCTCAAGAACCACCTTCTCTGTGGAGTCTTTCCTGATTCCCAACCACTAGTAACTTCCCTTCCAACTTCAATCGCTAGCATAGGCCAAGCTTAACGTATATTCAGGGTTTAAAGATGCAATAAGGAATATAAAAATTGTATTAAATACCATGGTACTAAATAAGAGAAAAAAAGAAGCAACTTAAAAGGATTTAATGTTAAAACAATACTGAGATATTCCTGAGGAGGTAGGAAAACATTCTCCAGAAAGCAACAGGAGGCAAGCTGGAATTTCTATCACTAACTCTTATGCTGGACCTTCTATATAGATAGGCAGCAAGGAAGCAAAATGACCTCTCTGCCTTTACAGGACCAGCCCAGCCTACATAAAAGAGGTGTTGCTCCTACCACCTTCTACTCCCTAGTACCAAGGTCCCTAACATTTTCTACAGGACCTTCTACCACAAAAATAATATTAAAAGAACCTTAATATGAGCAGCACTGGAAGAGAAGCCCAACATATAAAATATTATAAAAATATAAAACAATGAAAAGACTGTAAAAAGTCTTAGAGCAAGGAAGTGAAACCAGGGGAAATTCATAAAAAAATTTTTTCTGGGACAAAATAGTGTTAGACAGGAGCAGCAGCAGAACATCCAGGTCCACCAAACAGATGAGAAACCTCTGAAGCTGAGATACCCCATCATAGGGCTGGATTATCTGAATTAAAATAGCTAAGTGGTTATAGGTCACTTCCATGCAACTTGTTTTGAGGCCCAAGTTGATACCAGGGACCTGCCTGCTACCCATTCAGTGCTCCCAGGCCCAGCAGCCAAAACTTCCCCTTCCTAGGAGCTGCATTGGGATAATGGCATTGGTAAAAGGAATGTACTAACCCTGCCCTCATGCAAGTTAGGGCTATTTTTTTCTAAAAGATATCTTAGCCTATCCTTGAAACTTGGTTGGCTCAAAAGACTACAGAATGAGGTTGTTGACATCACTTCCTGGCTGCCTAAATATAAAACAGCTATGAAAAGCTAGCTTCAGGTACTCTGTAATTCTTAGCCTATGGAAAACTTTTAATGGACAATTCAGGCACAGGATCTTTGCTCAGTTGAATCAACTCAAAGGGTTCTCAATGTAGTCCTTATTGTATATCCTTCTACTACGACTAAGCAAATCTCCTTTTGTTAACTGCTGATTAATCTAGCTCTTCATTTTCTTCCATTATAAAAATAAGTGACCAGGGACTTGGCCTGAGTCAGATCTAGACCAGAACAGATGATATTATATATAATACACAGTATTAAATGGTGCCTCTTACAATGGGATGCCCCGTTTATGAAGAATGGAAGAATTCCCCTCCACTGTCATCCAGAGACTTAAAATCACCTCCAGTGAGTCAGTGTCCCTTTTCCTTTTGACCCCTGCTTTTGCTCCAGGTCTTGGGTAGTTTCCTGAGGGGCAACTTTGTGAGACTGTAAAGATATGTGTATTTGTGGAGGGGCAGCAGCAGAAAGGCATGACTCATTGGTTGAACATAAAGTGGAGAAGGGATTTTTTTTAAGAGATTGCTGAGAGAAATGTAAAGGGAGTTCCAGAAAGACTGTAAATTTTTGAATGATAGACAGGAAATCCCACTAAAGATACAGACTGGTGGGAAAGCCAGCCTTCAACAGGTTTCTTGATTTACAGCATCTGTAGCCCTAGAAACTTCTAAGAGTAAAGTCCCCCCTCCTAACCCTCACCCCCATTTTTCTCTTCACTTGGTTGAACTGAGATAACTCATTTATTCTACTCTACTCCTTTAATCTAAATGAGTTCTCTAATTTCTGTTTACTGATTACTTTGATAGAGGTCTAATTAGCTGTGTTTTTATTTTCTATAACCAATATTTGGTGAGAGGAAACTTAGTTGGTGAGAGTGAGCTAAGTGTTACCCAACCCTTAAGAGAGACAGGGGAAAAGTGCCTTTTGTTTTGAATGTTTAAAAGAGAGAGCATTGATACCTAGACTATAAATATTTAAGGTGTGTTAGATATAATTGTGGGGAGATAGGTGGCACAGTGGATAGACTACTGGGCCTAGAATCAGGAAGATGAGTATTCCTGAGGTCAAATCCAGCCTCAGATACTTACTAGCTGTGTGACCCTGGGTAAGTCACTTAACCCTGCTTGCCTCAGTTTCCTCATCTGTAAAATGAGCTGGAAAATGAAATGGCAAACCACTCCAGTACCTTTGCCAAGAAAACCCCAAATGGGGTCATGAAGTGTTGGATATGATTGAACATCAACAGATATAACTGTAACTTCAAATCCCTATTGGGGATAGGAGAACAAAAAAGAGTGATAGTCTGGCCATATATTGGTTAGATTCTCTCTGTGGTTCACAAGGCTTTTGGCATTGCAGACTTGTTCAAAGTCAGAGGTGGAAATCATAGTGTCCACTTGCAGACATGGAATAGTGCTTTCCATATCTCACACCAGATATCTATCTATGCTACATGTGGACTAATTGTTTTATATTAGATGTATCCACATTTATTACACATGGGTTGGGAAAATAAGTCTAGAATCTGGGAACACCTAATTGTGATGATGAAGAGAGTTTCCCCTCAAATTAAAAAAAAAAAAAAGAAAAAACATTTCTCAACAGTTCCACCATTTAGCCTCCCAAAACCTTTCTAGGAAGGGACAGGCCAAAATATCTCAGGAGAAAGGAAATCTGTCAGTTAAGGGAGACCTGAACTATTTCTTCAGGTTGCAGAGAATCTTCAGAGGTGTCACAAACCTTAAGGCCCAGCTGACCCACAGAGAAGATAGGATAAGAATGGACTGGTACTAATGCAAAAGTAGTCTGTCTGGATCAGCTAAGCCCACCTGAAGCTTATATTCAAGAAACTGCTGAACTAGCGATCCCTCTTTCTTCTTGGGATTCTGTTGATTTATCAGAGAGTCTCTGGGAGAAAGGATAAATAACTGATAATCAGGGAGTGTCGTTACGAAATTGTTGTATTCAAACTCCTTTTCAAGGAGCCATATTTATATTTATGTTTATATTTATAGCAGCTCTTTTTGTGGTGGCAAAGAAATGGAAATTGAAAGGATGCCCATCAATTGGGAAATGGCTGAAAAAACTATCATATGTTGTAAGGTTATATGATTCCATCTATATATAGATGGAATATTATTGTGCTGTAATGATGAGGGGGATAGCTTTTAAGCTAAAAAACCTGGGAAGACATATGAATTGATGCAAAGTGAAGCCAGCAGAACTAGGAGAACATTGTATACAGTAACAGCAACATTATAACAATAATCAATGCCAAAGACAGCTACTCTGATCAATAGAATGATCCTAGACAATTCTAAAGGACTACCGATGAAAAATGCTCTCCATCTCCAGAGAGAGAACTGATGAACTCTGTTTGCAAATTTAAAGCATATTTTCTGCTTTCTGGTTAATGTGGAAATATGTTTTGTGTGACTATATATATAATGGGTATTATATTTTGTGACGTCTCAAGTGAAAAAAAAAATTTAAGTCCATTTCAGCACTCCATGACAAAAGCTGCTCCAGGATGGAATAGAAGATGGATAACTCATCAAGGGTGATGACAAAATCGGGTCCCTATAATAGAAAAGTGTTCTGTGACTTCCTAGACTATAACTCCCTTTTTTAGCCATTACTCCCTCATGTGCATTGTTTCCACCATTAGAATCTAAGCTTCCTGAGCATAAGGATGGTATGTGTTATACTATTTATATCCCCAGCACTTTGCTGACTATTTTATCACATAGCAATTGCTTAATAAATACTTTTTTGATTCATCCATTTATCAAAGAAACTTATGGCTGAAAAGGATGGGCCATTCATGAAGAGCAAGGGATATCCAATGAACAACTTGTATGCTCTGGTGGGTTGGGCAGTAGACCAGTTAGGGAAGATTTAAAAGCAAAACATATAGAGTCATACAGGTTGGGCAGGTTAGGCTGAGTTGTAATCCCTATCACTGAGGGAGTAACTACAGAGAAGAAATCCCATGTCCCCATTGCATTCTTGGAAAGGTGAGTGATTTGATAAAAGTTTGAAGGCAGTGAAGTACAATGGAATGAGTGCTGTACCTGGAGTCCTGGGTTTATTCTGGTTCAGTTACTATTAATTTGACTTTAGGAAAATCATTGAATAGGACAGCTAGATGGCCCCAGCTGATGGAATGCCGGGCCTGGAATCAGGAAGACTCATCTTTAGTTCAAATCTGGCCTCAGACACTAGCTGTGTGACCCTGGGCAAGTCACTTAATACTGTTTGCCTCAGTTCCTCATCTACAAAATAAACTGGAGAAAAAAATGGCTAAACCACAATCTTTGCCAAGAAAACCCCAAATGGGGTCATGAAGAGTTGGACACAACTGAACAAATTACTTAATCTCTGCATCTTAGTTTCCTTGTCTTAAAAATGATGGAGTAGGACCAGATAACCCAGTAAAGGCAAGATCCTTGAAGGCTGAGCCTGTTTTATTTTTGTCTTTGGGTCCTCAACACAATTATTGGCATATAAGAAAAACTTAATAAATTTTAAAACTTAAAATAGTTGATTTTCCCAGGAGTGGGGAGTGCAGCACGAAAAGTGCTGGATTTGGTCTAAGAGGGGATGAATCTCATTTCTGCTTCCTACCTTGGGCAGGTCCCTTTCCTTTCCCCTCCCCTCCCCACCCCTCCCTCCCCCTCCCCTCCCCTCCCTCCCCTCCTCTCCCCTTCCCTTTTTTTTTTTTTTTGCTTTTTGGAGTAGGGAAGAGCAGGGCAATTGCCCAAGGTCACAGGGCTAGTAAGTGTTAAGTGTCTGAGGCTGGATTTGAACTCAGATCCTCCTGACTCCAGGGCCGGTGCTCTATTCACTGCACCACCTGGCCACCCACCTTCCTCTTCTTTAGGTCAGCTTCCTCAGCCTGTGTAGGATCTCTAAAGTCCCTTCTACCTCTAAACCTAGAATCCTGTGAATTTCAAGTCCTTTTCAGTTCTAAATCTAGAGTCTCAACGTGATTCCACACGCTTTCCTGTAGCTTTTGCTCTAGTGTATATATTGAAAATAGAAGAAAATAAATGGGATTCAGTCGAGTTATGACTGGGAGGGAACAGGAAGCACGGCGACTGCTACTTTTGGGTACAGGTGAGTCCCCGAAACAGCTAAAGATCCAGTCCGCTGAAGACATCATGGTCCCAGCCTGACCTAGACCCTAAACAGGCGGGGCAGGAGACTCCTACCCCGAGGACAAACCGGCAGCCAGCCAGAGCCTTCACTCACGTATCTCTCAGTAAGGCGGAGAAAGGGTGGGCCGGGGGCTGCAGCCGGAGGCGGGGCCTAAAGCGAGGGGCGCCTTCAGCGAGTCAAGGCCACGCCCTTTGTCCTTCGTCATTTCCAGCGACCCTCCTACGTCATCCACCGTCGTCACTTCCTGCCAGCGCTGGAGTGGACCGTGCTGGCGGCGCCCAGCTCGGCGCTCCCCTCTCCTTCTCTCCCTCCCTCCCTCCCTCCCTTCCTTCTTTCTCCTCTTCCTCCTCCTCCTTTTCCCCTCCCTCGGCGGCTAGAACCCACCCCGCGCTGACCCCCACCCACCCAAGGCCGCTCTCGATCTCAGCACCACTGGGCCGCTTCCTGCCCGTCCCCTCCGCCCAGCCCCCGTGTCGGGACCAGGGCCTTCCTGGAGCGCCTGGAGCCTCCGCCGCGCTGCGGGAGCAACCTTCGGAGTACACCCACGACCCCACGGCGCCTCCCCGCAGCCGCCCGCTGAGGAGGAGCCGCGTCCTCCGTCCCGGCCGCCGCCGCCATGGCGATGAGGCAGACCCCGCTTACCTGCTCCGGGCACACGCGGCCTGTGGTGGATCTGGCCTTCAGTGGCATCACCCCCTACGGCTATTTCCTGATTAGCGCCTGCAAAGGTGAGCGAGGTTCGGGTCCCGGGGTTGGCGCTCCTTGGCTTAGAGGCGGAAAGGAAGGAGACTCGTAGTGTTCGTGGGGCTTCGGCCCCAGAGGCCCTGGGCCTCCCCGTGCCCTTGCCCACTTCCGGAGGAGCCTGGGCTTAGCCGTGGCCCCATCTTGGGAGGCGGGCTCAGCTGCCCGCTGGTCCGGATGCTCCGGCCTGGGAAGGATTCCGAGGTTTGGGGGAGGGAGCTCGTGTGGGACCCTCCCTGGGGGGCCCAAGGGAGTAGGGTCTGTACCTCCAGGTGGGGAACACAAGAAGCCTGGAGGTGGATTTGGGGAGCGCCTCGTTCTCTGTGGGCACATGGTTAAGAATCTGCAAGGCCAACTGCCTCCACTTCCTCGCCAAGTTACTTGGGATAAGTTTACAATTTAGGCTTTTTTATTTTATTGTTTTTTTTATGATTTCGCCCTCACTTAAAGATTACAACGCGTCTGTTAGTCATTGGTAAAACTGTAAATAGTCTTCTCAAAAGTTACCCCCCCCCCCACTTTTTCTATTTTAGTGTATTCACAAAACTGTTAAGGAAATTCGTGGAGTCGAAAACATAGAACCAAGGAGTCCACTTACTGAATTTTATACTAAAATATCTATTGAAACTTAGGATCATATATTTAGTACTTTAGAAAGGCCATAATTTTATCTTGGGGGAATACTCCATCACAACTGGCAGTAGTGAGCCTTTCCATGCCTCTTAAGAAATTTACCACCTGGTATGGCCAACCTAGTCTCTTAATTGTAGTAATGGCCTCTTAAAGGCGGAATTATGTCCAGTGTAGACATGCTTTCTCTGGTGTCATAGTCTTAGAATATGAAAGGTTATTCCCATAACAATATGAGGCATTGGAGGAGGACTTTTAAAGAGTAGTCCCAGTTTAAAATATATAGCATGAAAGCTTCTGGGTATTCTGTTTGAAGTATAATTACCAATTTTCTGTTGAATGTTTTTCAACTTAAAAATTTTTTTTTCAACTGTTATCCAATTTTCAAGCTTTCTTTTTGGTTGATAATTCTTTATAATCATTTATGTTTTAAAATACTCTAGGTCCATATATATGCAAATACATTGTGACTTGGTTGTTTGCTATGTTATAATTTTAATTTAAGGTCTTAGATTTTACATTTGAATTGGGTATATCAAATTAGTAGTTAAAGTTTATCATTCCATTTATGTCTACATGATGATAAAAATCTTGTAATTTCCTTTTTTTTTCAAGCTTTTACTTTGAGAGCACCTTTTGAAGATTTGTTGGCATTTCTTATGACTTTACCTAGCTCTTATGTTTAATTGTGAGATTGGTAAATTATTTCCACAGTTATTTTTTTTCCTTATGAGACCTATTCTTCCAGAATAGAGGGCTCCCAGGTGAAGAACTTGTTTACTAGTGCAGATTTGGTAGCTTCTTTGTCTTGGAAAGTTGCCAGATATACTGAAATGACTTGCCCAGAGACGCTTAACTTCTCAGTTCCTCTTATAGCTCTAAAATTAAGTTATAGAACAATTGTTTTTTCTCAGGGAGTTCATTTTGACTATGAAATCATATGTTCAAACAGAAAAAGAATATTTACAACTTTCAGAAGAGTTAAGGGTGTTTGAGAACTTTTAACTTCTGAATTTTTAGGAATGTAATACTGATTACTGAAGCACTCATTAATCACTTTTTTTTTTTTTTTTTTACAAATTGTTTAGATGGTAAACCTATGCTACGCCAAGGAGATACAGGAGACTGGATTGGAACATTTTTGGGTCATAAAGGTGCTGTATGGGGTGCCACATTGAATAAAGATGCTACAAAAGCAGCTACAGCAGCTGCAGATTTTACAGCGTAAGTAAAGGCATATTTTCTCTTTTAACTGTATACTTGTGTGTTATATTGTAAAACATGCCAGGAACATTAACAGACCATATTTTTTAATCATACAGCAAATAATTATCGAATCCTTTAATGTTCAAGGCACTGACATGCAGCTGTAGAATTCATTGGTTCAAAAATAATTATTTGTAAGGAAAATGATTGAATCTGGCTTTTACTGTTTTAGAGTTGCAAGACTCCTTAATATAGTGTCAATGAGATATCAGTATTTTTAAAGTGTTAAGACAAAAATGGAAAGGTCCCTGCTTAAATTTTACTAAATAAGTAGAACAGGTAAACAGATAAGTATAACTCAATGCAGGAAACATTTACTAAGTGCCTACTATGTGAAAAGACAGAATCAAAGTCCCTGCCTTCAAGGAGCTTCTGTTCTATTGGAATGTTAAAGTATGTACATAAATAAATGAAGTAATTTCTAGAGGTAAAAAGTGTTTGTAACTTGTGATTGGGAGGTGGGAGGAACCAGGTGTCAGGAAAGGAGGAGGTAGAACCTGAACTGTATTTAACAAAAAGATTCTACAAGTGAAGTAGTTCAGAAATCAGAAGACAGCATATGTGCAAAGCTTCAGAATGGGGAGGTGGAATGCATTGAAATACATGTATGAGCATTGGCTAATAGTATGATCAGAATGGAGGTCATAAGAAGGACAGTAATAGGAAATGAGTCTGGAAAGGGAGAAGGAACCAGATTCTAGGGCATTAAATTCCAGCTTGGGGAGTTGATAGTTTATCCTAAAGACAACAGGGAGCCATGGAAGATTTTTGAGTAGGGCAGTGACTTGATCAGGCCACTGAATCAGCTTGACAGCTCTGAGAAAGATAGATTGGAGAGGGCAAAGTAACCAGCTAAGAGGCTATCACTGTTAGACAAAATAATAACAAAATTTATTTGGAAAAACAAACGGTCTAGAATATCAAGGGAATTAATGAAAAGAAATGCTAGGGAAGGTGGACTAGCTATGCCAGATCTTAATCTGTATTATACGGCAGCAGTCATCAGAACTGCTTGGTACTGGCAGAGGTGTAGAGTAGTGGATCAATGGAATAGATTAGGCACAGGAGACCCAGCAGTTAATGAATATAATAATCTATTGTTCAATAAATCCAAAGACCCCAGTTTTGGGTATAAGAATGCACTATTTGACAAAAACTGCTAGGAAAACTAGAATACAGTATGGCAGAAACTGGGCATAGATCATTATCTAACACCATATACCAAAATCAAGTCTAAATGGGTGCATGATCTAGGTGTAAAGAATGATACTGTAAGCAATTTGGGAAAGCAAGGAATAGTTTACCTGACAGATTTGTGGAGAGGGGAAGACTTTAGGACCAAACAAGAATTAGAGAGCATTATAAAGTGCAAAATGGATAATTTTGATTACATCAAATTGAAAGGCTTCTGTACAAACAAAGCCAATGTAACCAAGATCAAGAGGGAGGTGGGAAATTGGGAAAGAATTTTTACAACTTGTGTCTCTGATAAAGGAATCATTTCTAAAATTTATAGAGAATTGAGCCAAATCTATATGAATACAAGTCATTCCCCAACTGATAAATGGTCAAAGGATATGAACAGGCAGTTTTCAGAGAAAGAAATTAAAGATATCTATAAGCATATGAAGAAATGCTCTAAATCACTATTGATTAGAGAAATGCAAATCAAAACAACTCTGAGATACCACATCTCTCCAGTCAGATTGGCTAAGATGAAAAAACAAGAAAGTGACAAATGTTGGAGAGGACGTGGACAAATTGGAACACTAATACATTGCTGGTGTTGTGAACTGATCCAACCGTTCTGGAGAGCAATCTGGAATTATGCCCAAAGGGCTATAAATAATTTCATACCCTTTGACCCAGCCATACCACTTCTAGGGTTATATCCCAAAGAGATCACAGAAGTGGGAGAAAGACCCATGTGTACAAAAATATTTATAGCAGCCCTTTTTGTGGTTGCAAAGAATTGGAAACTAAAGGGGTGCCCATCAATTGGGGAATGGCTAAACAAGTTGTGGTATATGAATGTAATGGAATATTATTGTGCTATAAGAAACGAGGAGGTGACGGATTTCATAATTACCTGGAGAGACTTACACAAACTGATGCTGAGCGAGAAGAGTAGAATCAGAAGAAATTTGTATACAATCACAGACATACCATATCTGTGATGACCAACTATGACAGACTGGACTCTTTTCAGCAATGCAGTGATATAAGTCAATCCCGAAAGACTCAAGAAAGAGAGAAATGCGCCATCCAGAGATATAACAAGAAAGAACTGAGCCTGAATCCTGATGGAAGCAAACTAAATTATCTTTTTCTTTTCATTGTTTGGTTTTATTTCTCCTTTACCATCTTTCATCCCACCTAGTACAATATGCCTTTGTAATTGGAATAATGTCTAATATGAATGTATTTGCAGATCTTATACTGGACTATATGCTGTTGTGGGGGGAGGGGGAAGGGAAGTAAAGGGAAAAAAAGAGGCTATCACTGTACTCCAGGTGAGGTAATGAGAAGGCAATGAGAGAACTGAGGGTAGAGAAAATGTGACTACCAAACGCATGTGCAAGATGTTGCTACCCTTTGTTTTGAAAAAGATAGGCTAAGAGATGTTGGTACTATTTAATTCAACACAATGTTTAACTCAAAAGCTTACAGCCTTTTTACTAGGGATTTTAGGAGTGTATTTATAAATATAAGCACATGACATTATATGTCTAGAATCTGCGGTTTTGCTGTTGGAGAATACAGTTTATCTCTAACTTAGTAGATGTCATAGAAAAAGTTATTTGAGACTGAGATTAGGTAGCTTGTCCATGGTCAAATAGCTATTGTAAGGGACAGGATTTGAACCCAAGTCCTCCAGGATAATTGACTATGACATACTGCCTCTAATATATGGATATGCCTCCAAAATCCACACAGTAGCGTGCACATGCGTGCACACACGTACTTTAACTGAAGTAGAGAACAAATTAAATTTTTGTAATTTGAAATCTTTAATTTTATAGTGATAATTGACATAGTGTTAATGCATGTTCATTTGAGTTTCAACACAACTCTGTAAATGTCAGAGATAGTATCTGAACGTAGGTCTTACTGACCCCCACTTTACTTACATTGACTCTTTCTGTTCGATATTGTTAATTCCTCTTGAGCTTTAATGTTTTATTGGCATCACTATTACTATACTCTCCTGATTATTTTATATGCTCCTCTCCTTGATCTTTATTGGTTCCTTTTTCTCCATGGCAGTGATGCTTTAGTTTTATAAAGGAACTAGGAAAACTGTTTTATATCCAGCTTTGGTAGAAGAGCTCATTTAGTAAAGAATTGTTTTTCAGCAACCTAAATATGTATGATCAATAAAGTTTTGTCTTTTTTAAACACATTATCAGTAAATTTGTTAATGCCAGAAACAGAAGTATAGACCTTGACATATTGTAGGCATTTATTAATGTCTGGCAAGGATCACTGGACAAAAGTTTTAGAGCCACTTGTCTGGAGCTGTGTATACCTTCTTTTTGACTAGATTATATATGTACACTGTGATGTCCTTGCCTGCTGCCAGTCAAGTTCAGGTAATGTAGAGATAGAAATTTTATTCTGGTCATGAAGGAAGCCCATTTCAGGTGTAGAATTCATAGAAGGATTTAGGTGCATAAATTTGACTTTATATTATCAGCTCTTGAAAGGTCTACTTTAAGAGATGGCATTGTCAGTATAGGATTAATTTGAAGTGGGGTGTGAAAGAACATGGGGCATATACTAAGAAAAAGCATTACAAATAGTCATCAGTGTTAAATCATTATCTTTGTATAGATTTCTGCTTTGATAATCAGTATATGACCTTTCTTTGGTTAAATTATTATGTTGTGTTTCCAGTTCATCTAAAATGAGAGAAGAAATATATATGTTTTGGAATCTGTTGCTGTTAGTTCTTCATTCTTGACATAAAATTGTATAGCTAGAGTCAAGGAAAAACTCAAAAAGAGAACATGACAACAATAAGTAACTCACTAAATAGGCAGCAAATGCTACCAAATTGAATTCCAGATCCATTCCCCTCCTCCCTTGTCACCCACCCTTACTGGGAAGATAAGCAATTCAGTATATGTTGTACATGTGTAGCTATGCAAAACATTACCATAGGAGATATATTGTAAAAGACTGACTATATTTCCCTTCCTCCTATCTCACCTCCCACTTCTATTCTCTGCTTTGATCCTGTCCCTTTTCAAAAGTGGGTGCTTCCAACTTCCCTCCCCCCTTCCTCCCTGCCCTCCCTTCCATTATTCCACCTCTCATCCCCTTCCCCCCTATTCTCCTGTGGGGTAAGCTATCCTGTGCTGTGCTTACTCATTTAAGTTTCTTGAAGAGGACCATGATATCAAGGAGGTGATGCCATGACATGCAAGTGAACTGGATTTAAGTGAGGGAGGGCTGTGCAAAGTCACCAGCCTCACTTTCTCCTCCAGAGTCATCTGGGTTCAGTGGCCAGATACACATAAGATCACTAGAGTTGTCTCCCAATGCAGTGGAAAACTTTTAAAGCTAAGGTCTTTGACAGGACTCAGTTTGATTGAGGCAAAGCCCATTCAGTGATTAAAAGGCTAGGTAAAAAAGGGGGCAAAAAAAAATTCAAACTGGGAGGAAAAGACCCTCAGGTTTCTGACCAAAACAGAAGTTATTCCTATTTACATTCACTTGGAGTCTGTCAGGGCTGAACAGTGACCCAAGTGGGTTTTGGCCTGGGCCAATCTGTGAGAGCCGGAGTGATTTGGGTTTAAGGCTTGGCCCTTAACAAAGAAATCTAGCCTGTAAACCCCAAGACATCTTTCGACATTTGGAACCTGTATATTATCATGAAAATCAACTTGACATAGAAACGAAGCTTAATTTGGAAGTAATAAAAATGTCTTTATTCTTGTAGCATTTGGTGCCTATTTAGTGAGTTACTTACTGTTGTCATGTTCTCTTTTTGAGTTTTGCCTTGACTCTAGCTATACAGTTTTAGGACCTATGAGACACTTTGAAGCTAGATGTGTATATTTCAGGAAATCTGTGTGAAACTGGGCAAGGAGAGTGGCCTAATATAGTCTGTTGTGCCTCTAAGTTTATCTAATTTTCAAAGTTAGACTAATTTTTCTAGGGTCAGCTTTTGGGTGTGGATATTGAGGGATAAATTCATGCTCACTTTAACTCTTGAGGAATCATATTGCTTTGCCTGTTGAAGTTAATGTTGGTGTGGAAGCTTTTCAGGAAAACTAGCCAAGATTCTCCCTTTACTATGTTCATCACAAAAAGCAATTGATAGTTGAGTATTTTAAAGGATAGTTTCTGGTTATTGTTGAGAAAGTTTATTTGGCAAACCAATTTTTTTTTTTTCAAATGCTTTATTAACTTCTGGTTTATACCATTCATTTCTGCCAGATTTTGAGTTACAATTTTTTCCCCATTTTTCCCTACCCACCACCCCAAAATAGCAGTCCTACAGGATATCCCCTCCTCCAATCTGCTCTCTCCCATATCTTCTCCCATACCCTCTTTGACTTTTCCAGTAGGGCATGATGGATCTCTATGCCCCAATGCCTGTATAGCTTATTTCCCAATTACATGTAAAATAGTATTAATAATAGTATTTATATATTTTTAAAGATTTGATTTTAAAACTTTGAGTTCCAGATTCATTCCCTTCCTCCCTTGTCACCCCCCCTTACTGGGAAGATAAGCAATTCAGCATATGTTGTACATGTGTAGCTATGCAAAACATTACCATAGGAGATATATTGTAAGAGACTTAACTATATTTCCCTCCCTCCTATCCCACCTCCCACTTCTTCTATTCTCTACTTTGATCCTGTCCCTTTTTGAAAGTGGGTGCTTCCAACTTCCCTCCCCCGCAGCCTGCCCTCCCTTCCATTATTCCCTCTCACATCCCCTTCCCCCATATTCTCCTGTGGGGTGAGATATCCTATTTAGTATGTATGTCATTCTCTCCCTGAGCCAAATTCAGTGAGAATGAGGTTTTGGCTTTTTGCCTTCCTGTTCTCCCCCTCCATTTTAACCATTTTCTCTTGCCTTTTCTATATGAGATAGTTTACCCCATTCTGTCTCTCCCAGTCTCCTCTCCTTATATTCCTCTCTCACCTCTTAATTTCACCTTTTAAGTATCATCCCTTCCCACCAAATTCAACCTGTGCCTTCTATCCATGTATACCTATAAACATATATACACACATTCATATATGTATTCATATTCCCATATACCCTTCTTCAATTATTTTAATAATGAGAAAAGTTTCATTAGTCAGAGTTATTGTTTTTCCGTGTAGGAATGTAAATAGTTCAACTTTGATAAGTTCCTTATGATTTCTTTTCCTTGTTTACCTTCTCAAGCTTCTCTTGCTTCTTGTATCTGAATGTCATATTTTCTATTCAACTCTGGTTTTTTCCTCAAGAATGCTTGAAAGTCCTCTATTCTGCTGAATGGCCATAATTTCCCCTGAAACATGATACTCAGTTTTGCTGGGTAGGTGATTCTTGGTTTTAATCCCAGGTCCTTTGCCCTCTGGAATATCATATTCCAAGCTCTTCAATCCCTCAGTGTAGAAGCTGCCAGATCCTGTGTTATCCTGATTGTGTTTCCACAATATTGAAATTGTTTCTTCCTGGCTGCTTGTAATATTCTCTCCTTGGTCTGGGAACTCTGGAACTTGGCTATAATATTCCTAGGAGTTTTCTTTTTGGGATCTTTTTTAGGAGGTGACCAATGGATTCTTTTAACCTCTATTTTGCCCTCTGGTTCTAAAACATCAGGGCAATTTTCCTTGAGAATTTCTTGAAGGATGATTTCTAGGTTCTTTCTTTGATCATGACTTTCAGGTAGTCCAATAATTTTTAAATTATCTCTCCTGGATCTGTTTTTCAGGTCAGTGGTTTTTCCCATGAGATATTTTACATTGCCTTCCATTCTTTCATTTGTTTGGATCTGTTTAACAGCATCTTGATTTCTCATAAAGTCACTAGCTTCCATTTGCTCCAATCTAATTCTAAGGGAATGCTTCTCAGTGAGCTTTTGAGATTCTTTTTCCATCTGACAAATTCGGCTTTTTAAGGCATTCTTCTCTTCATTGGCTTTTTGAGCCTCTTTTGCCATTTGAGTTAGTCTATTTTTTAAGGTGTTATTTTCTTCTGTCAGATTGTTGGCTTGCTTTTCATGAATTTCTTGCATCATTCTCATTTCTCTTCCCAATTTTTCCTCCACTTCTCTTATCTGCTTCTTAAGGTCCTCTATGACTTGTAACCAGCTCATATTTTTCTTGGAAGCTTTTGGTGCAGGAGTTCTGATTTCACTATCTTCCTCCTGTTCCATGCTTCGATCCTTTTTGTTGCCAAAGTAAGAGTGTAATGTTGGGGTACTCTGTTTATTTTGCTTCCTTTGCCTGGGCATGTCACCACTCAATCACTTGACTCTTGGGCTTTTTGCCACCGTAGAATTCTGCCACCAGACAGGGGAGCTTCCATCTCTAAGACTGGGGTTTTCTTAGGTGCCAAAGTTATTAGTTGGGTGCCCTCTTTGAAGCCTCCACGTGCTGTGGCAAGCTGGTTGTACACTCCAGGACCTCCACCCTAGACCACAATCCAGATCCAAGCAGGTTAAAGCGAGATCGATTACCCCTCAGACTAGTTGCTTGGTCCCCCTACAGTCTGCAGGCCAGGGGCTGAAACTGCCACCTGGAGGCAGCAGCTGCTGCTCCTCAGTGGCTTCTCACCCCTGGGGGCAAAAGCCAACAGTGTTCCCAACTACTGGATCCCAAAGTCCCTGCACTGACTTCTCACTTTGTTCTTCACATCTATGTGTTGATAATTCTGGAAACCACCACAGCTGCTGGTGATGTGAAGTCCTTCTACCATGTTGCCCTGGGGCTAAAACTTCTGTCTCTTGTGGGCTGGGGTCACCTCCCAGCTTGCTGCTCTAGCTGATTCCTGCTCGGCTGTCCTCAGCAGGAGGTTAGCTTCTCTGTGTCATTTTGTGGGTTCTGTAGCTCCAAAGTTTCTTCAGAGTCCCCTTTTACATGAATTGGAGGAGGTGAGAGCAGGAGCCCCATGGAGGTTGTTTCTACTCTGCCATCTTGACTCCCGGGAGACCAGTTTTTTAAGAAAGTTAAAATCAGCTAAGTCTGGTTGTCATTTAGTCATCAGGCATTCTCTGAGCAGTCACTATGTGCCGGTACTGTGCTAAGTGCCAAGGTTAAAACGAAAGGTAAAAGTCTCTACTCAGAGTATTGAATGGGTGCGTGTGTGTTTAAGACATAGTCAGACTTGTGCTTTAATAAGGAAGATCAATCTGACAGCTGACTGGAGGATGGAGTGGAATGGGGAGAGACTCAAAGCTGGGCCACCAATCCTAAACTATTGTAGTAGTTAAGATATGAGGTGATAAGAATGTGGTGATAGTGTCATAGCAGAGAAGAAGCAGTGCCATATAGGAGAGAGATAGGAAGGTAAAATTGGCAAGATTTGGCAACAGATTGGATATGGGATAATGGTAGGAGAGGCAGGAATTGAGGAAGACACTTAGGCTGTAAGCCTGGACAATTGGGAGTATTGTCTGCTGTCAGTCATAATAAGGAAATTAGGAAGAGGGGAAGGTTTAGTGAGAAAGATAATAAATTTAGTGTTGAACATGTTGAATTTAAGCTATCTATAGAATATCCAGTTCAGGATGTCTAATAGGAGGTTGGAGATGTTGGTCTGGTAGGGCTAAGATGAATATAACTAAGAATCATTAGCACATATGTGATAGTTGAATCCATAGGAGCTGATGAGATCACTAAGTGAAATAAAGAGATCTATACTGATCTCTTTCCAGGCATGACTTGGACAAAGCTATAGCAAAGGAGATTGAGGAGTGGACAGTCAGGTAGAAGGAGAACCAGGAGAGAGAAGTGTCATGAAAATCTAGAGAGAAGAAAGTATCAATGAGAAGGTGATGAATCATGTTAATGACTAGTGGTATTTTCCTTGAATATATAAAATAACTACAATGTATGCCACTTGTTTGATATGTAACTTTTGCAGTAGGATTGTTAAAATAGAGGGAAGAGTGAGTTAAGTAGTTTCCAATGAGTAAAACTAAGGGGATATGTTCTTAGACTTATTCACCAATTCAGGTTAGTTTGTTAGAAGCTTTTTTTTTTTTTTTTTTTTTTTTTAAGGAATTATTTATTTATTTATTTTTTGCTTTGGGTGGGGAGGGCAATTGGGGTTAAGTGACTTGCCCAAGATCACACAGCCAGTTTTTGTGTTAAGTGTCTGATGCCGCATTTGAACTCAGATCTTCCTGACTCCAGGGCCATTGCTCTATTCACTGCACCAACTAGCTGCCCCGATATAGCTTTCTTATAACAAGTTGTGATGCGTGATCCATAGTTTTAAGATCTTTTTCTATTTTTTAAATGAAATTGTTACTTTGAACAAAATAATTTGCAATCCCAGTTGGTAAGTACTGAGTTTAGAGTGTGATGACTTCAGTTTTTATTCCTGCTCTGCCATTTAACAGCTTGTATGACTTTCAGCAAAGAGTATCTCTGGGCCTCATCTCTTTCCTGTGTAAAATTAGAAGATTGGACTAGATGATCTCTAAGGTCCCTTCCTTCCCTTCTAAATCGACAATCTTATGCTCCTTCTCATGTTATCTTAATAGATTTCAAGTTTCTTAAGGATAGACCCTATACCTTATAAGACTTTTTGAATGAATGAACCTTTTTTTTTGGAAGGCAATTGGGGTTAAGTAACTTGCCCAAGGTCACACGGCTAGGGGGTGTGTGTGTGTGTGTGTGTGTGTGTGTGTGTGTGTGTGTGTGTGTGTTTTACGTGTCTGAGGCCGGATCTGAACTCAGGTCCTTCTGACTCCAGGGCCAGCACTCCACTGTGCCACCTAGCCACCCTGATGAATCTTTTTTTTTTTTTAAAGACTTTGAGGATCTTATATACAATAATCCTGTATTTTTGGGCCTCTGTATCTCACAGTTGAAAAGGGAAGTTAAGCAATCTATTCAGTTCACCATTTATAAGTGCTTATTGTATTATATGCAAGGCACTGCTTTAAGACAAAGGTCAAACATCCTGCATTGAGACCTGCAACACTCACTGAATACAGCCCCAATCAGCTTAAAGCATAATTGGGAAATATTTAATAAAATAGAACATAGATAATGTTAATATGTGGTTCCCTAAATCTATCAATAAGCAAGAATAAGGATCTTTAGGCAGTAGGGATCCTTATATATAGTTTAATGACTGTTTTTATTTGATACCACTGCTTTAAGACATCATCTTTTTTTTTAATTTGAAGTATTTTATTTTTTTCCAATTACACGTAAAGACAACTTTTGACATTCATTTTTTATAAGATTTTGTCAAATTTCCCCCCCGCCCCCTCCACTCTCCCCAGGAGGGCAAGCAATTTGATATAGGTTATAAATGTGCAGGTACATAAAACATTTCCATATTAGTCATGTTGTGAAAGAATAAACAGAACAAAAGGGAAAAAAACCTCATATTGAAAATAGTATGCTTTGATCTGCATTCAGACTCCTGGGTTCTGACATTTTCTGGATGTAGATAGCATTTTCTATCATGAGTCTTTTGGAACTGTGTTGTATCATTGTATTGCTGAGAAGAGCTAAGTCAGTCATAATTGAACAATTGCACGATGTTGCTGTGTACAGTGTTCTCCTGGTTCTGCTAACTTCACTTGGCATCAGTTCATGCAAGTCTTTTCCAGGTTTTTCTGAAATCATCCTGATCATCGTTTCTTATAGCACAATAGTATTCATTACATTCATATACCACAACTTTTTCAGCCATTCCCCAACTGATGAGCATCCTCTTAATTTCCAATTCTTTGCTGCCACAAAAAGAGCAGCTATAAATATTTTTGTACATGTAAGTATTTTCCCCTTTTTAATGATCTCCTTAGAATATAAACCTTGGGTAGTGGTATTGCTGGATCAAAAGATATGCACAGTTTGATTGCCCTTTGGACACAGTTCCATGTTGTTCTCCAGAATGGTTGGATCAGTTCACAACTGTCAAGTGCCTTAGTGTCCCAATTTTCACACATCCTCTCCAGCATTTATCATTTTCTTTTATTGTCATATTAGTCAATCTGATAAGTGTGAAGTAGTACCTCAGAGTTGTTTTAATTTGCATTTCTCTAATCAGTAGTGATTTAGAGCATTTTTTCATACAGCTAGAGATAACTTTGATCTCTTCATTTGAGAACTGCCTGTTCATATCTTTTGACCATTTATCAATTGGGGAATTCTTATAAATTTGATGCCTTTCTCTGTGTATTTGAGAAATGAGGCCTTTATCAGAGGCACTTGCTATAAAAATTTTCCCCCAGCTTTTTCCTTTCCTTTTAATCTCGGTTTTGTCTGTGCAAAACATTTTTAATTTGCTATAATCAAAAGTAGCCATTTTGCATTTTGTAATGCTCCCTGTCTCTTGTTTGGTCATAAATTCTTCCCTTCTCCATAGATCTGACAGTTAAACTATTCCTTCCTCTCCTAATTTCCTTATGGTATCACCCTTTAAAGACATCGTTTTTTTAAAAGGCCTTTTCCAGGGAATGATATTCTTTGACATCTGCTTTCTATTACTATGTTAAAGAGTTATAAGTTTCTACTAGATAATGAACTGAGATATTCTGAGTTCTAATTAATTAAAATCTTTTTAGGCTAGTTAGATTTCCTTCTTCATTAATAGCAAACCTATCATCAGTACCTACAAAGTACAAAGCAGTGTGCTAGGCACCTCCATAAAGGCATGAGAGGAATTTAGAATCTTATGGTGCAATTGAGGAGACAAAAACATTGCATGATTTAAATGAATCAAAACTTCAACTCAGAGTAACCTCTTTATTTTTTGCCTTTTGTCAAATTCTGCTTTGATAAAGTAACTTATATACATTTCTCATTTACAATATTAGTTAATAAGCTTGAGGTGACAGTAGTGATCTTTCCATTGCTAGCACTTAAAGAATCACTGATTTTGTATATTTGTAAACTTTCAAGGGGTCTTTAGATACTGTGTAGCCTGGCCTGACTTAAAAATGAGACAGTGCGCCCCTTAGTAATTAGTGGTCTTCCTAGGTTCATAGCTTAACCAGGACTAGAGCACAAAGGTCTCTTGACTTATAATAGAGTGATTTTACCATGTTCCTTCTCAGTAAAGGAGATAAATGGGGTAGACAGTTTAAATATTATTTATAATTAACTTCAAATGTATCTGTATTTTAAATGGCAAATTCATGGAATTTTACCCCCAGAAGAGACCATTAATCAAGTATTTACTCAATACATATAAATAGGAACTGAAGGAGTATATAAAGGGATCTCTGGATTTGGGTTAGCAACTGGATTTGGATTCCAGATCTGCTACTTATTTGTTTAATAGAAAGCCACATAAACTATTGGGGCATTGGTTTCCTCATTTGTATTATTAAGGGGTTTTCCTGAATGACCTCCGAGATACCTTCATCTCTAAATTCTAAGGAATCATTTCTCTGGGGCTCAGTTTTATTATTTTTTTTCCTTTAGTTAAATGGGAATTGTTAAGGTTATAAATTTAGAGCTGGAAGGAATCTTTAGAGGTTTAGCCTCTTATTTTCCTTGAAGTTGGGCTAGATGAAATCCAAAGACTCTTCTAATTCATAATTCTAAATGCAGGACATGCTTCTTTGAAACTCCCATTCTAATTGGGGAAAAACTAAGGTACTTATTAGAGCACATCAGTCAGCAACATTCTCTTATATATCAGGCACTGTGGTAGACATTAGGGATACACAAAAGGAAAAAAAAATCAGTTCTTACCTTGAAGGATCTTACATATTGCTCAAGTTCAGAGAATTCAGAGGTCAAAGCAAATAAGAAAAGCATCATTTCTGTAATGATTTATTTAGGAAGAATTTGAACTCCTATGACTGAGTCCTCATTCAGTAAACTCTCAGATTAGCTAAAGTGCCAATCTAAAATTATTTGTCCTATTTTAATAATAAAATAAAATTCATTTGTATGACTTGATTGTGTTTCCTCTGCTTGTTTTAGAAAGTCTTTGTTAAGGGTGGCTAGGTGGCACAGTGAATAGAGCACCTCCCCTGGAGTCAGGAGGACCTGAGTTCAAATCCAGCATCAGACACTTAACACTTACTAGCCATGTGACCTTGGCCAAGTCAGTTAATCCCAATTGCCCTCCAAAAAGAAAAAAAGAAAAAAAAAGAAAAGGTGACACAGTTCATAGAGTAATTAAAATCAATGTCTTCCTCTTTCCCCTATTCATAGCTGAGATTGAGAGAGTCTGTGGGTACTTAGGTAGGCCAGCAAAAGTTCATTCTGCTAATAAAGTGCTAGTGCTGTTATGGTTGTGTTGAACGTTTGTATCATGTGTTAGCTTGATACCTTATTTTGTCCTCATTTCACATTCTTATCAATTTATGTAGTTTGCCATCAAATTTATTCTGTTGTACAATTTATCTGTTTATTTATTTTTAAAGCAAAGTGTGGGATGCTGTTTCAGGAGATGAACTGATGACCTTGGCTCATAAACACATTGTCAAGAGTGTGGATTTCACTCAGGTATGTTAATTAGTTTTATTATAAGGACTTAGATAATCACTATTAGAGAATAGACCATTGATCTGTCTTTAATATAAGACATTTTTAAAGGACTGAGGTTTTTTGTTTGTTTGTTGAGGCAATTGGACTTAAGTGACTTGCTTAGAGTCAGACAACTAAGTGTCTGAGGTCAGATTTGGACTGGGGTCCTCTTGTCTCTAGGGCTGGTGCTCTTTCCACTGCACCTACTTAGCTGCCGCATTTTTCTACATAAATGGTTAATTATAGACTTTTAATCTGAAACTTAAGATAAAAGGAAGGGGGTATATTAAATTTAACATGATATGCCAAAACTGGTTTGTGTATCTATTGTCATCATAATTTCTTTGTGTCTTCAGTATATAGTTTTTTTCTTTGCTCTTTTAGTGTTTGTGTTTTATCATTATCACAACTCACTCACCAACTCTTCCCCTATAACTCCATTCTTCCCATCTCCCTTTTCGTTCTCAGATCTCCAACCCATTCTACCAGACCTGGTCAATTAGAAACCCTCTCTTATGATAGGTATAGTCAAGCAAAATCAAACCAAACATTACCTGGGTCAAATGTTTGTTTTTTTAAGGCAATTGAAGTTAACTTGCTCAAGGTTATATAGCCAGTCATTATTTATGTGTGGGTGCTCATTTTTTGAGATCTGGACTGATCCCGAGTCATCCCACCTCCGGGGCCGGCACTCTTACTCACTGTGCCACCTAACCGCCCACAAATATTTGTTTTTAAAACCTTTTTTTGAAAAACTGATGATTTTCTTGAGACGCCTTTGAACATCAAATCTCTGTCCAGACCATAATGCTTAGGAGAACTGGCCTGAGTGCTTTTGAAATTTAAAGTGACAGAGATTTAGAAAAAAGGGCGTTGAGGGGGAGCCAAGGTCAAGGCCAGCAGTAAAGGTTTCATATGGTACTTTGGGAAAGGGAACATAACTTGAATATATAGGAGAAGGTTAGAAGAGCAGCACTGTTGACATTATTCCCTCTTGACTTGGGCATCAGTTTCAAACACCTATGACTTTTGTGCTTTTTTATTTTCAGAAGCTTAGTGTTACTTAAACATGGTGAATCTTTTAAAAATCTATTAATATTTTACTTTTGTTTTTTCTAGGATAGCAACTATCTCTTGACAGGTGGACAGGATAAACTCTTACGCATATATGATTTGAACAAATCTGAAGCTGGTAAGTCCTCTTTTTTTTTCTTCTTTTTTTTTTAATTTTTTTTTTTTTTTTAAGCAATTGGGGTTAAGTAACTTGCTCAAGGTTACATGGCTAGTCATTATTTATGCGTGGGTGCTCATTTTCTGAGGCTGGATCTGATCTCAGGTCATCCAAACTCCGAGGCCGATGCTCTTACTCACTGCGCCACCTAGCCGCCCCTTTCGGGCAATTGGGGTTAAGTAACTTGCCCAAGGTTACACGGCTAGGTTTTTGTTTGTATGGATTAAGTGTCGGAGGCCGGCTCCGAACTCAGGTCCTTCTGATTCCAGGGCCGGCGCTCTATTCACTGCGCCACCTAGCCGCCCCTGGTAAGTCCTCTTTTGATGTGAACTTGATAACAACTAAAACCAGGAAGAATTTGGCTTAATTGTGTGCATTATTCATTCAGGAACAACGGGCTTCTTTAAATTGGAGATGTTTATGTTCCTCTAAAGGAGGAACCTAACCTATTCCCAGCAATTAACATTATTGTTAAATAATAGACATTTAATATTTATTGAATTAACCAGAGATGATTGGGAGATGGCATGGTCTGTGGTCTTCAAATTCTTGAAGGGTTATAAAAAAATTATCCCTCTTCTGCTTGACTTGAGTGTATAGAACTAGAACCAGTGGTGTGAGTTAATGATCTCTACTTGGAATTAAGTCCCTGTAAGATATGGGGAAAATGCCCCGATAATGGAATGTGCAAGTTTGGTGGTACTAGAATTCCTTAGGCCAACGCTTAAGTTTACTAGCTGGAAATCACACTTTGATTAGGTAACTATCATCCTCAGTGTTTCCTTGTAACTAATTTTGTGAGTTCCTTAGTAGCCAGAACTTGTCATAGGAATGAATAAAATATAGCCACAAAAGTATGTAGTTTGTCTCTCTGGACATGCATGCACCAGAGATTTCATTGGTGTTGAAAAATTGTGTGTGTGTGTGTGTGTGTGTGTGTGTGTGTGTGCGTGTGCGTGTGCGTGCGCAGTTTGGGGCGGCTGGGTGGCACAGTGAATAGAGCACTGGTCCTGGAATACAGAAGACCTGAGTTCAAATCCGGCCTCAGACACTTAACACTTACTAGCCATGTGACCTTAGGCAAGTCACTTAACACCAATTGTTGTGCCTTCCCCCTTCCAAAAAAGAAAAACTAACATTTTGAGAACCTAATGAAATTAAAGGATTGCAGATTTAAAGTGAAAAGGGGCCCTTAGAGGTCATCAGCTAAAACCCCCCTTGTTTTATAGATGAGGAAACAGACATAGACATAGACAAAGTGATTCCACAGAGTGATTTAGTTATTAATTCCCTCAGGTGAGACTTGAGTCCAGTGGTTCTTCCTGACTCCAAGTTTAATACTCTCTTTACTATACCACTCTTCCTCAAATAGTCATCACATATCTAGTATTAAACAGTCTTTATATAGTTTAATGAAGACAAGTCCATATGAGTTATTAGCTATTGATTAATTTAGAAAGTTTCACTAGCATGTCCTGCCTCCAGGGCAGGTGCTCTTTCTACTGCAGTCACCTAGCTGTCCCTTTTTTCTGCATAGATGGTTAGATATAGACTTTCAGTCTGAAACTTAAGAAAAAAGGAAGGGGCTTTATTAAATCTAACATGATATGCCAAAACAGCGTGTCCTATGTAATCAATATGAATGCTAGCCTTATAACTCTAGAGAAGTCACTTAGCTTTCTTTAAGCCTGAAATAGGGTACTTATACAAGCTACTTCATAGGGTTATTTTGAGATGTATTTTACAAATAATAAGTGCTATTTAATGTGAATTCATAGAAATATCGACTCCTTTTCCTATTTAATATTTCTTTTTTCTGATTTTAAGAACCTAAGGAAATTAGTGGTCACACCTCTGGTATTAAAAAGGCTTTATGGTGCAGGGATGATACACAGATTCTTTCTGCTGATGACAAAACTGTCCGGTAAGTAATCTACTAAATGGCAGGGATTCTTAACCTAGAGTCTATCAATTAAAAAAAAAATGCTCTCCTGTATGTATGTATGTATGTATGAAAAATATTTCAGAATAGTTTCCCTTGTAATCTTTTGTTTTCTTTTGTGCATTTAAAAACATTATAACAGTGAGGTCTGTACCTTTACCATATTGTCAAAGGGGTCTGTGTGAGTCCATGACATTCAAAAAAGTTAAGAACCCTCCCCCACCCCCATAAAGAATTACGTATTTTTTATGGTTTGATTTCTTTTGTATTTAATTTCATACAGACCTTAAATTCTGTTGAATACTTTTGCTTGACTTTTATGTCTTTAGCTGAACTATGGAGATAGAGCCAGGGGTGGGGAACCTGAGACTTTGAGGCCATATGTGGCCTTCTAGGTCCTTGAGTTCAGCCTTTTGACTGAGTCAAAGTTTTACAGAACAAATCTTTTTTTTTTTTTTTAAAGCAATTGGGGTTAAGTAACTTGCTCAAGGTTACATGGCTAGTCATTATTTATGCGTGGGTGCTCATTTTCTGAGGCCGGATCTGATCTCGGGTCATCCCAACTCCGAGGCCGAGGCCGGCGTTCTTACTCACTGTGCTACCTCGCCGCCCCTTTAGGGCAATTGGGGTTAAGTAACTTGCCCAAGGTTACAAGGCTAGGTTTTTGTTTGTGTGGATTAAGTGTCCTCCGAACTCAGGTCCTTCTGGCTCCAGGGCCGGCGCTCTATTCACTGCGCCACCTAGCCGCCCCTACAAATCTTTTTATTAAGAAAATTTGTTCTGTGAAGTGTGAATCCAGTCAGAGTGGCAGCACTTATGGACCTAGAGGGCCACATGTGGCTTCAAGGCCATAGGTTGCCCATACCTGATTGTAGAATACAAAAAAATAGTATGGGGAAATTTATCCATTTAGAATTGTTTACTTGTTATGTTTGAGTAATTGAATGGAGAAGTTTCTTATCAGGTTTGAAAATAATATTGCTTTTATTTATTTAGTAAACTGAGCAATAATAAAAACTTAGCTTTTTAGTTTCTTGGTTAGTCATTTGAAAAGGTTAGGATTCAGTTGCATTGGCAGGAGTGTAGGTTAGTTCGCTTTACCAAAAGATTAATAAGTTATATGACTGATAATGCTGATTTGCTATTTTTAAGGAACCTAAAATAAAAGTCAGTTTTATTATAATCTTATCATATAGTTGTTATACTAGGGGGTTATGATTGTACCTTACTGATAACTTTGATCTGATTCTGAAAACCTTATTTGAACTTTCTCTCACCTCCCCTCCCTTTCTTTCCCTTTTATAGCCTTTGGGATAGAGCGACAATGACAGAAGTAAAGTCTCTAAATTTTAGTATGTCAGTTAGCAGTATGGAATATATTCCTGAAGGAGAGATTCTGGTAATAACCTATGGGAGATCTATTGCTTTTCATAGTGCAGCAAGGTATGTCACATTAGTAATGCTTTTTTTGTATTTTGTATTTTCCTTTAAAGAAATTGGGTAACTTGGAATTGTGATTTTTACTTAAAATTTCAAAATAATAAATTTTCAAAGTTAGCAGCTTGGTTTCATTTTACACCTTTTTTTTTGCCTCCACATGCAGTCTTTGGGGCACGTTTCTTATAGAAATATGGCTATGTTCCTTATTTTTTAAAATGAGTATTTTTTAATTTAAATTTAATTTTTGTCATCATTATTAGTTACTGTTTGATAGATACTGTGTTACTTAGTTACCATTGTAAACATGTCCTCTACCTTATTTTAAACCTTTTGTGATTTTAAAACCTTCAACACACTGAGCGTCTCACTAGCAAATTTATTTGGAGATTTTATATTATTCTGTTTCTCGTGTTTTTCTATTAAGTCAAACAGTATGCATGTACTTACCACAACTTCCAGGGCAAGGCTGACTAGCTAGCTTTGAAAGTTTTGATACAGCAAAGTTGTTTCAGTATTCATACTATGATTATTCCTCTGCAATTCAGCAAGTCACCCAGGAAAGTCCATGTTGGTACTGTATAGTCTCACTTTATTGAAATTTCCATTTGGTTTTGATTTTTAGACCATAGAACTCAAGTTTCTGTTTTACAGTTTTGATTCTCATATGCCAGCACAATCTTTTCTTAGCCTTGTGCTTTGGTATAAGTAATATATTTTCTCTTTTTTGTTAAATAAAAAAAATTGCATTGTCAACTACATTGATAACTTGCATTTAAGGAAAACATTTGATTATGTGCAGAACAAATGTTTTTGTAGCTAGAGTTTTTTCTTTGTATATGTTGATTTAAACTTTTTTCTCTCCTTTTTAGTCTGGAGCCAATTAAATCCTTTGAAGCTCCTGCTCCTATCAATTCTGCATCTCTTCATCCTGAAAAAGAATTTCTTGTTGCAGGTGGTGAAGATTTTAAACTTTATAAATATGATTATAATAGTGGCGAAGAGCTAGGTGAGTGATTTTTTTTTTAAGAAAAAAAAGTGGTTATCTTATATTTTTGAAATACGTATGTGGATAGAATGCCAGACTTGGAGTTTGGAAGAAGTGAATTATTATCTGACTTCAGACACTGACTGTGTGACCCTGAGCAAGTCACTTAACCCTGTTTGCCTCCATTTCCTCATCTGTAAATTGGGCTGGAGATGGAAATGGCAAACTCCATTGCAACTTATTTGTTTGTTTGTTTGTTTATTTTTGGAGGGCATTTGGGGTTAAGTGACTTGCCCAACGTCACACGGCTAGTATTTTTGTGTTAAGTGTCTGAGGCTGAATTTGAACTCAGGTACCTCCTGGGCCAGTGCTCTATTTACTGCAACACCTAGCTGCCCCCAAACTCCAGTATCTTTGCCAAGAGAATTCCAAATAGGTTCATGAAGAGTTGAACACAACTGAAATGACTCAATAACAAAAATATGAATATGCATTTATATAACTGTCTAATTTATCTAGAGTTTTAGTTAGTTGAAAACACACATAAAGAGGATATTGTCAGGTAACTAAAGCTTTTTTAAATGCCAATGCATTTTTAAATTTTTGCCATTTAGAATGGAAATCTTAATGAAATAGATGGCATATTTTCTTAAATTAATAATGCTACTTTCTCAAATAGAATATGCCAAACATAATTTCACTTTTTTTTTTTTGGTAAAATCAGAGGCAGCATATTATAGTGGGGAGAGCTGTCGACTTGGAATCAGAAATAATAGTTATGTGACCTTGTATAAGTCCTTTAGCCTGGCTGAGCCTCAGTTTTCTCACAGTTAAAATGGGGGCAGAAGCAGGTTGTGCTCAGTGACCTGTAAGCTTCCAGTTCTAGCCTGTGACCATCATTATGAACATTGTGTAATATTGTGCAATGCTTATATCCTCATGGTCCATTCCAGTGTGTGGGTGGGGATAGGGCACAGGGATGGGTGATAGGTTTTTCCCTGTACTAAAGGGCTCTAAATCACATTGCTTTTTTTTCAGCTATTTAAATTTTAGAGTATGTTTTTTCTGTTGAGCTATAACTTTTTGCTGCTGTCAGCACATCTTTTTCTAGCATTCCATTCACCTCATCAAACTTGTTACAATTGCATATAAAATAAGAGTAAATATATTCTAAGGACTTTTCTATGAATGTGATATAGGAAGTTTAGTGGGTGAATATTAGCATCCTTTTTGATTGCTCAGAATCTTTTTGTGCTTCTTAATTTCAGGTAGTTTAGGGTATTCAGATAGACCTTTACGTACATAAAGCATTAATGTGTTTTTACAAAGGTTTTTAGTTAGTGTCTGTTTATGAGTTAGGAACTCTTAAAATATGTGTTTTGGATACTGATGTTACTTTTATTTTCTGGATAACATATTAATTAAAAATGGAGGTAGTAGGATTTTCTCAAATGTGGGACCAGATTGAATGTGACTTCACTATTAAGTGTTTCATGTATTTTTAAAAATATAGTTAAGGCTGATTTATCCAGTTTTGAATACCATATAGTCCCATAGAATTGAAGTCACAAGAGTATAAAGTCATAACTGTGTGCTATTAGCTTTTTTTGTGATTTTCTTCACTTAGGAATTTTATTCAGTATGGACTGATTTTGCGTCATTTGCTTATTCGCACGTCTTTCTTTGACACATTTGTACTTCCATTATAAGGGTGGACATAGAACAGGGAGAAATGCAAATTAATAATTGGGCTTTCTATTCTAATTTTGGAGTAGGCATCATAGAATTTTAGGGTTATAAATTGACCCCCATTTTTCCTTTCCCATATTAATGATTGCTCTGGGAAAAGTTAATCTGACATTGAGCTGTTTTACCATTGATTTTTATTTTCTTGAATTTATATAATAGTTTTTACTTATACTTTTCACTTTATCTCAGGGTATAGATTAAGAAATGAAGTCACCAAAAGGTTTTAACTTGTCCAAATAGGTCTCACCTCTGAGTTTGTATTTCCAGTGTTCCCACTGACTGCTTTTTACTGCTGTATTGTAATTAAAGAATTCAGGGGACCCATTTTGTTCTGAGTATTTATATGACTGGGTCAACATTTTGTGAATATAGAAATTCATTCAGCATTCTTTTGAATGCCTGCTGTGTACAAAGTACCATGCCAGATTAAAGTTGAGTAAGACTCTCGGGCCTAAAATAATAGATAAACTGGTATGGATTGTGTACTTAACTATTAGATTGGTAAGATCAATAGGGGTAGAAGAGGATTCTTAAATCTTTGAAATTGAGTGAACCAAGGACAAGAACATCAGTATAAATATGAAAAGTTAGGAAAGGGCTATGGTAGGAAGTAAATGGAATTTCTTTGTACTTAAGTAAATGACTGAAATTAGCAACATTACTAGATTATATACTGGATTTATTTCTTGTTAACCTGTTCCTCACTAGACTCGGAGACTAAAGTAGAGGACTAATCCTAATTTTTGTTAGAAGAGACCCAGAGTTGGTAGAGTCTTGAAATGAGAAGATCGAAGACTTTCCTTTTTGGATCATTGTTAGAATTTGTTTCCTTGTACCTAGATGGTAATGTTGAAAGATCAGGAATAGGGAGGTCCTAGAACTGGAGCTGTTAACACTTAGATCCACATTCTTACCTATCAGGTATTGTTACTCACTCCCCTGTGGGAGGTGGGACTACATGTTTCATTTTTGGTTAGAGTTAGTCAGAAGCAAGATGTCCAGGCTGTCTCTGGTCTGAAATAAGAGTATTTAAAAGGGGGAACTTTAGAAAGAAACATTGTGCAGCTGCCAGCAGCTTTGTTTGCAGAGATAATAGTATTTGCAGATTTTTAAATTGGCTTAGTGTTCCTCTACCCTGCTGTATACTTTATAAGCTTCTCTCCCTAGATCATCAATTATTGCTTATTGGTTTGACTATTAAATTATCTAACCAAATGTTTCTTCTTTCAGAATCCTACAAGGGGCACTTTGGTCCTATTCACTGTGTGAGGTTTAGTGCTGATGGAGAACTATATGCTAGTGGTTCTGAGGATGGGACATTGAGATTATGGCAGACTGTGGTAGGGAAAACATATGGCCTTTGGAAATGTGTGCTTCCTGGTAAGGATTTTATTTGAAATTTTTTACATTAAATGAATGTCCCAGCTTTTTGTAGTAAAATAGGTTATTAGTATAGAACTTAATATAGCTTAATTATTTTTAAGAAGTAAATGGGGGTAAGGAATCTTCTACTTGTTCTAACCTATTTTTGTACACTTTTCTATAAATTAGCTATGTAATGATGTAAAGGAGGATAGAGAATTAAAAATTGGTCATGTAGTGATATATTTTAAATTGCTCTATTCTAGGATCATAGAAACATGTTTAGTTATACATATGTGCATAGGTTTGGGGTGTGTGTGTGTGTGTGTATGTAAAATTTACCAGTGCTATCTTATATGTTGTTATCCAGAGTTATTCTAACTGAATATTGGGTATATGTAAGGATTCTTTTGGACTTAGAAAAACTGGCCACCAGAGTTGATGTGCTTAATTATTGCTGCCCAAATAGTTGTCTGTGGGAGGCTAGGTGGTATGGTGGGTAAAGTGCTGGGCCTGGAGCCAGGAAGACTCATCTTCCTGAGTTCAGATCTGCCTTCAGACATTGAATAGTTGTGTGATCCTGGGCAAGTCACTTAACCCTGTTTGCCTCAGTTCCTCATCTGTGAAATGAGCTGAGGCAGGAAATGGCAAAGTACTCCAATATCTTTCCTAAGAAAACCCCAAGTGGGGTCACAAAGAGTTGGACACAACCGAAAACAACAAAACAGCAAAAATGGTTGTCTGAGCCTAAATGATATTTTTGGAGGGAAGATACCATGTACTATTTTTATTTCTTTAGTAACAAGAATTACTTAAGTTTTGTTGGTAACATTTTATCACAAAGCTTTCTAGAGCACTGTCTTTGTCTAATTTCTTGTTGAAAAGATAATAATAATCTAGTGACCAATAATCAATTTTAGGATTACTTAAGGCTTAAAACTTTATTTCCACAGAAGAAGAGGGTGGCGAGCTAGCAAAACCGAAGATCAGTTTTCCAGAGACCACAGAAGAGGAGCTAGGTATCATTTTAATTTACTTTAATTGAATCATTTGCTTTATTGAAGTCAGTAAGATGTTGAACATAACTGAAGCTACATGATTGAAGTTCATAAGAGATGGTTAGATGGAAAATCCTGATGATTGAGCATTTAAATTTACATTAAACTTAAAACATTTAAATATCTTAGAGCAGCCTTCTTTGCTTGTACATAATTGCTATTTGGTTTTTTTTGCATAAAATGAGTATGTGAACATTATCAACTGGATGACTAGTTAAGTGGATTTATAACTGACTTAGGGTTAGGAATAGGTATCCTGCTGGAGAGAAATATTTATTGAGGTACCTAAGTGTGCTCTGTCCTCAGTCTTGTTCAGCATCTTTGTCATTAACTTAGATGAAGACATAGAGAACATGCTTATTTGTAAATGGTATTAAGCTTGGTGGGATAATTAAAATGTTGAATGACTGAATTGGGATTCACAAAGATCTTGACAAACTAGAATAAATAGCAACAAACATGAAGTCCCACATTTTGGTTTGTGTACCAAGATGTTGGACTAGATGCCTTTTAAGGCCCCTCTTGAATTCTAAAATTCTTGTGATTCCACTTCACTTTAAATCCTTAAAATGACTTGCATGAACTTGTGTACGTAATATTAAGAATTTCTGTACGTGAATTGTTGTTTCTTTCTTGTTGCAGAAGATCTTGGCTCAGAAAATTCAGATTCCATCTATAGTTCAACTCCTGAAGTGAAGGCCTGAGCACCCAGGCATATGCCACAGATGTCATGCCACATGTGGACTAAAACAAGCAGCAATTAGCAGAAGCCTTACAGAGTTACCCTCTACATAAGGCAAACATGGGCAGTAAATGATGGGGAATGTGATAACTCCATTGTTGGAACTAGCTTGGTATTGTCTCTAAGTGAAAACTATGAGAATATCAAAAACTGGCTGGTAGAATTGTGCTCATTTAGTCCACTATCCTACTGCCTTTTTGAATGAACATGTGCAAGCCAACATCTAATTTCTCCTATTTGAATTAGATTTCTTGTAGCCATTTTACTTTATTATGGAGAAAAAAATGTAATGGCCTATTTTACTTTTTTTTTTTCTGAAGGCAGAAAGACTTTTGCTTTAGTTGTCAAGAAGGGAGTACATGGTAAAGTATTCAGTTTGATTTCTCTTTCATTGTACACTGCTTCTGAACATCTAATTGTTTTCAGTTGTCTAAATAAAATGCCTCTACAACGGTTTCATGTTTTGTTATTATTGTGGGGGGAAATGTGAGTTTTAGAAATGCAAAATGAGTAAAGTTGTTACCTATTTCTCTTCAGTGTATTTAAAATACATTTCTCTTTAACCAGGATAAAAGTGGTTGTGTTTTTCAAATTTTTGAGAATAGATGACCATTTTTATTTAGTGGTGTGTGTGTGTGTGTGTGTGTGTGTGTGTGTGTGTGTGTGTGTGTGTGTGTGTGTGTGTGTGAAAGTTACTGATAAAAAGGTTTGAATGGAACAAATTTATAGAATAAGTTTTACATACCGTTTTGGGTGAATGAACAAAAATCTTCATTCTCAAGGCTACATTAAACCTATTCACAGATGAGGAAAATAAAGGCTTCTTCAAAGAAAATGGTGATGTTTTATATAAGGAGTTTAGGTAGAGAGGTAAAAGAGACCTTGGAGGTCTTAGAGTCCAATTTCTCATTTTATAGATGAGGAGACTTGAGGTCAAGAGAAGTTAAGTGAATTTGATTAAGTAAAGTGAAGTCTTAAAACTGCAGCAGGGTGTTTCCACATATGCTAAGATAATGCAAAATACCTCAGTAAACAGCCTACAGGGAAGTGAGATGTGAGATGACAAGGGAACCATAAAATGGGTCTTTTCCACAGGTGTTAATCATGGAGAATGCTCCACACGGGGTCTAAATAGAAGGAGCCTTTATATACTGATGCTCCAACATATTTTTCTTAAGAGGATTTTGTGCTGAGTTCATCAGCCCCTCAAAAGTAGAGTGCCATGATTATTAAAAAAACAATTGGCCTAGCAATCTAAACATGAAATGTTAAAATGGAAGAATGGTGGCTGTTAGCTATTGAATTAGCAGAATCTCAGGAGAGACTTGGCTTGGTAAGTCTGACACATAACTTAAAAATCTTTAAACTTCTCTGACTATTTTGTGTCTGAGGATTTTGTTTTGAAAACCTTTCCTGAGGGAGGATCCTATCAACCTGAAGTATGCCACTGCATTTTTGACTTGCCTCTAATTATTAGGAGGTTTTTAAGTGCAGTGGAAAGAGCTATAGATCTAGAGTCAGGAGACCTGGGTTCAAATTTTTCACATTTCCTGTGTGACCTGGATTAAGTTGGTTAATGTAATGAGCCTTAAGAGGCTATAAATATAGCAAAGCAAATGGAGTAAATGTCCAGCCCACCCAAATCTATTTTTATGAACACAAATAAGGAGTGTGTCTTTGCCTCTTTCCATTTTCATCCATTATTTTTGGCTCTCTTTTCTGGGGCAAGCAAATAAAGTCAAACCTCTTCAAGGAATCAGCAAGTTTTCTCTAGGAGAAGCATTACCAGTTCCTCCAATAGAATCTCATATATCTTTTCTTTTGTGCTATTTCTTTGATGAGTATCTGGAGTGTGAAAAAGAAACTGGAGAAAATGATGAAAAACCAGGTAGAGTCAGTTTCTATTACTACTTTTCTCTTTGCCTTTTGGTCAGACTACAGTGGCTTCCCATTATTTCCTGGATTACATTTGAAATCCCCTCTTTGACTTTTAAAGCCCTTCATAACCTATTTCTTTTATTATTTTTTGTTTTTTTGTCACTTGATTTTATTTCCAGTTATGTTATTGAAGCTACTGTCTAAACTGGTTTCATTCCAGATTCTTTGGGAATCATTTTTTTTAAAAAAGATTTTCTACCAATTACATGTAAAAACAATTTTTTAACATTTACATTTTGAGTTCCTAATTCCTTCCTTTCCTCTTCTAACCCTCCCTCCCGACCCTCATGGCAAACAATTTGATACAGGTTATATATGTGCAATCATACAAAAAACTCCATATTAGTCATGTAGTGAAAGAAAACTGACCAAAAAACAAAGCAAAATGAAAAATAGTATGCTTCAATCTGCATTCAGATTCCATCAGTTCTTTCTTTGGTGGTGGTTGGTTAACATTTTTTAAAATAAATTTTCTTTATTAAAAAAATATATATATAGTTTTAGTTTTCAACATTTACTTCTATTAACATTTTTAGTTCTAATTTTTTCTACCTCTCTTGGTTCTCCCTTACCCATGATGGTGTGCAACCTGTTAATAGGCTATACGTGTACAATCATATTGAACACATTTCCACATTAGTTGTAAAGAAGGATTAGAACCAAAAGGGAAAACCATGAAAAAGATGAAACAAAGAGAAAAAATAGCATGCTTCAATCTGCATTCAGATTGCCTAATCTAATTCCTTCAATTTCTTTTTCTTCTCTTATTGCTATAGCTATTACATAATGGTGATAATGGACATACTTGTTTCACTCTGATCTTACTGGGAAGTCATCTGGCTTATGCCATTACAGATAATGCTTGCTGATGGTTTTAGATAAATACTATTTATCATTTCAAGGAAAGCTCTATTTATTCCTTTGCTTTCTAGTGTTGTATTGAGTATTGTATTTTGTTAAAAGCCTTTTTTGCGTCCATTGAGGTAATAAGAAGATTTCTGTTGTTTTTGTTATTGATAGAGTCAGTTATACTCATAGTTTTCCATGGTCTTTTCCAGTCTTCTTGCACTTTATTCCCCTCCATAAATTCTACAATCTAGTTAACACTGGCTTCTTTGCCTACAACACCCTGTCTCCCAACAGTACAGTTTTATTGGCTATACTTCATGCCTGAAATGCTCTCCATCATCTCTGCCTCCTGCCTTCCCTGCCTTCAATTGTTTCTTTCAGTTGGTAGATAAAATCCTGTCTCCTTTTTTTTGCCTTTTTTTTTTTCTTTTTGGAGGGCAATTGGGATTAAGTAACTTGCCCAAGGTCACAAGGCTAGGGGTTTTTTTTTGTTTGTTTTTGCATTGTCTGAGGCTGGATCCAAACTCAGGTCCTTCTGACTCCAGGGCCGACACTCTACTCACTTCGCCACCTAGCCACCCCAAATCCTGTCTTCTTAAGAAAAAAAAATGCAATTTCTGGTTTCCCTTAATGCTAGTGCCTTCTCTCTGAGATTATCTCCATTTTATCCTAACTATTATAGTTCGTATATAGTTGTCTTCATGCTATCCTCCTCATAGATTGTGAGCAGGGCAAAGATTTTTTTTTTTGCCATTCTTTGAATACCCAGCACTTAGCACAGTCCTTGTCACATAAGTGACATTAGTAAATGCTTGCTTACTGGAACTTATCTGTCAGGCTTCTTTCCGATTTTCTTAGCCAATGACTTCCAAGGCCCTTAGCTGCCTTATTTGGTAGAGTCATCCATAATATTTTCTGACCCTTATGTATAAAGTTTGTATGAACGTGGTTTAAAGAAAAAGAAATTTACTGTGAGTTAGAGGCAGCTAGCCCAGTGAACAGAGTGAAGAGGACTGAGTTGGGATTTGACCTCAGACACTTACTGGCTGTGTGACTCTGGGCAGGTCACTTAACCTTTCTATACCTCAGATTTCTCAACTATAAAAGAGTGATGATAATAGCACCGACCTCACAGAGTTGTAAGGATCTGATGAGTGAATATTTATAAAAAGCACATAGCGAAGTGCGTGACACATAGTAGGTACTATATAAATGTTTATTCTCTCCCCACTCCCCCCATCTTTCTCTCCAAATTCCCTCTTCCTTCTTCCTTTAAGGCACTTCATTTCTACTCTGAGCTCTGCCCCTAACTAGCCAAGCAATGTTAGACAAGTTGCCATCTTTCTCAATCTAGGCTTCCTCATCTGTAAAAATCAGGTATTGACTAGATCTCCAAGTCCCTTCTAATCCTGACCTTTCTATTCATTTTCTGGAAAGTGGAGATAGATGGATAAAGCACTTATTTATTAAGTGCTCCTGTGTGCCAGACGCTGTGCTAAGCTCTCAAATAGAAAAGAAAAATGTCCTTCCCTCAAGAAATGTACTTTCTAATAGAGAAAGACAACACAGAGAGGAGGGCTGGAAAGCAATTCAAGGATATGGGGAGAGATGGCCTCACGGGGGTAAGGTTGCCAGAGAGGAAGCAGCAGTATGGAAAGTGAGGGGTAGAGCTGCAAGTGAAATGGGCATGACCTGGGCATCTGATGAAACAGTGGTCCAGGCTCTTACTGAACACATCACCTTCCCCACAGTAACTGTTCAAGCCCCCACCCACTGCCAAAAGCCTATTTCAGCAGATGACTTCACTTTTTACTGTATTGAGAAAGTCAAAACTAAGCCACCTGATGTGGGCTCTATAAGCTGTCCTCACCCACACCTCAAACCTGACTCAAATCTTTCCCTTTGCTTCTGATTTTGATTGTACTTGGGCATCACCCCTTAGTGTCTATCTTACCTTGAACTTCCCTCAAGTCTCTTCATCCTGAGAAACCGACCTCTCGCAGTGGCCTTCTCTCCATGGAACATCCTTCTGCGGTGCAGGACCCTTAGTGAGTGAATGCCTCTTGGGACCCTCATTATGGGGACAGGCTCAGTCCAGCTCACCTTCATTCCCCACCTGGCTTTGCTGCTGTTTTTCTGGTAGCTCTTCCCTATGCATTTCCCTTTTCTTTTGTTGTCGTCTTCCATTAGAATTTAACCTCCTTGAGGGAAGGAATTGTCTTTTGTGTTTTTATCCCCAGTGCTTAGCATAGTATTCCATACATGGGTAATTGCCTAATCTGTGTTTGTTGCCATACCCACACTCTACAAATAGCTATTCATGTGAAGCTGCTTCCCAAAGGAGATAATGTCCCTAGTCAGACTTTCCAGTACTGAATGCATTTCTGAATTGCTGATTAATTTATGGGATTATGAAATGGGGCAGGCTTGCCTGTTTCTTTGGGTACTTGCCAGAAAAATACCACAATGGCAGTAAGGCTGCAATCATAGTTTATGAAGGCACAGAGGGTTGCCAGGGCGAATGGCACAGAAAATACAGAGACAAGTAGTGTGTGTGTGTGTGTGGGGGGGGAATGAGGGGTTATAGGAAGGTAGATAGCATGGTAAGAAAATGGAGAGGAAGAAGTCACAGAGAAAAACTCATGTAATCATGGATCAGAATTGGGAGCACTTGGCAGCATAGACCCAGAGGGAAATGAAAGAGTGCTCAGCTGTGGGGTGGAGAGAGGAGAGGAGTTTGGGGTCTTATTTTCATAGGGTTAGTTGAGTTGTTAACTCAAGTTAGTAGTTAACAACTCAATTGCCTTGAGGTTAGTTCATTAACACATTCACATTCTCTTAAAGTTGTCAATAAAACTTTAAAGTTAGCATATCCACTTCATGTCAAAGTTATCAGCAACATTTGTTCTGCTAGTCGTCCTGTAGATGTCTGGAGCTTATCTGAGGTTTATATATGATGGAACAAAAAGCCTCTTACAGCAAGGCCTAGATGGCTTCCCCTTATTTAGCACATATTCTCAGGATGTGATTTTTGACTAATACACAATACACTTTGCAAATTAGACTCCTTTGACGTTTGGAACAGTCTACATGTGACTTCTGGGTTCCTCTTTACAGTTTTACTTCCTGATATTGTTACTTTATATTGGTTACTTTTAAACTTACTATACTGACTTAGAAAGAATGGGGTGGCAGAAGGACCAGAACAAGATACAATTTTAACACAACTTATGCCCTCCAACATTTGAACTTAAAAAGATAGCCATATTTCCATCATCTTTAAACAACCATCATTAGACAATGGTATATGTATTTTCTCTTTCATTATGTAATACTCTATATGTATTTATATGGAATATTATATATGCATATTACATATAAAATTACATAGAAAAAATGGGAGACTTTACATATATCATTATCTAATAAAGGTTGTTTAAGAATGGGGGAGATTTGTTGGCAAAAAGTAGTTGAAAAGCCAGGGAATAATGAAATTGAGAAGTGGTGAGGAAGATGACTGAAGGGGTCTGTTATTGGTGACCTGAAGGATGCTTTAGCAAGTGTGATATAGAGGGTCAATCAGGTAAGAATGGAAGGATTAGTGTGCAGTAAAGAGGATCCAGTTAGCCATTAGATAACATAGACTTGTAGTGGATCTAGTCAACATAGTTGCGTAACTTTCTCCAGTGGGCATTAGCAGCTCCTGAGTGCTGAAAGGAGTAGGGAAGGTGTATACATACATACATACATACATACATACATACATAATGAGAGAGACAGATGCAATAGAGAGAGAAGGATCCAGCTTAGAAATAAATATGGCACTCCATGAAACAAATACACTTTAAGAAAACTAATGGACATGCATAGGAGATTCTCTTTTAATTAGATTGTTAAATATTTTTCCAAACTTAGTCAATGTTAATATGCTATTATACATTTTACCAAAGACTAACAATCAACAGAGAGAAAAATGATAGTTTTAGCATTTACTTCACAATACAATTTTCTTCTTTCTCTCCATTTACATATGTGTGTGTGTATGTGTGTGTAAACTTATATGTGTATGTGCTGTTAACTCCAAAAGAAGATAAACTTATTGAGGGCAGGAATTGTTTTCATTTCTTGTCTTTGTATCTCCAGCACTTAGAATTGTGCTTGGCATATAGTATGTATGTAATAAGTATTGTTGAATTGGTATTGAAACATGATGAATCATATTCATCCCTCCCAAAGTCTTTTCTTGAAATATTCTACTTCCTTGAGCTACTGTTGCATTTCTCCCTTTTTTTCACCCAAATCCTCCATTGCCTGATTACTCATTTACTTTTCACAAAATACAGTCTTGAAGATTACTTCTGGCCCCCATTTATCTTTTCTCAGTAGTACTGGTCCTTCTTAATTAAAAAACATTTTATTTTATTTGGTATATTTGCCTTACCTTTTTAACATGACACAGAGAGGTTCCCCTACCTCTCTAAATGCTTTTTCCACCCCATGCCAAAGATCCTCTTCTTTCTTTTATTCCTTGAAAGAAGACAATCCCCTAGGTGGTGTTGTCAGTCTTCTCTCTTTACAATTTTCCGAAATTATCTCATCCACTTCCACATCTTTTAACTGTCACTTCTTTGTGAATAACTCCAAAATTTATATTTCCAATCCTGACCACTATTCTCACCTCCAGACTTGCTTTTACAACTGCCTACTAGTTATCTCCCAAGCAGAGGATCTACCGCTATTTTTGACTCACTATTCAAAACAAACTCTTTATCTTTCTCTGAATACTAATATTTGCCCTCTATCTCACATGGTGGGTGTGAAGATCACATTCAGTGATATAGATAAAGTTTCCAGAATGTCTACAAACCCAGTTTAGGCTATCTATTCCCTGAGAGTCATTAAATACCTCAGGGATATCTAGTATTGGAACTATGGGATCCAGGATGATTTGGGCCAGTTTTCCTAGTCCTGGTAATAAATGAGGCAATCTGAATACAGTACTTATGAGCTGTAGTCTAGAACTGCATTATTGTTTTTTGGGTCCTTGATACTAATTTTTTTAATACTTTGTTCAGAGAGAGAAAAAATATATATATTATACCACTAGTGTCATTTCATATATAGGGCTATGTCATCCTTTAGTTAAATAATGTAAGGAAAATCATCCTTTTCCAGGTTTATATGATTATACATAATAATAACAATTAGAATTTATATAGCACTTTAAAGGTTTACAAAGTGCCTATAATATCTCATATGCTGTACAATAAACCTAGCGAGGTAGGAGCTATTATCATCACTACTTTACAGATAAGAAAATAGGCTCAGTAACTTTCCCAGGATCAAACAGCTAATAAAGGTTTGAGTCAGAATTCAAACCCAGATCCATACTGCGTCCACATCCAGTCTTCCTGATCTATATCTCTGGAGGAGGGGGTGACTTTGGTGACTTTGCACAGCCCTCTCTCACTTAAATCCAATTCACTTGTGAGTCATGACATCACCGTCCTTATGTCATGGTCTTCAAGAAGGAAGGACAAACCAACAATGAATGAATGAACCCCAGATAACTTGGAAAAAAAAATTCCAGCAAGAAGTTTTTGGTAAAGACATCCTTATTCTCCTCTCCCTGTTCTCATCTACTTAAACTGTTTTCAGTACTTTTCACTCTTTGCCCTGAGCAGAATTTTTAAAGCAAATGCTAGTGTATTTAAACCCTGATGAAGGGAGTTGGAAAATCTAGAAAATAGGTTACCAGTGTTTTTCAGATTAGGAGTAATTATTGGAGAATCGATCATGCACAGCCAAAAAAACCCCACAGTTACAAAGAAATCGAGAAGAGAAAAGATATGTGGCCACAGAGATTTTATCTCAAAAGATGGCTAGGTTTTAAAATTTGTTTCTTAAGTTTTCCTCCCAGAGAAGACTGAAGACTGCTACTATGCCCCGCCTCCAGTGAGGGTGGGAGGAAAGTGTAATGTGCAAATAGGGGCGTAGTTTGATGACACATGGGAGAGGAGAGGAAGAAGGAAGTGCTAGACCAGAAAGCAGGGCATTAATTTAACCTGCTGCTCCTTGTCTTGGTGCTGTGGTTTACTGTATTGCTGCTGTTTGATTATGTCTGCCAACAATCAAGGCACAGAATTTGGTAAGGGACCCAAGGCCTGACTTTATTTACAGGGATTACTTTTCTGCTCCCACCTTCATTTCTTCCTATGGATTCCTGCCTTTGAAAATTAGTGAGACTTGCCCCTGTGGGGAGATGGGGAGCCCCTTAAAGTCTTGCATTCAGGTCTGTTATTTCTGGGCTCCAATTCCGGTCTCTTAAAGCAAATCAGCAAATCGTAGGATATCAGTCTTTTATTTGGGAGTTCTTAAGTGTGTTTACGGTTTCCTTTCTGTCAGAGTCCTTCAGAATACTGGCAGGACAGCAGTTCACCCATTTGGACACTGGAGCCTTAGGGGTACTGCTTCTCATTGGGGCGTATGTGTGGCGAGCACTTTCACCCTCCTCACTTTGGTTAAAACTGTTTTCTCTGAGAAAGCTCAATTCATGGTGTTCAATCAGTTCAATCAGTTTTTCTCATTGGTGGAGAATAGTGGTAACAGAAAAGGTCTCATTCCTATCATAGGTTTTTCCCTGTTAATATTTCAGAATCATTGGCAGGAATAACTGTAATAATAATAATAGCAACCCACATTATATGGGGCTTTACCTAATTGATCTCATTTAACCCTCTCAATAATGTGGGAAATTTTTACATTTTACGAGCAGGAAATTGAGGCTGACGGAGATTATAGTGGCTTCCCAAGAGCACATACCTTTGTTAATGATAGCTGCACCTTGAGCCCAGGTCTTTTGCCTCCAAGTTCAATATGCATTATGTTACATTCAACTTTTTCTTCCTCTCTTTCAGTTGTGGAAAAACAACCGATATGGAAAAATCTTACCCTTCTTATTCAGGGTTACTTTCAAAGAATTTCTGAAAAAGCTTAGTTAGTGAAAAGGCAGATGGTGTCTTGGACTCTGAAGTTTAATATAGCGTGAGTTATGTATAACTAATTGTAAAAAGCTTGAGCTACATCTCTAGTAATTTTTTTCCAAAATATAATTTTTTTTGTCTTAGGTCGGTCTGGAAAACATGGGTGACATAAGAATTTCAGTTCAGATTTCCTAAGAATTTTGAAGCTAAAATTCAATAAAACTGCTTGAGATATAGCTTGAATATCTTTATATGCAATGGTGTTATATTGTAGCAGGCTAATTTTTAGAATAGGTTACATGAGTTCAAATAGATTAAAAAGTCTAATCTTTAATGCCAAAGAATTTCTGGGAGCAGTCAGAATCTATTTACTTTGTAAATTCAGTTGGTTTACACACTTAGCAGTCTACTCCATATCATTGCTTCTTAGCACATTGTATGGGTTTTTTTTTTTCTAAACATCAGTCTTATTTCTGAATATTTGCTTCAGCAGACAATTTAAATAGCTTTTAAAGGAGAAATCTTATTGTGAAGATAGAGCTGGGGTAGACTTAATGAGTAGTTGGAAAAGTTTCATTTCCCTGCACCCTCTCTGTCTTTCATATTTTGACACCTAATATCTGTCAATTTCAAAGGTCTTTGGAGGAAAACTTTCTGTTTGGTTTTTAGCTATTTCATATTTTTATGTATTTGTCTCTGGTGGAACAAAAGTGGCTCCCCATAAACCCTTTTACTTTACCATTGGATTATTTATGTTATTGTTTGGCGATTAATATTATTTCTGATAACTTCATATTATTTAAAATGTTAACCTCTGACCTTCATCAGACCTACCATAAAACTAAACTTTACTTCTCTTTCTTCTAGGTATATTGAACAAAAAAAGAGAATGTCACTAATTTTTTGTAGAATCAGCAGCTTTCACTTATTTTTATTAGCCTTGGGATTGTGTTTGACTCCTTCCTCTTTGTTAACTCTTATACCTCATCTTTTATCAGGTCCTGTTTATTTCATATACCTAACATTTCTCAAATCCATTTCTGTCTATAGTCTCCTGTCTCTCCCCAGCAGTGGTACAGGCTTATATGACCATTTGGCTTAGACTATCACAACTTTATAGGTCTTTCTATCTCTACCTTCTTTCCCTTTTAAACTATACATTTTGTTTTGTTCAATTTGGGCATAGATCTGGTTATGTCCTTAAAGTACTCTTACTGGATCCTCTAAAGCTATCATACTATAACTCTCTTCCCTTTTATAAAAAAAAAACAAACTACATTTCCTTTCTATTAATTGCTTCTCATTCCTTTGCATTTTGGCTTCCAACTTCATTTCACTGAAATTGCCTTCTCTAAAGTTACCAATGATCTTTTTTTTTTTAATTTTTGATGTCTTTTTTTTAACTATTGCAAATATTTTAATAAGTGTTCTCTGCAAGGCATTTAAAACACCAGTTTGTGAGGATAAACTCCATTGGAGAGAGAGAAGACAGAACGCAGGTAGCCACGGAGCTGAGGAATTTTCTTGATTTGGGGTAGGATCTGAGAGTCTACTGTTTTCTGATCAGCCTTGCGCTGCTCTGTAATCTCGTATTTCTCTTTTTCTGTGTCAAAAATCTCTCCTTCTTGGTGTCTAGGTTTATGGAGCCTCTTCTTCTTGAAGTAAGCATCAGTAAGATGATTTGGAATTTTCACACCTGAAAGGTTAACTCGGGTAGAAGTGGCAATGACAGATTTCTGATGGGTCCTTCTCAGAGGAACACGGTTGATGGTCAGAGGTCCAGTCACCAGTAGCAAGCCACTAGCCAATTGCTTTAGGAAAACCACGCGCTTGCCCCTGTGGCGGCCAGTGAGCATGATCAGAACCGTACCGGGCTTGATGCTAGCTCGAAGTCTCCTCACATGCTGGCTAAAGGGGTTTTAGCCATGACTTAGCAGCTTTCTAGGCACATCCTCAGTAGGGTAATACCTAGGCATTTTGCGAATCTTTACCACTCGAGTTCCTCCATTCTTATCACCACCAACAGGCTTTGAGATAGTAGCAGGCACTTTGTCTTTCTTCTTCCTTTCAATCCAGGTTTTGGGGGCAGCATATTTCCACTTGTACATGGCTCTCTGGGAATACATGGCAGACCTGGAGTATCTACCAATCCCTGGGGCCAGGACGGGGTTCCGACTGCAATGCTTTCGAGACTTTTTGGCCTTTTCAGCTACATCTTCCTTTTTTTTCTTTTTTTTTCTTTTTGACCTTCTTTTCCTTGGGTGGCTTTTGGTCTGCCATCTTGAGAGACGGGAAAGAGCGATGTCTTGTTTTTTTACTTCATCATAGTTATTCCCAGTATCCCTCTCCTGCCCAGAAAATTATCCCATATAGCAAATAGTGTTTTTAAAGAGGAAAAAAAATCAACACATTGATTTTTGGATTGATACATTGAAAAAGTCAGAAAAAGTATAATGTGCCAAACTTGTGCACCTCCAAAGGGGTGGGCTAGGGGTGTCCTCTCATCCCTCTTCATTCAAGACATACTTTATTTTTATAATTTTGTTACATTCACTTTTGATTTTTTGGTATTCAGTCCTTTCCATTTACATGTTTGTAGTTATTGTATATATTGTTTACTCGAATCCGTTTACTTCACTCTGCATCAGTTTATGTAGATTTACCATGCTTCTCTGTATTCATCCCATACATTATGTCTAACAATGTGGTGGTATTCCATTACATACCTGTTTAGCCATTTCCCATTTGATGGATATCTACTTTGTTTCTAGTTCTCTCCTATTATAAAAGTGCTGCTGTTTGGGAACTTTATTCTTATTGATGTCTTCCTTGAGGTATAATATAAGCCCAGTGATGGAGTCTTTGGTTCAAAAGGTAGGGACCTGGTAGCATAATTCCAAATTGTTTTCCAAAACGGTTACACAGTTTCACAACTCTACCAACAAGTATTAGTGAATTACCTACATTCTATGTATTATCATTCTACAACCCCTCCAAAACTGGCTATTACAGTTTTTCATTATCTTCACAATTTGCAAGGTGTGAAATGAAACCTCACGATTGTTTTGATTTGCTTATTATTAGTGATTTGGAGCAGTCATTCACGTGGTTGTGAATATTTTCAGTATTTCTTTTGATTACTATTTGCTTATATCCTTTGGCCACTTAGTTGGGAAATTTCTGTTTATACACACACATATCTATATGTACATACACACATAGATTATGTATATAGTTATAAACATATATGTGTGTGTATATATATCTACACCTATCTATCTCTCTGCACACACAAAATAACAAACTCTTAGGGTGGCTACGTAATGCAGTGAATAGAGCACGGGCCCTGGAGCCAGAGGACCTGAGTTCAAATCTGGCCTCAGATACTTAAAACAAAACTAGCCGTGTGACCTTGGGCAAGTCACTTAACCCCAATTGACCTACCTTCCCCCTCCGAAATGCAAAAAAAAAAAAAACCCCAAACCCAAAAAACCAAACTCTTAGTGATATTTGATGCAAAGACTTTTCCCCCATTTGACCCATTTATTTCTTAAATTAGGTACGTTACTTTTGTCTGTGTAGAGGCTTTTCAGTTTCCTGTAATCAATTACCTCTTTTATCTTTTGTAATTGCTTCTCTTTCATGTGTAGTTAAGAATACTTCTCCTACCCATAGCTCTTGTATATACATATATATATATATACACACACACACACACACACACACACATATATATATGGATATATATGTATATATATGTATGTATGTATGTATATGAGCTTCTTTTCTAATTTTTAAAAATACAGCATGTTCTTTAGTGAATGCATGTTGGTGGTACGGTAGATAAAATGCTGGGCCTGGAGTGCAAAAAGTTCCTGAGTTCAAATCTGGCCTCAGATACTTACTATCTGTGTGACCCTGGGCAAGTCATTTAACCCTGTTTGCCTCAGTTTGCTCATCTGTAAAAATGAGCTGGAGAAGGAAATGGCAAACCACCCTACTATCTTTGCCAAGAAAACCTCAACTAGCATCATAGAGAGTCAGACTTGTCTGGAAAATGACTAAATGATAACATGATCTTTAATATTAAAGTTGTATATCCATTTAGAATGTATTATAGAATATGGTATAAGGTGTTAGTCTAAGCCTAATTTCTCCAGATTGCTTTCCCATTCTTCTAGTAGTTTTTATCAAATAAGGAATTTTTTTCTAGGGTAATTTATGTTTTCCACTTTGTTAGACATTAGGTTAGTGAGTTCCATTGATTCTGATTCTTCCTTTTCTAGGTAGTCCTATTAATCTATTGCTCTATTTTTTTAATGACTTCTGCTTTATAAAATAGTTTAAGGTCTAGAAGTGCTATTTCACATTCATTCCTATATCTTTTCATTATCTCCTTTGATATTCTAGGTCTTTTATTTTTCCAAATAAACTTTGTTATTATTTTACTAAGTTCTATAAAGTATCCTCTTGGTAATTTTATCGTTATATAGCATTACCAGTTTAAATTAACTTTGGTAATATTGTTATTTTTACTATATTGGCACAGCCTATCTGTGAGCATTGAATATTCTTCTAACTATTTAAGTTGACCCGTAATCTTTTAATTGCTGAATCTGATTGACTTTTCTCAATCCTGGATCTTCTCAATAACTCTGTAGCATTTGATGTTCAACCTCCTCTTCTTGGTTACCTTCTTCTCTCTGGTTTTGTATACACACAACTCTCTCTGGTTTTGTATACACACAACTCTCTCAGTTTTACTTCTATTTGTCCATTCAGTCTTTGTCTTCCCAGTTCTTCTCTCTATATTCTCCTACCATTTGACCTCATCATATCCCATGGGTTTAATTATCTTTATGCAGATGATTTCCCAGATCTGTGTTTCTAGTTCAACTCTCTCTCAACTCACACATCTTCAGCTACCTATTGGACATTTTCAAACTATATATCTAATAAGTATCTCAAGTCACTATGTCCAGAACAGAATTCTTAACTTTCTCCTCCAAATCTCTCCTTCTATTGAACTTTCTTGCTTCTGTCAATGGCATCACTGTCTTAGTTACCAAGATTCACAACTGTGGCATTATCCTTACCTTTTCACTCTTTCACCCCTCATATCCTATTATATTAAAATTTTATTTTTGTACTTCCATTTTATCTCTCACATTCATTCTCATGGCCACCAACCTTCTTGATTTAGGTCCTTTTCACCTCTTGATTAGGCCATTCCAATAGCCATCTAAATATTCATCCTGCCCTACGACTCTTCCTCCTCCAATGGATTGCACGTGCTATCCTGATTTTTCTAAAGTTCAGGTCTAACTCTGTCACTCCCTTATTCTGTAAACTCCACTGATTTCCTATTGCTTGTAATATAAAATACAAACTCTGTTTGGCTTTTAGAACCCTTTAAACCTGGCCCCAACCTACTCTTCCAGTCTTATTCCACATTATTCCCCTTCTTCATACACTTTGTGGTTTAGTCAAACTGGCCGTTTTTGTTATGTCTCACAAATGGTACTCCATTTCCTGTCTCCTTGCCTTTGAACTGTCACCCATGTCTGGAAATGCCCTCCTTTCTCACTGCTTTACCTCTGCCTTTTAGAATCCCTCATTTATAAGGTCCTTAAAGGCAAGAACTGATTCAATTATTGTCCTTGTAAGCTTATAGATTTTAGCATAGTGCCTGGCACATCCTGGCTACTAATAAATGCTTATTGATTGATAACTCTTCTCCACATTCAAGGATTCCCTATTGCCTTCCTAATAAAGGTCAGACTTTTCTGTCTGACATTGGCAACCCTTCCACAACTGAGGGCTACTATACATTTCTAGCCTCATCTAGTATTATGCCCCTCTATGGACTTGATGCTTCTGCTAAGTCAAACAGCTCTGTGCTGCAAACTTGAAACGTACTCTCATTCCTCCATTCCCCAGAATGTTCTCTCTACTGTCTTTTAAACTTTTACTATCCTTTAAAAGTCCAACTGCAAATCTACTTTCTCCAGAAAGTCTTTCCTGGTTCCAATCTAACCACACCACCCTGGCAATGACTTTCTCCCTCAAACCTTGTAGGACTTTGCTTTGTAACTCTCTAATACACTTATCATGTAATATTGTGTTATGGGTAAGTGTTTGTATCGTTTTCCCTGACTAGATTATGAGTTCCTCTAGGACAGTGACTTGTGTTATTCTTTTTTAATATTTTATTTTATTTTTATTATTTATTATTTTATATTTATATTTGTTTATACTTTATTATTTTTTTTTTGGAGGGGGAAGGCAGGGCAATTGGGGTTGTGACTTGTCCAAGGTCACACAGTAGTAAGTGTTAAGTGTCTGAGGCCAGATTTGAACTCAGGTCCTCATGACTCCAGGGCAGGTGCTCTATTCTCTGCACCACCTAGCTGTCCTGACTTGTTTTATTTTTAAACTTTATGTGTTCTCAGTTCCTAGTACAGTGTTCTGAAATATAGTAAGCACTTAATAAATGTTTGTTGTATTTTATAGTGTTAAAAAACTCCATAAAACACTGGTGTTTGCTGTGTCACCAGCTACCTATCATTTAACCTTTTTAGGCCTCAATTTCCTTATCTGCAAAATGAGAGGGTTGGACCAGATGATTGTTAAAGTCTCATTTAACTCCAAAATGTCATCATGCATTAATGGACTTTTGAGCTCATCAAACATGGATACTCCCTATAATGATGCTAATTGTCACCCATCCACACTCTCTCATCCTATATGATTAGTGTTCACATCCTCCTGTTAAATGCATCACAAAGGACCCACCCAACATTCTGGAAGCTTTGCAGTTCTTTTGATGAGATGGGGTTATTAGTGGAGTAAGAGGGCTGTCCATCTTGCCACGTGACCAAGCCACCTTCTTTTCTGGCTCTGTATCTTTCTGATGATACTACAGAGTCTTTTAAGTGAAATCCATAATCATTAGAGTTAGTTCCAATTATATATAATAGAAAAAAACACAAAAACCAAGGGGATAAAAATTGTATATCATCCAGACCTGGATAGGTAACCCTAAACCTTCTCTGAAGAAGGTCCAACATTATATTAGACAGTGACTGCTTATGGACAGTAAGCTGGGTTCAGCATTAAACAAGAGAATAGGTGGACTTGCCTTTGGGGGCATGCATACTGCTTTTAGATTCTGCTCTGCAGCACAGACCCATCTTTTGAACGATGGTATTCTGGTGACACTGTGACTGCTTTTCATGGGATACCACACTCACTAAAGAGGTGAATAGCTGGCAGTGAATAGGCTGCAGTATACTACTCGTGAAGAATTGCATAATAAAGTAGAACAAAAGTTGTTAGCACAGAGCTCTGTAAGTAGAAGATGCTATGTTGTTTCTGAAGTGGACTGATATGTTTCTTTTTATTTCACTTTGAAAATAAAAATCTCCTCTTTGTGGATGCCATTGTACTGATTGTAACAAATCTAGATGAATTCCATTATCTAAAGAGTTCATTCTAGCAATTTAAATAGGAAAAACAAAGTGGATTTTGAAAAACCAAATGCCTTTTGAGCTTGAAATGAACAATGCACAGGGCCCAGAACTGACCAGGAGGTGGGGGGAAGTAGGCTGGATTGCCTTTGGTAAACTGAACAGATCTTTTCCTGATCTTAAGTTTCTCCCTAAGATAAATGACCATTGTTTTCCTCAGATGGCACAATGACTGGCATGCTGGACCTGAAGTCAGGAAGACCTGAGTTCAAATCCAACCTTGAACACTTACTAGCTATATGATCCTGGGAAGTCACTTAATTTCTGTCTGCCTCAGTTTCCTCAACTGTAAATGGAGATGATAATAATAGCACTGACCTCCTAGGGTTGTTGTGAGGATCATATGAGATAATATGTATAAGTGCATAGCATGGTTCCTGGCACACAGTAGGTACTTAATAAATGCTTGTTTACTTTCCTTTTTTTTAAAAAAATGTTCTATTGACATTGTAGGGCTACAAATCATGGAATACTACTGTTTTCAAAATATTGAAATTGAGGCTCATCCAAAAGGCAGTGGAGAGATATGTGATGGATGTGAACAAGCTTTAACGTATCACATAGGAAAAAAATCATGTAACAGAAACCATATGAGAGAATGAATTAAAAGGAAGAAATTTCACCTTACTAGATTTGGCCCAACCTCTAACTTGTGAACATCTTTTTGGCTCCTGTCTGTCATTCAACATGTTTTCTCTTGCTCCCAGTTTTGTGTTGTCTTCAGATTTGAAAAAGATGCTGTCTTATACTTTTCTCCAAAACACTGATAAAAAGGTTAACCACACAGGGCCAAGCATGGATCTCTGTGATATTGCCCTAGAGACCTTCTTTCGAAGTGGTATCAATTCAACTTGAATTAACGACAGCTTTTGTATTCTAAAATTCAGCCAGTTAGGAATGTATTGAATTGTACTATCATTTAGTCCACCTTTCTTTCTCCTTTCCACAAGAATTGTATGACATATTTTATTAAATGTTTTCCCCAAATCTAGGTAAACTAAGTCTATAGCATTCCTCTAATTTTTTAGTTTTTTGTCTGTCTAAAAAGGAAGGTTAGGTTAGCTTGAAATAACCTGTTATGGATGAAGCCATGCTGGCTCTTTGTGATTACCTCTTCTTTTTCTAGGGAACATTCATTGTTAATGGAATTAAAACAAATAGATGAATAAACACCCTCCTTTTTTTTTTTGTTTGCCTCTTTGCCATGTAGATTTTAATAGTTTGGAATTTTTCCAAACAATTTTAGGTAGCTTTTCCAGTTAAAATGTAATGCCTTTGACAGAAAGAAAAGGTGAATAAAAGCGACAGCTGGCAGATCCCTTGAGAATGTGATGGAAGCATGTCACTAGAAATTTTTTAAGTGGAAAGCACTATCCCTTTAAAAACATGGTCACTAGAGAATTGGTGTACTGAAATATATCCTCTTTAAGTTAAAAGCATGAAAGAGGACTTTGAAAAATTTCAGTTAACTCCACAATATATACCTTACCTTTGCCATAATAGTCTGTTTCATAGAAAATTATGTGGATGCAAGACTAGGACCAATGTTTAATTTTAGCATTAGGATATAGTAGAGATCTTTTGAAATCTTGAAAAAACCTAGGAAATAACCTTGGTTCTGTTGCTGCAGGAACCAAAGGCTATTTATTTCCCTAAAAGGTTCCATTTATGTGATTCCTCAGTCATTTGTGCTTTTGAAAGTATAGAAAAGTGATAGAAATAAATAGCAGATCTTTTTTTCAAGATTCAGATAAGTTTTTCAACAGAGACACCTAGTGGACAATTTTTTCCCCTTAGGTTTTGAGAACATTGTATTCTTTCTGAGAATGGGGATAGAGACGTGCTTTTCCCTTCTTTTTTGGGCGGGGACGGGGAATCGTATTAATTACATTTATCAAAATATGTTGAATTATTGAATAAGAGTAAGTTGCTTTACAAACTTCAAATGGGACATTTGTAAAATATTTTGCAAACCTTAAAGCACTATATAAATGATAGCTATTACTATTATTACAGACTTTAAAACAATATAAATAGACCAATTATTACTACTACTTCTAGTACTGTTATTGTTGTTCTAGACATTTTATATTGGGACATTGATCGGTGGTTAAGAGAAGTCAGTGTTTTTCTGTTTCTCAGGTAATAGTGTTATCACATGCCACATATTTGCATTTGATAGACTTTCTGTAAAGGACACTGTAGAGAAATAAGATTTTCATTTTTTTATATCAGGACATGCAGAAATGTTAAAAATAAATCTTCTAGTAACAATGTATATTTTTCTTAATACACATTTCTAGAAATTCAATAGGATTACATACTTCTCAACCTGAATTTACAAAATCCAGAAATGAATTTGAAAGGCACCCTGTTTTATGACCGATGTACCACTGCCTTCTGAGTGCATGTCATCAAATATTTTGTTAAGGCTTAGAACTGTGCTCTTTGGCAGCATGAATTGGGGAGGAAGCAATATTAAGGTTTATTCTACTCCTTGGTCTCAGAAAGTAGAAAGCATGTGAAAACAGGAAAGAAGATAAGGTAGGTGTTACATAGAAGAGCCAGAGAGAGAAATTTGGGTCCTTTTTCAATAAGATGGAAATTCATACTTTAGTTATTTGGATTTTGTAAATTAAGGTTTAAGAGTGAAAAAAGGGAAGGTATATAATTTATTTTTCATATTTGTATTTTAGAGAAGCAGTGTGTTATAGTGGATAGAGGGCTGGTTGTAGAGCTAGGAAGATTTATGTTCAAGTTTCTCTTCTGAAATGTACTGGCTGTATGTACTGGCTGCAAGTCATTTAGCTTCATGATGTTCTAAACAGCTCTTTTAAGACTATAAGTTGCAGGGGCAGCTAGGTGGCGCAGTGAGTAGAGTGCCCGCCCCGGAGTCAGAAGGACCTGAGTTTGGATCCGGCCTCAGACACTTAACTCACACACAAATAAAAATCTAGCCGTGTGACCTTGGGCAAGTTACTTAACCCCACAATTGCCCTCCAAAAAGCAAAAAAAGAAAAAAAAAGATTATAAGTTGTGGAAAAGATGCTAACTCATAATAGTTACCAGGGTATTCTCATCAGGGCATTCCCATACCAATGAAATAACAGGTCTATTCCCTATCTCTCATTTGTATTTTCAAGAGTAATTAAAAGTACAATTCTTTATGTGTCTTTCTGTTTGTTGGGACAAAATGGATTTCTTTTGCTTTTTGGAGGGCAATTTGGGGTTAAGTAACTTGCCCAAGGTCACACGGCTAGGTTTTTGTTTGTTTGTGCATTAAGTGTCTGAGGTCGGATCTGAACTTAGGTCCTTCTGACTCCAGGGCCAACGCTCTACTCACTGCGCCACCTAGTCGCCCCGATTTCTTTAATACTTGGCATAATTTTTGGTATAGAGAATGAAAGGAAAATCTTTTAGTTTTGCCTTCATTTGAGCAGAGGCCTTCATAGGAAATTTTTTTCTATGTAAATATCTATTCATTCACTTATTTAGAAACTGAAAAAAAATTAAACTTCATTTTGTACTCAGAATTCTCTCTGGAGGTAAATAGCATTTTTCATTGTGGATCCTTTGGAATTGTCTTGATTGTTGTATAGCTCAGAATAGCTAAATTTTTCACAGTTGGTCATCATTATAATATTACTGTTACTGTGTACAATTGTCTCCTGGTTCTGTACACTTTGTTCGGCATCAATTCATATAGGTCTTCCCAGGTTTTTCTGAAACTGGCCTGTTTTTCATTTCTTTTCATTTTCATTTTCAGCACAATACTGTTCTATTTCAATCATATATCTCAACTTGTTCAGCCATCCCCCAATTAATGGGCATCCCCTCAATTTCAAATTCTTTGTCACCACCAAAAGAGATACTATAAGTATTTTTGTACAAATAGGTCCTTTTCCCTTCTTTCTTTGATCTCTTTGGCATTTAGACCTAGTGGTGGTATTTATGGGTCAAAGGGTATGCGTAATTTTATAGCCCTTGGGGCATGGCTCCACTTTGTTCTCTAGAACAGTTGGATAAATTCACAACTCCAGCAGTTGTGCATTACTGTGCCTATTTTTCCATACCCCCTCCAGCATTTGTCATTTTCCTTTTCCATCATGTTAGCCAATCTGATATGAGGTGGTACCTCAGTGTTGTTTTAATTTGTATTTTTCTAATCAATAATGATTTAGAACATTTCTTCATATGATTATAGATAACTTTGGCTTTGTTCCTACCCTTTGACCATTTATCAGTTGGGAAATGGCTCATATTTTTATAAATTTGACTCAGTTCGTATATATTTGAGAAATGAGGCCTTTATCAGAGAAACTTGCTGTAAATTTAAAAAAAATTTACTTCATTGTCTAGACTGCCCCTTTTCTTTTTCTTTTTTTCTTTTTGGAGGGGGAAAGGCAGGGCAATTGGGGTTAAGTGACTTGCCCAAATTCACATGGCTAATACGGTTGGATGTGTTAAGTGTCTGAGTCCCAGGATTTGAACTAAGGTCCTCCTGACTCCAGGGCCAGTGTTGTGCTCTATTCACTGTGCCACCTAGTTGCCCCAAGAGTACCCTTTTTCAAAATAGAATTTCCCTGATTATCTCTTTTAATTAGTTCTGTTTTTGCCTTTGATCTACCTGAGATCATGTTTGCTATCCCTGCCTTTTTTTTTTTTACTTCAATTGAAGCATAATAGATTCTGCTTTAGCCTCCTGTTTGAACTCTCTCTCTGTCTTTTTGTTTTCAAGTGTGTTTTTTTTAAATAGAATATTGTTGGATTCTGGTTTTTAAATCATTACTCTATCACTTCTGTTTTATGGGTGAATTTATCCCATTCACATTCATGGTTATGATTACCATGTATTTCCCTATCTTCTCTTTTCTTGTGTTTCTCCTTTTCCTCTTTTTAACCTGTCCCTCCTCAAAATTCTCTTTGGCTTCTGGTCATTGTCTCCCTGAATCTGCCCTCCCTTTTATCACTAACTCTTCTTTTTCCTATATCCTTTTCCTCTTACTGTCTTATTGGGTAAGATACATTTCTCCTTTTTTTCCCTCTATTTAGTAATATTTTCTTTTTTCCAATTATAAGTGAATTAATGAATTATGTTGAGTTCCAAATATTTTCTCCCTCTCTCCCCACCTTCTTCCCCAAGATGATGAGCAATTTGATATAGGTTACACATTTACAATCATATTAAACATATTTCCACTTTAGTCTTATTGTGAAAGAAGAATCAGAACAAAAGTGAAAAACCATGAGAAAGAAAAGTATGCTTCAATATGCATTCAGATTCCATATTTTTTCCCTCTGGATGTAGATAGTATTTTCTATCATGAGTCTTTTGGAGTTTTTTTAGATCATTGTATTGCTGAGAAGAGCTAAATCAAAGTTGGTCATTGAACAATGTTGCTGTTACTGTGTACCATGTTCTTCTGGTTCTGCTGACTTCACTCAGCATCAATTCTGCTGACTTCACTCAGCATCAATTCATGTAAGTCTTTCCAGGTTTTTCTGAAGTCCATCTGCTCATCATTTCTTATAGCATTCCATTACTTTCATATGCTAGAAGTTGTTCAGCTATTTCCCCAATTGATGGACATCCCCTCAATTTCCAGTTCTTTGCCACCACAATAAGAGCTGTTATAAATATTTTTGTATATGTAGGTCCTTTTCTCTTTTTAATGATTTGTAAGATACATTTCTTTACCTAACTGAGTGTGTATTGAACTGTGTTCAAAGAGTGTTCCCTCTTTGAAACAATTCCAATAAGAATGAGACACAAGCATTACCTGCCACACTGCCTCCCTCCTTTCCCCTTCCAAACCTCTTCTTTGTGTATCTCTTTAATGCAAGATAATTTTCCCTATTCTTCTTCTCCCTTCTCCCTTTTCCCAGTGCATCCCTCTTTGAATAGGAAGGGATGATATCTAAAAAATAAAATTAAGAGGTGAGAGAGGAATATAACGGGAGAAGGAGAAAGGGAGAGATAGAAGGGAGAGCAGATTGGGGGAGAGGGTAGTTAGAAGCAAACACTTTTGAAAAGGGACAGCAGGGTAGAAAATAGAATAAGTGGTAGGTGGGATAGAATGGAGGGAAATATAGTTAGTCTTTCACAATATAACTACTATGGAAATGTTTTGCATAACTACATATATACAACCTATATTGCTTGTCTTCTCAGTGGGGGTAGGTGAGGAAGGAAGAAGGGAAAGAATTTGGAAATCAAAGTTTTAAAAACAAATGTTAAAAAATTGTTTTTTACATGCAACTGGGAAATAAGATATACAGGTACTTGGATGTAGAAATCCATCTTGCCCTACTAGAAAGTTTGGGGGAGGGGATGGGGCAGGATATAAGAGAGAACAAATGGGGGAAGGGGTATTCAGTAGGCTTGATATCTTGGGGTGGGGTTAAGGGAAAGATGGCAAGAAAATTTGTAATTCAAAATCTTGTGGAAATGAATGTTGAAAACTAAAGATAAATAAATAAAAGATTAAAAAAAAAGAAATCAGAGGAAGAAAGGAAACTGATCCTGTAGGACAAGTTGAGGTAATACATAGCAAAAACGGCGAGCATAGAACAAGATGGAGTTGTTATGTCAACTCCTGACATACTAGTCTAAACTCTTAAAAATATACACACATATATGTATATGTTGATTAAAAATATAGTTATATAGATATAGTTACATAGTGTATAAAATTATATAGTAGACACACATGCACTTATGTACATACAATTCTCTGTCTTTGTCTCTGACTCTTTCTCTATATATTTATGTATATGTATATACTTATAACATTTAGGTGACCCTGGGTTCTTGACTGAGTCTTCTACATCTATGCTAGCAGCCTTAAATATGAGTCCAATGAAGGCCTGTATATCTGCCATCTGAAGACTAGATGTGCAAAGTACTGAGAGATTCTTTTTCGGAAGTTTGACAATCAGGAGATAAATCAAGATAATAAAATAATGTTTCTATTTTTAATCTAATTCTATTTCTAATCTATCCTAAGATACTATTTGTAAAGTGCTTTGCAAATCTTAAAGGGCCATGTAAATGCTAGCTATTGTTAATTATAATATACAAATTGTTATTAATATAGTACAGGTTTCCCAACCTGTATCAGTGGAAGTAGTACCCTCTTCTACACATGTGATTCTTTGAAAATAAAGGACTCAGAACATCCTTTTGATATGTTAATGAAGAGCAGGGACCTTTGAAACCTTGATATCTTTTTATGAAGTATGAAAAAAATTTCTCCTTAATGGAATTAGAGGGGCCACTGGTATGCCTAGCCCTATCATCTTTTATGAAATGTGAAGTTTTCCTTGATTGAATTGTTAGAGGCAATCCATTAGCTGGATAAAAGTTAGTGATACCTGATGTCTCTGAGCCCACTATACCTAAGGCCGTCCAGTGGGGAGCAGCTTTGTGGATTGTGACTCCTACTCCTATGTGGGAGAGAATTTTTTTTCCTTTGGCCGCTTCAAGATCATATCCATCAAGGACCACAGATCCTGGACAGACATAGACATTGAAATGTAAATGCTCAAGATTTATCAGAAACACAAAGATTTTGTATACACACACACACACACATACCACACATACATGTATATATACACACATAATCGTGTGTTATATAATAATATATATTATAATCCTTAATAAAAGGATTTGTTCTGTGAAGTTTAGATTCAGTGAAAAGACTATGCTTGAGGTCCTGGAGGGCCACATGTAACCTCGAGGCCACAGGTTCCCCACCCCCATAGGAGATAGGGATTGGGGGAGTAATATAATTCCATGAGACAAAAAAAAGAGGACTTCGTGACCCTGAAATACTAGAGGAATGATTTACTTTGGCCATGTATGTTTCTTACATGTGACCTTCACTACCATTGTATTCTGCTTGTGTCCACTCTTCCCATGGGCACTGCAGGAGAGCGCAGCTCAGGCTTATTGAAGGGGAAAATGTTTTGTAGCTATTGTTCTTTGCTGTCTTAGTAAATTCTCTTGCTTTGAGTTAATTTTGTCTACTGGTTGTTTGTTACAGGGAAGCTCACTAGTAAGGGATGAAGTATCATTCAGAGTGCAGACTCCCAGGGTAACCCAGAGCCTTAGAGTAGCAGCTGCCCTACAGAGACAAGTTGGGGGAGTATCCCAGAGGGAGTGCTACAGATATAAAATGCTATGAGATCGGATTAGGAAACACTCACTATTAACTAGGATCAGGATCAGGAATCAGAGAAGCCTTCTTAATTTTTTATTCCCATACCTTTTTCACGAGACTCCAAAGACAAATAGACTAAGGACAACGCTGTACATACTTCAGAAAGCTATTTTAGTATTATTGTTTCCAGAAAGTTAATATTGGCTTAGTGAAATTTCTTGGCAAGAAGTTTCTTTTCATGTAGTTCACCATAGATGGAGGTGTTTCTCTAAAAAAAAAAAAAAAACAAATTCCTTCTCATTGAGCAATAGTTGTAGAAATAATTTAGATTACCTTCTGAGTTGGCACGTTATGATCTTATTAAAACACAGTTTAGTTTTTGATGACTTGCTGCAAATCATCTAAAAGTAAAGGGAAAAAAAAGTCCTTCCCAGTTGAGTCATAAAATATGCCACTAAAAATCATTTAAAAGGCACCCCCCACACAGACACTTTAAAAAACTAACCTCTAAATCTTCTGTTCTGAAACCTTCCCTAAGGAGCTACTGCAGAAGAGAAACAGGTGTTGGAAGCTATGTTTTGAATCCGTACTCAGCAGGTGGTAATTTTCACTCTAATTCAGTGTTTGACAGATACTCCAAGATTGCCTGGCAATCACTGTGCTTCATAATGTGGCAGAGGGGTTTCGTGTGTTTGTTTGTTTTGGGAGGACATATAACCCAGAGTTCTGACTGCCTATAGTTAGAAATATTTTAGCATATTAGATGCCTGCTGCTTATGGAGTACACACATTTTCCCAGACACTTCTCTCAAAGAAAATAAATTACCAGTGAGCCAGAGATTATGGCAATCAGGGAACAATAGTAGAAAATATGGAAACAGGTGTGTGAGACAACATGGGTCCATCTCACACTGCTCCCAAACTGAAGGCTCCCCCGTGCATTGGGATGGCTCACCAGTATAAGGAAGATGCTGGTGGGGTCTTACTTCTATAGCCTCTTTTCCTGGTACTTCTAACATGATATGGGCAGGCAATTATTAAGAATGAAAAATTATTTTATTTGGGGTGGAATGGGCACTAGACTAAAAGACCAGATAATTGGGTTCTAGTCCTGGGTCTGCCATCAAGTAACCGTGACTCTGGGCAAATCATTTAACTGTTCATTCTCTGTTTATGTAGCTGCAAATGAGATGGTTAGACCAGAATATATGTAATGTTTCTTCTAGCTCTAAAATTCCACATTTGCAGGGATTGTGTGTGTGAAAATGATACACAGAGTAGGTAATTACAACTGGATTTTTCCATTTTTGCTTGATGAAGTCTAATGTTAATCTTGCTTTTAACAGAAACTTTGTTTAAATGTGCCATTTGGGATACATACCTTCTATCTAGATAGAACATAGGATACTAACTGAGGAAGGAGCTTTGTGGGGCTTCCAAGTGGAAATCCCAAGGCAGCATGCTGAAAGGGGATATCACTGAAATTTGCAAAATGATGATTATTAATCAAAGTATGATCACTATTGGACCAAGGGAATGTTCATTCAAGCTTGCAAATGCGCTTATATGCTTCCAAAACATTCTCAGCATTTGGTTAGAAGTTTCAAAAGTGGGGCATGAACTTTGTAACTAGAAAAGAAAAATTGGTCTGAATAAAGAGGACTGCAAAGGAAAGGGTCTCTGGAGATGAAAATTATATAGCCATTTAATTTCAGTATGAGGGTTAGGCTGAATTGATAGCTAGAAATAAAGAATCAGCTTTATCTTTGGTTAGCAGGTTCAGTTCAGACTATTTGTTGTTTAGTGTTTTGCAGTCCTGTCTAACTTTCTGTGACCCAATTTTTGGGGATTTATTGGCAAAGATACTGGAGTGGTTTGTCATTTTCTTCTCTATCTCATTTTACAGGTGAGGAAACTGAGGCAAACGAGGTTAAGTGACTTGCTCAGGGTCACACAACTTTTGAGTATCAGAGGCTAAATTTAAATTCAGGTCTTCCTGACTCCAGTCCTGGTGTTCTATCCACTGCGCCACCTGTCATCAGACTATTTATTTGGACATAAACCTGGATCCAGGAATTAATATGTTCTGAATGACGTTGTTTCAGTTTGGGACCTTGACAGCATTCTAAGAGGGCAGCAGATAACAACTTGATTGTGACATTTTTAGGGGTCTCTTGAGATTCCCCCAAGACAACAGCCCTTTAGCTTGAGGGTAGATAAACTGCTACATTAGGAGTGGTATAGTCACTAATAGGCAGGATTAGCCTTGTTCCTGTATAGAGAGGCTATAGAGAGATCAAGGGGGATTACAATATAAAGAAGGCCGTTGGATCTGGACATTAGTGATCTTGGAGAGAGCCAGTTAAATCAATCAGTCAACATTTATCAAACACCTACTGTATGCTAGACTCTGTTAAGCTTACAGGTAGGGATAGAAGCCAGATTGTTGGGAGTAAATGTGTGGTAAAGAAGAGGAGGCTATGAGTTTAGACTACTTTTTCTAAGAATTTGGCAAATAAGTAGAGAGAGGTAGGACAATAAGCTTGATGAGACAAAAGGCTCAGGGAAGGATTTATTTTTTATTTTTGTAGCTGGGGAATGAATGATGAAAAAGCGTTTATTAGGAGCCTATTACATACAAAACACATACAATTTGCAAAGCACTGGGAATACAAATCGCAAACCAAGACAATCTTTGCCCTTAAAGAGCTCATAGTCTTTTAGGTAAAGGTAACATATATAGGTGGTTTCAGCTTCTGGGCAGATAGAAGGACCCAGTGGTCCTTAGGATGAAATGGCAAGGATAACCTTGCAGGTTGTGGAATAAAATCACTTTTATTTAGGCAAAATTTGCTCAGAGTTTTTATTAATAAGTTTGTATAGCGGGGAGATACCATTTCTAACAAGTGACTCTTGTCTTTTAATAGGTCACAGTGCTTTACATAGATAAAGGGAGGAAAAACAAACAAAACAAAACCCAAACAGTTTTATGTCTGGGAGAGTTTAAGACAGACCTGCACAACTGGGCAGTAGGTAGGGGCCAACATTAAGATAAGTTAACCTTCTTCTGGCCACAGATAGCTCACTTTAGAACTTTAGCAGCTCACTTTCCAAGTCAAGGTAACTAGAGATAGACTGACAATGGGGTGGTTGTTACGGGTCATGTGACAAAAAGAAGAAAGTGTGCTGTGGCAGGCTCCCCAGAATCCTTTGTCAATCTAAAAGTGGCCCACAGGTGGTATGTTGTGCTGGCCTGGTTGAAGATACCTTTTAGATGCAGAATTTTCCCCTCATAATGTCTACATTTAAATATCCTGCCGTTAAATAGAGACCAAGGAAGGATATAAAGTTAAAGATTACCTAAGGATATTTTGATTAGGCTGATTTTAACAGCTGGGTAACATCTTTTACATCTTTTAGGGCATAGGAATTTGTGGGGAAAAGGGGAAAGGGAGGGAAAACAAAATATGTGTGTGATAAACAAAAATAAAAGACAATTTAAAATGTAAGTAGTTAAGCTAGCTTCTACATTCTTCTTTAATATTATTTCACTGGTGAAATCATAGTCTTTTCTGACATTGAACTATTTGGTAGAGCGTATACCTTCTATAGCCCTGGCTTCTGTGTATGTGAAGACTATATTAAGTTCTGAAGCAGCTAGTCAGTCAGACTACATTTTATAATACTGACCTTGTGCTAAGCTCTGGAGATACAGAAAGGCAAAAGAAGGTCCCTGCCCTCAAGGAACTCACAATCTAGTTGGAGAGACCACAAGCCAACAATACCTTTTCTCTCTTACCTTGTATCTGCTTTGTATGTATTTTGTATATTGTTACATATGTGCATAGTGTCTTTTTTATTAAATTGTAAATACCTTGAGGGCAAAAAACCTTTCATTTTCCTTTCTGTTGTTCCCAGAAACCACCACAGGGCAGGCACATAACTAAAAATTTGGTTGATTGATTGAAATCATTGACCATATCTGAAAAATGTGTTTCATTTCCGCAAATAAGCTATTATTTGTAAAGTATTTAGCACAATGCTTGACATATAGAAGACTTAATACATGTTCATTGACTGATAACATTTTAACTCTTGATTTTGCTTCAGATTTATTATGTGTTGGTTTATGTTGATGATTACCCAAGCATATAAGTATCTATGGAAAGAGTAACTCATTTGGTTCTATAATATTAGCTAGCATTTGGCATGTGAGTCAGAAAAGCAACAAGACAATCTGGATTTAGGCAAGTCCTTCAGTCTTATGATGTCTTATCAAGAAGAGTTAAATGGGTTTTCCCTGAGGCACTTGGCTCCTGGAATAATTGATCAAATCTTCCAAAGGGACTGAAAGGTTAGACCTGTACCCAACAGGGGGCTAAAGTTATCTGGCTTCTTAATGAATTTCACTCAGGCATAATGATTCTTCCTGAACACTTGGCACACATGGAGGCTTAGAGAAACACTTTCATCAGATAGTTTTCTGCTGTATGTCTTGCTGAAAGACTGTGTAATAGTTCAGGAAATCAAGATGTCGTTCAGGGATTCTTTTGGGGTATCTCCTCATGAAAGTCTGTCAGTAGCATTGGCAGCTTGGTAATGAAGTTCTTGTAGTCTAGGAGATTTCTTCCTTTTAAAAGTGTGCTTAAAGTATCGATTTTGCTGAAAATTTTGAAACAGAAAATTTTAAAAGGATGGATGTTCAAGAGAGTGGCCATTTCAAACATGCAGGCTGTTAACTTTTCCATTTCATTATGAGAATGGTAACCTAGTGAAAAGATTTTGGGTTACAAGTCAGAGGACCTGAGTTTATGTCTTGGTTATGCCCTTTATTATCTGTGAACTTGGATAAAACAGCTAACCTCTCTGGGCCTCAGTTTTCTTATCTGTAAATTGAGAGGGTTAGACTAGATGGCTTTTAAGGTCCCTTCTAGCTCTAAAACAGTGATTCACTGGCCCTATGTTTTAAAATACAAAAGTCAATTACATTAGATGCCCCTTCCTGAATTCCTCATGGGCTTTTTAAAAAAATGTTTTTTTCTCTACACATCTATCAAAAAGATACAGTGTGATTTTGTGTTTCAGTGTGAGCCCTGGTAATCTTTAAGAAAGAGGTGGTCTAAATTTCTCAAGAGAAAAAAAGAAACATTTTCTAAGTCAATCCCTAAGGAAAAAAAAAAAGATTGTAAGAGCATAGATTTAGTGCTGAAAGGGACCTTAAGGTTTAGCTCATTTTGAATCTGAGAAAACTGAGGCCCAGAAGAGTTAAACAACTTTGCTCATTGTGGCAGAGGCAGAGATGGGGAGTGCCAGAGTCTAAATCCAAGTCTTTTGATTCCAAATACAAAATTCTTTCTACTATATGCCATGTTTAAAAAAGGTGGGATAATAGAACTAAGAAAATTGTTAAAAATGATTAAAAATAATAATGTTTGTATATGTTTTGAATAATATAATGACACGCATGCTCTCATAACTATCCTATGAGGAGACGATTCTGGGAAGATAGTGGAGTAGGTCAGAAAATTCCAAGCTTTCAAGATTTCCCCCCACAAAAGAATTAAAATAGCACCTTTGGGTGAACAAAGTATGGGTGGAGATAAATAAGAACAGGGGCATGATGGGGGTCCTCCTGGGACAATTTGAGAAGATCAGAAGAAAAATCCCAGGACAAGGTTTAGTCCCTATAAAGAGGAAACACCCAGGCTAGATTCTCTTAGCAGCAAGCTTCAAGCCTCTTAAACAACAAATGGCAAGCCCTGGGGTTAGTTGGTTTAAGAGGCTGCCTCTGCACCAGCCTCTGGAAAGTTTACCCCCAGGATAGTGAGAGTAGTTGGGTGTTTGAGCCCAGAAGATCCAGAGAACCTCTGCTGAGAAGGAGCACCAGATCCAGCTGTGCTATAAAGAGCAATTGGGGCGAGAAGGAACCAGCACATGCCTGGTGAGTGCAGAAGCAGTGGGGCAGAAAGCACCTGGCTGTGGGCACTTACTAGAGATTGGAGGTTTGACTTTGGTTTCAGGCTAGAGGGAAGAACTGAAGATCTGGGGTAAGAAGCACCATTTCCCATTCCCCAGGGCTAGAGGTATATAAATTAAGCCAAATAATTAAGCCATTACCACAAAAAATGCACAGGCAAAGGAGAAGGAATCCAACCTTAGAAAATTATTATGGGAATAGAGATGACCAGGGTTCGTCTTCAGAGGAGAATACTGAAGTAAAGAAACCCCCCAAAAGTAATGTCAAATGGTCACCTACCCCAAAAGAATTCGTAGAAGATTTTAAAAGAGTTTAAAAATCAAATGACAGAGATAGAAGAAAAACTTAAAAAGAAAATAACAATAATCCAAGAAAAACAAGAAGGATATGAAAGGAAAATCAACCAACTAGAAAAGGAGATCCAGAATCTTAAGGAAGGAAATAACACCTTGAAAATTAGAATTGGGCAAAGTGGAGCCAGTGAAATTATAAGAGATCAAGAAATGATTAAACAAAATATGAAAAATGAGAAAGTAGAAGAGAAAGTGAAGCATCTTATAAGAAAAACAGCAGATTTGGAGAACAGATCAAGAAGAGAAAATATAAAAATAATTGGACTAACTAAAAGTGTTAGGGCCCGCCTTTTAGGGCATACATCAAAGTCACCTCTTCAGCCACCTCTGCAGCACTCCAATCGCCTTTCCCGATTCTGGTCGCCCTACTGTGACCCTTATGGTCGCCCCACTGCGACCCCTTGGAGAGTTCCTTTCCCAGTCACCCCACTGCGACCTCTGGTTCACCCCCACAAACCCCTTGGGGGAGCCTGCTCCTCCCAAACAGACAAAGTAGTCCTGACACCAAGATGTAATGTCTTGCTGTTTAATCTCTTTCTCATTCACAATCCCCTCTTCTCTTTCTCCTCCTCTTTTCACCTTGCTTCCCTCCTTTTAGCTCCTTTCCCCTCCCCCGACTCTGTTCTCCCACATGCCTCAGCAGTAGCAGGCTTCTCATGGCAGGGGAGTGCTCCCCTGTTAGCAGCGCATACTCAATACCCCAAAAATCATGGGGCAGAATACACGCTCAGGTGCCTCCAACCCTGCTTGAGTTGCTCTGTCCTTTGCCTAAGTTTTCCATGCATTCTCAGAGTTCGGGTAGAGTCTTAAAGGGCCCCAACATGAAAGTTACAATCAAAAAAAGAATCTTGATACAATAATGGAAGAAATAATTAAAGAAAATTGTCCTGAAGCACTAAAACGAGGGGGGAAAGTAGGAAAAAAAATCCATTGATTATCATTTAAAAGAGATCTTATGAGAACTGATAGGAATGTCATAGTCAAATTCTGAAACCCCCATCTCAAGGAAAAAAAATTAAAAGCATTGAGATTAAAACAATTTAAATATGATGGTGCCACAATTAGAATTACACAAGACCTAACAGCAGAGATATTAAAGGACCTCAGGTCTTGGAACACAATATTGAATAGCAAAAGAATTGGGACTCTGACCAAAAATAGCATACCCTGCAAAGTTAAGTATTATCTTTTTTTTTTTAAAGCAATTGGGGTTAAGTAACTTGCTCAGGGTTACATGGCTAGTCATTATTTCTGTGTGGGTGCTCATTTTCTGAGGCCGGATTCGATCTCGGGTCATCCCAACTCTGAGGCCAGCGCTCTTACTCACTGCGCCACCTAGCTGCCCCTAAGAAAGCTTTTTTTTTTTAAGTATTATCTTGAACAACAACAAAAAAAATGGACTTTTGATAAACTCTCAGACTTTCAAGACTTTGTTAAAAATAATCCTGAACTTAATAAAAGATTCGACATATAAGAATCAAGAGAAATAATAAAGTACATACCAAAGACTGATTATAAGGGATCCATAAGGACAAACTATTTATTTCATATATATATAATGCAAAATACCTAAGATTCTTCTTAATAATTGGGTAGCTTATAAGAAAGGTTGGGGTAAACCTGAGTATGATATGAATTTAAAAAGTAAAATCATTTAGGGACAGCTTATAAGAGTAATTATTTTATACAAATGAGGTGCAAGGGGAAGAATTGACACACAGTAATTAGATGGGGGAGGAGGCCTGGTAGTTCTTGTAACCTACTTTCATCAGGTATGGGTTTAAGAGGGAACAAAACATATATATTTAGAAGAGTATAAAAGTCTTCTCAATTCAGAAGAACTAAAGTGGTAGGGGCATAGGGAGGAGGGAGAGGACAAGGGAGGGATCTTTAGAGGGAACAGGTAAATAGGAGTATAGAAGGGTGTTTAGATTTATGGGAATGGGAGGATAGGGGAGGGATCCCTGGAGGGAGGGTAGACAAGTCATAGGAGGGCAAGGTAGTGGATAGAAATAAAGTAGAGGAGGCAGGAGGGATAGGAAAGGAGATATGCACGTACATAAAAACAAAGATCAGGGTAGAATAGGTTTGGGAAAGTATGTCTATATGTGTCTGTATATATGTATACATGCATCTGTAACTATGGAGAAATATGTAAATTTTATTGTAGTCTTCAGGAGGGAGTGGGAGAGGGTATGTATATATTTATAGCTATAGAGAAGGGGTGGGAGGGTTGGTGGGAGGGAAAAAAAGTAAAAAACTCCACAGCAGAGAACAAAAGAAAACTCACTAGGTAGCCAAGAAAAGATGGACAATTCTCTGTACGATGAGTAATATTTATCATATAAGCTTTCTTGAAATGCAAATTTGTCACATATTTTGAATCCTCTCTTATGTTCTTCAATGCACACGGCACATGCTTTCTTTTCTTTCTAACTTTGTATTAAAATTCCAATATTTAAGTTTATAATGTCTTTGTTTCTTTTCTCTATTTTGCATTTGTGTTCTGTCTTTCGAGTCTAAAATAAAATTTTGAAAAAATCCCCAATCCTATGAGGTAAGTACTACTGATATTATTATCTCAAGTAAACTGAGGCTTAAAGATGTTAAATGAAAGGGTGTAGAGAAAGGATCACCTTAGTCTAGATCATCTTCCTAAAGCACAAATCTGACCAAGTTTTTTGTCTGCTTAAGAACCTTCAGTGGCTCCCTGTTGCATTTATGATAGGATTTCTTTTTTGTGTCATGGCTGTCTGATGAAGCCCAAGCATCCTTTTCGAGAATATTTCTAAATGTATAAAATAACACTATTACAAAGGTAAGCCAATTGTCTTTATATATAATTTTCAAAAATGTTAAGGGGGCGGCTAGGTGGTGCAGTGAGTAGGGCGTCAGCCCTGGAGTCAGAAGGACCTGAGTTCGGATCTGGCCTCAGACACTTAACGCACACACAAATAAAAACCTATCCGTGTGGCCTTGGGCAAGTTACTTAACCCCAATTGCCCTCCAAAAAGCAAAAAAAAAAAAATGTTAAAAAAGAAAGTTCAATACCCTATGTTAAAAACCCCTAAAATACAAAACTTCTTGGCTTGGCCTTTCAAGTCCTTTGCAGTCTGGCTTAAATTGAGATTATTTTACATCACTTCCCTTCATACACTCACATTTCAGCTAACTGGACTGCTTGTTCTTCTTTGAACTTTTTTTATATCGAATGAATGTATGAAAATGAACAATTTTTCATTGACTCCATGAATATTGTGCTTGTTCCCTTGCCTGTACTCTGGCGCATAGTAGGTGCTTAATAAATATTTATTGCCTATGTCTATGACATTGTCATTCTATCTCCCACCTTTGTGCTTTTGCATTGGTTGCCCCATATTGGAGTGCACACTACTTCTCACCTCTGCCTCTTACAGTTCCCAGATTCTTTCAAGGAGGGCCAGGGGGAGCATATCACAAAAATCCTTTTTTTACCACCCTAACCTACCATCTGGGAACCTACCACTGGGATCTCCCCATCTCCAACCCATTGTTATCACTCCCTCTATCACTGCCCCTTTACTCTGACCTTGGTACCTGCTCCTTCCTTCCTACTAGTTAGGAGTTTGGCCATTTCACCCCACCCTGGCTGTAAGACAGACTTGGCTACTCATAATACTTTGAGCAGGAAGTTAACTACAGCCCTTCCAGCCAGATGGAGATTACCATCTGACCTCCTGCCCTAAGGACTTCCAGGCCTTTCCATCTGCTGTTCCATTGTGCCCTATGGGCCTTAACATCTTCTGTGACACTGCATCTCACTCCCCAAATGGACATTACCAGAGGTTTTTTTTTTCACCCCATAGCTTAATCTATTTTCTCCACTGATTAGAATTTGAATTCTTGAGAGTAAGGACTGTATTATTTATCTGTTTATATCTCTAACATTTAGTAGTTGGGAAATAGCACTTAATGAATACTTTTTCATTCATTCATGGTTGAGTTCACAGTGCCACCTCCTATGGGAAAGTCTTTCCTGATCGTATTAATTGTACTATTCGTTCCATCTTAATAACATATATGCTTATTTATTTACATGTTGATCCCATGAGTATAATATAAATTCTTTATATTTATTTCTTTTCTCACTGAGTTTAATACTTGGCTCATAGTCTCACTCTCCACCCCAATTCTTTTTCTAATCCTAGAAAATTTCATTATATGTATCTACTTATATATACATATATTATATTCCCCATTAGAATGTAAATTTCTTAAAGACAAGAACTGATTCATTTCTGTCTTTGTGCTCTCAGTGCAAGGTGTCTGGAACATAAGACACTTAATAAATGCTTGTTGATTAAGTCAATTGTATAATTAATTGGATTCATAATTGGTTGACGACACAAGGAGTTTTTAAATGGGTGAATGCCATCTTAGAGGGTTGTCTCCAGTGGAGTGCCCAGGGCTTTCTCCTTGGTCTTAATATTTAGTATTTTTAATCATTGATTTGAATTAAGACATAGAAAGTATTTTTTCTTCAACTTTGTAAATAAAACAAAATTGAAAAAAAAATAGCTAATGGGTTGGATGAGAGAGTCAAGATCCATCTGTATGGACTGGGACAATTGGCCATATAGAATTTAATGAAATTTTTGAAGGCTAAATGTAACATTCTACATTTTCAATTTCATAAATACAAGATGAGAGAGGTTTAGGTAGATGAAAGTTGATCTTACAACAGTAAGTAAATTATCTCTTCTACTTGCTGTAAAATTTCAACTGCTTTAGCTTTTATTAATAGATTCACATTTTCCAGCCCATTGGTCACACTCCTGTGGACTTTCTTGCTACAGCTTTATAATTACCTTACTCTGTTTCAATATATCATATGGTCATTAAAAAGTAAATTATCTAAGTCCCTTGAATTAGGTCAGTTTATTGTAAATGAGGTTAGATCTTCAAAACAAGGAAGGGGGCTAGGGAACAGAGATAAGGGATTTATATATCTTTTGAAATTCTGGAGTGCTTATTTTCCCCGAGTACATTTCAATTGTATTATTTTATTATAAACTTACCCCCCCCTTCCTATGAGCATTTCCATATACATAGCAGAATAAAAAAAGAGAATTATATGTGGGACTATGAATCTTTATGCCATTTGTTCTTTTAAAAAAGTATATAATAAACTCTACACATTACTTTCAAGACTGTCCTGCTTTTCTGTGCTTCTTTCTGAACTTCCTTCTGTCCTATGCATTTTAAAATGTTTTAGTTGTCTTTTTAGGAGGGTATCACTCTTAGGGGAAGCTATGTGGTGTTATGGATAGAGTGCTGGGCTTGGAGTCAGGAAGACTGCTCTTAATCCTACTTGTTTCCGTTTCTTCATCTGTAGAAGGAATTGGAGAAATGGCACTCCAGTATCTTTGCCAAGAAAACTTTAGTAGGTTCCCGAAGAATTGTACACAACTGAAAAATAACCAATCACTCTTACTAACATCTGTTTCTCACCCCCTGCCTTCCAATTAAAATCTGAGAACAAAAACATCAACGAAAGCCTACCTTATAACAAATAAACATAGTCAAACAAAACATACTTAGAAAGTGAAAGTGGCCATGTCCAAAAACGTGTGTCTCTTTCTGTTTGTTGAATCCATTGTCTGTCAGGAAGAGGGTAACATGTTTTACTCAAAAGCGGGGTGTGTGTGTGTGTGTGTGTGTGTGTGTGTGTGTGTGTGTGTGTGTGTGTGTGTGTGATCCTCCGTTTAGTTGGTTGCTATAAAAGTGAGGTATATCTGATGCCTGCTCCATCTACTTATGATTCCATGTTTGTATTCTCTTCTTGTGCTCCCCAGTTATAATACATATCAGGTTCTACTACTTTTCCCCTCCTTTCTGCATTTAATTTGCCTCCTTTTCCCTCTTTTAAAGCCCTCTGGGGAAAAATACACTCCCTCTGACGTTTTTCTTTCTTAACTAAATACCTTTAGAAGACATCAAGGTTCTGAAGGAATACTTGTTTCTCCTCCTCCTATTAGAATGCCAGCATTATATCATACAGTTCCTTCCATTTCCCTAATTTATTTTTCTAAGTTTTTCTTGACTTGTGTTTGCATTTCAAAGAGACTATTCAACTCTCTTTTCATTGGAAATGCTTAAAAGTCTTCTATTTCATCAAAGATCAATTTTCCCCCTTTGAAGGATTACATTCATATTTGCAGAGTAACTTACTTTTGGTTGGAAGTCTATCTTTTTTGCCTTTTGGAATATTGTATTTCAGACCTTATTTCATTTATAGAAGAATTTTCCAGATCTTGCGTGATCTTGATTATGATTTCTTGGTACTTGAATTGCTTCTTTCTAAATGCTTGCAGTATTTTTCTTTTGATGGAGGAGTTCTGGATTTGGGATATGACATTCCTGGGACTTTTCCTTTTTTTTCCCTTCAGAATGTGATAGTTGAATTTTTTTCTCTCTGTTTTATTTCTTTGTTCTTGTAGCTCTGGGAAGTTTTCATATATAACATTCAGCCTTTTCCCCCCTCTTTTTGATCATGGTTTTATAGAGTTTAGTGATTATTTTTTAAAAAAATATTTATTTAGTTTTCAAGTTATGGAAATAAAACAAGCATTTCCATAGCATAGCATAATTAAAAAAAAAGAATTGCACACGAAACTGCAAATCTAGTCTATACAACTTGCTATTCCTTTTAAATATATAATAAAGCTATTATGTAAATTTCTTTTTTCCTTTTTTTTCCTTCCCTTCTACCATAGAGATGGCTACCAATATTGGGGAAAACTTTTTTGTATACAGTTTCTCAGATAAAGGTCTTATATCTCAAATATATAAAGAACTTTGTAAAATCAATAAGAATAAGAGTCATTCCCCAATTAGTCAGAGGACATAAACAGGCAGTTTTATGATAAAGAAATCAAAACAATTTATAGTCATATAAAATGCACTAAATCAATTTTATTTTATTCCTATGAAGTTGGCTTAAATGATTGAAGAGGGAAGTGGCAGATGTTGAGGGGATGTGGAAAAATTGGGACACTGATTCATTATTGGTGGAATTATGAACTGATTCAATGATTTTGGAAGGCAATCTGGAATTATACCCAAAGTGTTATTAAACTACCTATAAACAATTTAGCTACTAGGTCTATTTCCAAAGATGATTAGGGAAACAGAAAAAGAATCTATATACAGTTTTTATAGCAACTCTTTTTATGGTGGCAAAGAACTGGAATTTGAAGGGATGCCCATCAATTGGTGCTGTTGTGCTTTAAGAAATGCTGAGCTCAATGATTAAAAAAAAACAAAACAAAAAACAAAAAAGACCAAACATGGATAGACTTGCACAAAATAACGAAGAGTGAAATGAGCACAACCAAAAATTTTTTTTTCCAATTTTTTGCTTTCCTTCTGATCTTGGTTCCATTTGTTTTATTTGTACAAACACTTTTTAACTTAATGCAATCAAATCATCTGTTTTACCCTTCACTCTGTTTTCTATCACTTTTTCATAAATTATTTGCCTATCCATAAGTCTGATAAGTAATGTTCTTCAAATTTTCTTGTAATATCTCTTTATATCTAGATCATGTATCCATTTTGACCTTATCTTGGTGAATGGTGTAAGATACTAGTCTATTCCCAATTTCTGCCATACTGCTTTCTAGTTTTCTCAGCAATTTTTACCAAATAATGAATTTTTAATCCCCAAATCTTGTCTTTACACTTGTCAAATACAAGGTTACTGTATTTATTTGCTGCTGTAAATTGTATGTCTACTCTGTTCCATTGATCTACCTTTCCAATTCTTAGCCAGTACAAGATAGTTCTGATAATTATTTCCTTACAAAATAGTTTAACATCTGGTACTGCTAAATCTCCTTCCTTTATAGTTTTTTTTTCATCATTTCTTTTGATGCTCTTGACTTTTGACTGTTCCAAATAAATTTTGCTTTTATTTTTTTCTAAATCAGTAAAGTAATTCTTTTGGTAATTAAATTGGGATAGCATTGAATATATAAATTAGTTTAGGTAAAATTGTCATTCAGTGATTTTTAAGTTATCTTCTTTTGACCTTGTTTCTAGGTCAGTTATTTTTGATATCAGATACCTTAGATTTTCCTTTATTTTTTCCATGTTTTGATTTCGTTCTAATATTTTTGTTGTCTCATAGAGTCATTGATTTCTGTTTGGTCTTTTTGATTTTTTTTTTTAAGGAGTTGGTTATTTGATTAAGGTTTACTTCTTTTTCTTCTAAGCTATTGATTTTTCCTTCCAACTCTTTCCTCCAGAGATTTTATTCTTTCTCTCTCAACTAATTTCTTCTAGATAATCATCTAGTCCTTGTAGAAAGTCTACTTTTTCCTTTGAGTCTTTAGTTGTTGTGTAGTTAATATCGTCTAGGTTTTTTTTGTGGGGTGGGTGGAGGGAACATTTTTAGATCTATTAACATTTTTCACAGATTCTATATCTTTTGCTTGTTTATCTCTCTAGCCCTAGTTTATGAATTGGGGAATTGTGACAGGGTTAGGCTCCATACCTTCCCCCTTCTACTATACTTTTTTTTTTTTTGCCAGGGGAGTAATTAGGGGTGGGTAACCTGTGGCCTTGAGGCCACCTGTGGTCCTCTGGGTCCTCAAGTGTAGTATTTTGACTTAATCCAGGATTCACAGAGCAAATCCCCTTCTCATGTAGAGCAATGTATTTCAGCACTTGCTGAAAAACTGCTCGTGGCTAGGTCCAGTAGACTAGTTTTGAGGAGGTTCTGACCCAGACTTTGTTCATCACTGGTCTGGAGAAACACTGGGAGATCAGGCTGACTCCAACATCATCTGGAATTGCAATTCATACCTGATTATATACAGTGAAAACTTGGAGCATGGAGTTGGAAGGGGGTGCATACAGTATCCTAAGATATGTTCTAGGTTCCTGGACCTGATCTAGAGTCAATATACTTAGGCCTAGAACATCCCTAGAGGCTTCTTGTATAGAAGAAGGTCCTCAAGACTTTAGAGAAACCTGAACCAGTGTTTTATCTTGTAGTAGTGAGTATGACCAGTTGCTTGGGGAGGAGAGGATAGTTATCATTGCCTGACTTTTGCCTTACTTCTCTCTGATGCTGACTTACAGAATAGCGAGTGATTTACAGAATAATGAGATGACTTCTCTAAAGCCCTTGTCTGAAGAACCAATGTTAAAAATGTCTCTTAGCTTCCTTCATAAGTGATTTTAAAATCTTAAATCTTTTAATCAGTGGAAAATCTCTGCAAGCAGCTATGGCAGAGTTCAGCTTAAGACAGGTATATAAATAAGAACTTTTTTTTAAAGCACTTAAACCCTTAGATTAACCTTGAGATTTCTATATCATTGGTATTTTTAAAGACAACAGAAATCAGCTAAAACTACTTCAATAAAAATTGATTTTCTTTGTGGCTGATTTAGAAACATTTGTATTTTATTGGTTTAGATGGCACACCATATACTATGGGAGATATATTTTCTCATACCTTTGAGGAATCATTTATAATATTTTGAAAAGCCTGGAAATTGCCTTTTGGCTATATAATGGGATTTGCCTGGATAGTTTTGTGGAGGCAGTCTAACCTATCAAAAACTACTGCATATCTGGAGGATTTTTGTGGGAGTATCCTTTGAACAATGAATACATCATTTCAGGTTGTTGTCTAGTTTTAGCCTATTCATGAAGTGGTACAGTGGAGATATTTAAAAACTTCGCTTTTTTTTTTTTTTTAAAGCAATTGGGGTTACGTAACTTGCTCAAGGTTACATGGCTAGTCATTATTTATGTGTGGGTGCTCATTTTCTGAGGCCGGATTTGATCTCGGGTCATCCCAACTCCGAGGCCGGCGCTCTTACTCACTGCGCCACCTAGCTGCCCCTTTAGGGCAATTGGGGTTAAGTAACTTGCCCAAGGTTACACGGCTAGGTTTTTGTTTGTGCGGATTAAGTGTCGGAGGCCGGCTCCTTACTCAGGTCCTTCTGACTCCAGGGCCGGCGCTCTATTCACTGTGCCACCTAGCCGCCCCGAAACTTTGCTTTTTAAGAAGCCATATTTCATCTCTATTATCTATCTATGTCTATCTATATATCTGTCTATCTATATCTATCTGTCTATGTGTCTGTATATATACACTCTATATGTCATATGTATACATTTGCATTGTATATTTCATTTCTCTCTCTCTCTCTCTCTATATATATATATATACACACGAATGTATATTTGTATGAGTTCATATATCTCTATATTTTGCCCCTTCTTCAGACCTTAGCTGGATTTCTAAAGTGCAAGTAAACCAACCAGCAGTTTTAAGGCGTGCAGAGCAAATCCAAACTCGAAGAACTGTGAAAAAGGATTGGCAAGTAAGTGTTGTTGAACATTCTACTTTTTTTGTCTTAAAATACTTAGACTCTCCCTTTAAGGTCATAATATTGAATTTTACTCAATATTTATTCTGAAGCTTATACAGACACATGTATATATACATATACACACGTATATACAGATATATACAAACATGTATACACACATACATGTACACATATATCCATATCCATATATACATATACATAAAAACACATACATACACACATATAATATATAGTTGTCCATGACTCATTAGTTAAGAGGAGAGTCCTGGAGACTTTAGAAGAACTTGAACCAGTCTTCTTTCTTGTACCCTTGAGGATTACCTCTCCTTGGTCCACGATGTGTGGTTTAGAGAAAAGATGATTGGATTGGAGAGAGTGTATTTATACAAAGTTAATTTTTTATTACTCTTTAGCGGCCAAGCTGCAAATGACTTTGTGACATCTTTATCATAATTATTGTATTTTTCCAAACATACATCCATTGACTGTTTTATATTTTCATTACATATCAGTAAATTCTGAACCTAAGTCTGGTTGCTGTTGTGGCTTTTAGGTATAAGAATTGACTTCCTTTGACCATCTTCATTTCATCTTAAGCATCTTAAGTACATGTGCTTATTGAATCTGCTTTTTCCCCACAAATAATTCTTGTAATTCAAAGAGCTCAGTTTCATGAATAATGAAAAAAAAATCGATTGGTTAACCTCTCCTTTTGGGTGTTGGACCCAGAGAATGTAGACTTAATTTCATGAGATGTACACATCTGACTCTTAGGAAGTTTGTGTTTGAGTCTTCTGGGGTACCATTTCATACTTGAACCATGTTCCATTCAAAGTTCTTGAGGTGAAATTATTCCCTAGGAATTGGTCATAAAATATGAGTATTATTATTTTTTTTTTTTTAAAGCAATTGGGGTTAAGTAACTTGCTCAAGGTTACACGGCTAGTCATTTTGATTTATGCGTGGGTGCTCATTTTCTGAGGCCGGATCTGATCTCGGGTCATCCAAACTCCGAGGCCGGCACTCTTACTCACTGCACCACCTAGCCGCCCCTTTAGGGCAATTGGGGTTAAGTAACTTGCCCAAGGTTACACGGCTAGGTTTTTGTTTGTGCGGATTAAGTGTCGGAGGCCGGCTCCGAACTCAGGTCCTTCTGATTCCAGGGCCGGCGCTCTATTCACTGCGCCACCTAGCCGCCCCATATGAGTATTATTTTTAAAGTCAAAATAGAATCAAATGGAAGACCCATGGAACATCTGTGTTCAACCATTTTCTATAGTGTTTGTTATTTTAGGGGTCATAGAATTTTATAGCTGGAAGGGACCTTAGACGTCATTGAACACAACCTCTTCATTTTATGAATGAAGAAATGAGACTCAGAGAGGTTAAAAGACCTACCCAAAATCATGGAGGTAGTAGTGACTGATAGGTTTTGAAAATAGGTACTGATTCCAAATCCATTGTTTTTTTTCCTTTATATCCCACAGATCTGTAAACAAAGCACAACATTAAAATAAGACTGAAGCAACTTTTATATATACTGTAATCTCATATTGTGGTACAATGATAGAGATGGAAAGGCCAGATAGGCCTAGTGTAGCATAATGGTTGCATTGTAGATGCTTAGTAAAGGGTTAATAATTGATTCAGTGATGATGGGTAGGGGGGAAGATAAGGTATAGGAGACATGATAGAAGGGGTTTCAGATTGAACTATATAGTCCAGATATTGAATCCTACAAACTATATCTAGAAAAGTGACTAGATTTGGAATCTGGGGGCCTTGGGTTTGAATCCTAACTCTGACACTCATTACCTACATACCTTAGGCAAATCAATTAACCTAATAAGAGGGTTGGGCTAAATGGTTTTCTAAGGATCCTACAGCTCTAAATCTATGATGTTATGACTCTTTGCTTTTATCTTAGTGTGCTTTCATTTTATATGTTTGTTTTCCTTGGCTTTTAACTTTTAATTAAACAATGTTTTAAGTTTAACTTTTAGTTGAACAATAAATTACACACCTGAATGTTCTTTTGAAGTGAAGACATCCAATTTCAGCATTTATATTTTCTTATAGGATTCTGTAATAATTTGATTAAAAGTGCTTTGTTTTTCTATATAAATTTTTTCTCTTTTCCCTTAAAACAGGCTGCTTGGCTTCTGAAAGCTGTTAGCTTTATTGATCTCACTACACTTTCAGGTGATGATACTGCATCAAATGTTCAGAGGCTTTGTTACAAAGCCAAGTATCCAATCCGGGAAGATCTTTTGAAAGCTTTGAATATGCAAGGTAAAGGTAATACCCTTGAAAGTATATAGTTTATAATGTGTAAACAGGAGGTTTAACTCAGTTATAAAATAAAATGATAATAAATAACGATAAATTTTTTTCAACAACTAGTATGAAGCAATGAAAGAATATTATTTGTGGAGTCAGATGCCCTGTATTCAAATCCCATGTCTAACACTTAAAACCTCTATGACCTTGGGCAACTTGCTTAGTCTGGGCCTCTGTTTCTTCCTCTGTAAAATAAGGAGATTGGATGAGATGCCCTCTCCAAGGTCCCTTCTAACTCTAGACCAATGTTATATTGTCCTACCCCAAGTCCAGAAATTTCTATGCTCATGTTATTTGCCTGTCTTAATATTCATTCCCATCCCACTCTGGTAAAAATTTTCAACACATATACCTAAATATAATGCTTGGTTGAGTTTCACTACTTCATTTCTTGAGCAAATATTTTGGCTGACTCATCTAGAGAATGGAGCCATGGTTTTTCTTGTGACACCTTCTAATGCATGTTTCTGTTGTGAGATTTTTGCTTCAGAGACAGTTTGGCATGGTGGATAGAAAAGCTACCCTTAAGAGCTGGGAAAACCTGGGTTTAAATTCTAACTTGGACATACACTGGCTAGATGAATTTCTTAGTGTCCTGGGTGACTCTCAAGATTATTGTAGCAGCTTGAGCACTGGACTTGGCATCAGGAATTTGAATCCTATCTGAAACCCTTATTAGTTGTGTGACCTTGAGCATGTCATTTAATCTCTTTGGGCCTCAGATTCCTTGTCCGTAAAATGAGGGAACTAGACCAGATGATCTCTTTGTGAGTCTGTGAACAGTTGCTGATCCACATGGGTAGGGAAGGTGTTTCCTCATTGGTTTTACTTAGAAATCAGAAATCTAGACCCCATCCCCCAAAAGCACCATAGGATTTCTAATGTAATGGACAGAGGGATATAATTCCCTCCAAAACCTCAACTCAGTTGATGCAGTCATAGGATTTAGTCTTAAATGATAACATTTTAATGTGATAAAGTATCTACAAAAATGTGACCATATTAGGTGGTCCTTTGATGTCCCAATGGCCTTTGAGGTCCCTTTCAGATCTAGGGCTGTAAGCCTATGATGTGAAAATTAGTCCTCTAAGTTTATCAGAAATGAAGCGATGTTATGGGTGATCCCCAAACCAGCCATGACTCTGAGGGCAATTAAAGGCTTACATTTCTGGCTCATCAGGCATTTCCAGTCTGATAGTCAGAAGGAGAAGAAGAACACTGCCCCTGAGAGGGAACTGCTCTTATGGAAGAGAGGTTTTCTCTCTCTTTCTTCTCTCTATTCCCCTTATTAGCCGTGTTCCTTTAGGGAGAGTCACCTGTGTGGTAGGAGACAGTCCATCGGTAGGAAACTGAGATGAATGCATGGGACAGAAACATACATATATATGTGTGTATATGTATACACACACATATATATACATATATACACATACATAAATACATATATACACATATACATACACACACGCACACACACATACATACATACATACATATATATATATATATACATATATATACAGACACAAACACACACACATATACAGAGATAAAGAGAGAGAGTCACTTGAGGTAGTTAGTGTTTTTGAGGAATAAATTCCCTGGCACTAGAGGAGATAGCCAGCTATGATAGGAGCAGACCCTGGGAACTCAGATGAGCAACCCACCCAGAGATGGTGCATATGAGGGCAGTTGCATGATGATTCCAAGAAGAAAGCAAGGACTAATGAGCCCTGTAGTGCCAGGAGCTGACAATTACATTTACTCATGTGTGTCCTATATCTAGAATTGGACTCCAAGTTTAACCCCACTCTTATTGTGGACATTGTGTGTATTTGTAGGAGAGTATCTCAGATTCATAGTGGAATGTTTTATAGCTACTCTTTTTACTATGCTGTCTTAGTAAATGTCTTTGCTAAGAGCTAATCATGTCTGTTGGTTGATTGTTAATGGATAACATACCAGTTGGGTCTTTTAATAGTAGGAGTAGCTCATAAGGTTAACTCTAGAGCTTGAGCTATTTACTTTTCCCTGGGGAACCTACAAAATTCAGGAGCAACCCAAAGGGAGGTAGAATGTTACATTAGAATGATCAACCACAATTAATAAATGGTCAAAGGATATGAATAGGCAGTTTTAAGATGAAGAAATTAAAGCTATCTATAGTCATATGAAAAAATTCTCTAACTCACTCTTGGTTAGAGAAAGCAAATTAAAACAACTCTGAGGTACCACCTCACACTTAACAGATTGGCTAATATGGCAGAAAAGGAAAATGAAAACTGTTGGAGAAGATGTAGGAAAATTGAAACACTAATACATTGTTGGTGGAGTTGTGAACTGATCCAACCATTCTGGAGAGCAATTTGGAACTATGCCCAATGGGATATATAACTGTGTACCCTTTGACCCAGCAATATCACTACTAGGTCTATATCCCAAAGAGATCATAGTAAAGAAAAAAGGATCCATGTGTACAAAAATATTCATAGCAGTTCTTTTTTGTAGTGGCAAAGAATTGAAAGTTGAGAGGATGCCCACCAATTAGGGAATGGCTGGACAAGTTGTGGTTTATAAATGTAATGGAATATTATTCTGCTATAAGAAATGATGAGTATGCAGACTTCAGAAAAAATGGAACTTACATGAACTGATACTGAGTGAAGTGAGCAGAACCAGGAGAACATTGTGTGATGATCAACTATGATAGACTTAGTTCTTCTCAATAATACAATGATCCAAGACAGTTCCAAAAGACTCATGATGAAAATCCCATCCATATCCAGAGAAAGGACTATGAAGTCTGAATGCAGATTGCAGTATGTTATTTTCACCTTTTTTTGTTGTTTTTTCTTTCTCATGGTTTTCCCCCTTTGTTCTGATTCTTCTTTCACAACATGACTAATGTGGAAATATGTTTAATGTGATTGTACATGTATAGCCTATATCAGATTACTTGCTGTCTCAAGGAGGGAAAAAATTGGAATTCAAAATCTTATAAAAATGAATGTTGAAAACTAACCTTACATGTAATTGGAAAAAAATGAAATACTATTAAGTGGGGGGAAAAAGAGTCATAGAGCCATAATACCTAAGAGTGGGAAGAAAGGAAAGACAGAAGAAAGGAATTAAGCATTTATTAATCATATACTGTGGGCCAGACCCTAAACACTTTACAAATGTTATCTCATTTGATCCTCACCATAACCTTGGGAGGCAGGTGCAATTATTATCCCCATTTTACAGTTGAGGAAACTGAGGCAGACAGAAGTTAAGTGATACCCAGAAAGAAGTCAGGTCTTTCTGACTCCACACGCAGTGCTCTGTCTACTCTACCACCTAGCTGCCTCTAAGAAGACAACTTAGCAGTCATCTGCCTATTTTATAGATGAGAACACGTGTCCCTAGAGGACAGATGACATGCCCAAGCATTTAGAACTAGTTGTGGTAGATCCAGGACTAGAAACCTCAAGTCTCCTTATTCCTAGTCTGCTACTCTTTGCCATACTGCCTTTTGATTTTTAGGGATGATTTTTCCCAAAGAGATTTGAGGTCATGAGGGAAATTTCTGTGCCCCCCAATTGCTGGATCTCTGTTTCCTATTTCCATACAAATTAAGACATTATGTGACTAAATTAATGTGGCTGACTCTGTAACCACATGAGAACAGTTTTATTGTTTTATGAAGGAAGGATACTGCCAGTTACTATGCTAAGCACTGGGAATAGAAATACAAGCAAGCAAGCCAGTTCTTACCCCCAAGGAGCTTACATTCTAATGGGGGAAAACAACAGATAAAAGAGAACCATAAAATGAGAAGGGAAGGACTTTAGAGTCATGTTTTGGAAATGGAGAGAAAATGAAATCGTCACCCTTATATAAAGTATTTTTTCTAAAGACTGAGTTCATAATAAACTTTTAAGTGTAAAATACCAATGGGAAATATTTGGTCATTTTATATGCCAACTCTTTAAATGATATTGAACCACATATTCCTCACGAGTTATATGAAGGACTTTTAAAGGGTCTATAAAGTCAGAGAATCCCTTTAAGCGATAGGCTGTTACCCTTTTTTGTATTTCTGTTATGTATTCATTCAGCAGTCTGGTGAAGCTTAAGGACTTCTCAGAATAATAGTTTTAAATGTACAAATGAAAACACATAGGATTACAAAGGAAGTCAATTAGCAGACAGTTATAAGAATATTAAATAACAAGTTCACAGACCCCAAGTTAAAAACCCAATGCTAAGAGACCTTAGAATTTACTTAATTGTTTTATAGATGACAACAGTAAGGACATAAATTCAGAGAATTAGAACTGGAAAGTAAGGAAAGTTCCTTTCACAGGAAAGTTACTTATCCAAGTTTTCACAGTTAGGTATAGTAGAATTGCTGTGAAGGGTAGATTTTCATTCCAATGATAGAAATGTTTCTTGGCTTCATAAAGCCTTATGATGGGTAGCATTGGAAATTTTGAGTTATGAGCCAGGTGTAATATATGTAGACATAAGACTTTTGAAAACTTGACTTGTCATAATGTTTTAATGAGACCAATGTCACCTTATAGTTTGTAAAGTTTGGGGATAGAACGCTATAAATAAACTATATGTAATGCTATGAATAATTTTTATTGTTTAATGAAGACTGGAGTTCATTGTTTTAGATTTTCCAGGGGGTATTCATCATAATGATGAATTATTATTATGATTTCCATTATAATGGAAATTGTTGTTTCCAGTTTCAAATTACTTTCAAGCTTCATTTGGGGATCAACAAAGTGCAATTCTGATGTTCAAACTTAAAGAATATTATTTTACATTCATCCCACTTACATTTCAATTTATTAGATTTGGCTCAACATTATAGCCTGTCAAAATCTTTTTGGATGCTGCCTCTCAGCCTGCTCACTTGTGTCTGCCAGCTTTCTGTCATTTGCAAATTTGATAAGCAGGCCACCTATGACTTTATCACAGTGATTGATAAAAATGTTAACTGGAAAAGGGCCAAGCACAGATCCCTAGGGTTTGGGGGAAAGATAATCTTCTGGAGATGTCTTTCATAATTGACATCAAACCATTAAAGGCTACTTTTAGGGTCTGACCATCTAGCGAATTTCAAATCAGCCTAATTGTACTACCATGTAGGCTACATTTCTCCATATATATATTTTTTAAGAATAGCATGTGAGGGGTGGCTAGGTGGTGTAGTGAGTAGAACACCGGCCCTGGAATCAGGAGAACCTGAGTTCAAACCCAGCCTCAGATACTTAACACTTACTAGCCATGTGACCTTGGGCAAGTTACTGAACCCCAATTGCCCTGCCTTCCCCTTTCCCTCCCCCACCCAAAAAGCAAGAATGGCATGTGAGATTTTGCTAAATGCTTTGGTAAAATCTAGGTAAATTCTATCTATGTCATTCTCCTATTAGTTACTTCATAAGAAGAAATAAGCTCAGTCTGGCTTAGACCTATTATTCTTGATTATGTCATTGCTTTTTTTTTATTAAGCAGTTGGGGTTAAGTAACTTGCTCAGGTTTACATGGCTAGTTATTTGGGTGCTAATTTTCTGAGGCTGTATGGGTGCTAATTTTCTGAGGCTGGAACTGATCCCGGTTCCACCTGACTCTGGGGTTGGCTCTCTTACTCACTGTGCCACTTAGCTGCTCCTATATCATTGACTTTTTGCCATGACTATTTCCTTTTCTTACATATTTATTGTCCCAGCATATTGCCAGGAATTGAATCGAAGCTCAATAGACTGTAATTTTCAGAATCCTCTACTTTTTAAAAGAAAAAAATCAGGACATTTGCTGTTTTCTAATCCTGTGGTACCTACCATTTTCCATGATCTTTCAGAGATCTATGAGAATGGCTCAACAATCACATCTGCCATTATCTTGGAGAATATGGTTATCCCTTCCACATTGTAGGGGTTAGGAATGAGGGAGTCCTACAATCTAGAAAATCCATATAAAAATTTTTGGCCCTCCCTTCATACCAGAGAAGTCTGAATTTTTTCTTTTTCTTAACCCATAATTTACAATAAGATCCTGATCTTATTGTAAAATATGGGTTAAATATTTGGTCATAGGCTCTGTGTCATTTGCAGCTTCTACAAAATTCCCCCAAAATTCCTATGTAATTTCTTATGCTGACCAATGATATAACAAAGTCATGATGTGGAAGGGATAACTGTAATTCACTTAATCCTGGTGACTTGAATTTACCAAAGGCATCTAATCAAAGGTTACCAGGAGTCAGGAAGACCTGAGTTCAAATGTGGCCTCAGATACTAGCTGTGTGACTCTGGGCAAGTTACTTAGCCCTGTTTGCCTCAGTTTCCTTATCTATAAAATGAGCTGGAGAAGAAAATGCAAAACCACTCCAGTATCTTTCCCAAGAAAACCCCAAATGGGGTTGCAAAGAGTCAAACATGACTGAAATGACTGAATAACAACAACTTAAATTCTTCAAAGACTATAATCTTGATTTGATTTGCTGCTTATAGCATCAACTGAAGAATATTGTTGAAAATTTGGGACTTTGTCTCAGGGACAACCTTGAGATCATCAAAAGCATTTCCCACTTTTCCAAAGGCAAACCAGCTTCCTCATTGCCTTCTGTTCAATTCTGGTCTCAGCTCTTTGTCCACAAACAATGTCAGGATGGACCAACTTGATGAGTTACCTATTCAGCTGCATGTGATAATAATAATTCTTTATTTGTTTAACTTTTTTAGTGTGGAGGGCCAGACTAAGCTCATGTGAGTGATAACAAGTCTCATATAGGAGGCTCTTCAATGTTAGAGAGCTTGACATGCCTATTTACAGTTAATATACAATTACACTTGGAAGATTTTACCACTGATAGCAGGGATTCTCAACCTGTTTTGTATCATGGACCTTTTGAGTAGTCTGCTGAAACCTGTCGACTCCTCTGTATAGATTTTAAAATATATAAGATAAAATAAATAAGATTACAAAGGTAGCTAGGTGGCAGAATGGATAGAGTGCTGGTCCTGGAGAAAGAAGGATTTGAATTCAAAGCTAGCCTCAGACACTTACTAGGTGAGTAGATCACTTAAGCTCTGTTTGCTTCAGTTTCCTCAGCTATAAAATGGGGAAATAATAGCACTTACTTCCTAGAGTTGTTATGAGGACACAAGATTTTCATAAAGTGTCTGGCACATATTATATGCTTAATAAATATGTTTTTCCTTCCTTTTTTTACAAAAGAAACCAATCATATTGAAACGAAGGTGTAATTTTTTCCCCATCCAAGTTCATGGATACAAGGGGTCTGTGGATCCTACTTTAAGAACTCTTGTTCTATAGGAAATCCCTCTCACATTTGGAGTCTGTAGGGCATCCTCAGTAATGGTGGTAAATTATTTTGGCAAGCATACATCTTTCTGATTTATACATCTCCAGATATTAATCGTCAATAGGTCATCATACAAAATTGTCTCTATTACATATTTAAGAGAGACTTGTATGATTTTGCTCTTAATATATGTGTGGGAAAATTGGTTGGGGAAGAGCCTTTAAAGTGGAATTTTGCTTCATTTAATCAAATGTTTCTTTAGCATTTTGATACATTGTTGGGCCTAGGAGTCAGGAAGATCTGAATTCAAATTCAGCCTGGCTATGTTATTCTTGACAAGGCACTTAACCTTTGTCTCAGTTTTCTTAACTTTAAATGGGGATAATAATTACTTCTATCTCCTAGAGTAATTGTAAGGAATAACTGAGATAAAATTTATAAAGTGCTTAGCAAATTGCCTGGCATTTAGTAGGCATTTAATAAACGCTTGTTTCCTTCCTCTCCATTCCTTTCAATCAGCTGTATGATTGTGGAAATATAATCTATAGAATCTTATTTGTGAAAGCCTTCCTGTTTTCAAGAAAGTCAGTAAGAAAAATAATTGATTTTTGTGCCAACATCTGTTGTGGAGAATAGGGAGAAATTTGCTACAAGGAACTCGATAAAAACCTTCAAATAAAATAAGCACATACTTTATTACTTGGTGATTTTAGTGTAAAGTACAGGAGATAGTGAAATATATATATATATATATATATATACACACATACATATGTATGTATGTATGTATGTATGTATATATGTATGTCGTGAGCACTTTCCTCAGACCAAGGACCCCAAAGGGGTCCATAACACAAAAAAGTTGAGAATCCTTGCTATCAATGGTAAAGACCTCCAGCTATAATCAATATAAATTCAACTGCAGACAGGAGTGTCAAGCCCTCTTAAATGGACTCATGATCACTCACAAGGATTCCACGAACACTTTCTTACTTGAGAAGTAGGTTAGGAGGCTCGGGATAGGAAAGAAACTAAATAACATCATTAAAAATGATTTTTTTTGGTCAGCCAGCAAGCATTTAATAAGGACTTGTGTACTAGGCATTATGCTAAGTATTGAGGATACAAAGAAAGGCAAAAACAAACAACTGAGTAAACAAAACCCAGAAAGGAAAAACAATGGTTGTGGATATGGAAATCATTTCCAAATAAATTGTCTTTGTGTAGTCAGAACACCAATTTATATCCGATTGGAGGTAAAAAATTATTATTGAATTAGAAGAAATAATTAATATAAGAAGATTTAGTGTGCAGCTGAGGCAACCCCATCCAGACCTATTTAGATATGTTTATGATGCTGAAAAATAGGAAATGTATAATAGAGCAGACTATTACCATATCCTAAGGAAGCTTAACCATATTAGCCAGTACTTGAAGTCCTTGCCAAGCAGAGTCATGAAAGCCAAGGGCAACACTGGTTTAGAGTATAAATTCATTTTTAAGATCTTGTGGAGAGAGGATTCTGGGAAGATGGTGGAGTAGGTCAGAAAATTCCAAGCACTCAAGATTTTCCCCCACAAAAGAGTTAAGATAGCACCTTAGGGTGAACAGAGAATCTTTGGAGATAAATAAGAACAGGGGAATAACCAGGTCTTCCTGGGACAATTTGAGAAGATCTGAAGAAAAATCTCGGGACAAGGTTTGTTCCCTGTGTAGAGCAAACACCTCCAGGCTAGGTTCTGTTTTAACCACAAGCCGCAAGCAGCCTTTTAAATAAGAGACAAGCCCTGGGATTGGTTGGTTTGAGAGGCTCCCTCAGCCCTAGCCACAGGAACTCCCCATAATGAGGGGAGTTGGGTGTTTGAACCTGGAAAGATTGAGGGAAACTCTGCTGATAAGGAATGCCAGACCCAGCTGTGCTGTGAAGAACAATAGGGGTGGGAAGGAACCAGCACATGCCCCTTGAGTTAAGAAGCAGTGGGGCAGAAAGCCCCTGGCTGTGGGTACTTACAGGAGGCTGGAGATTTGGCTTTGATTCCAGGGTAGGGGGGAGAACTGAAGATCTAGGGCAAGAGGCACTATTTCCCACACCTCAGGGTTAGAGGTGATTACAAAAATTAAGCTATTACCACTAAAAATGCACAGGCAAAGGAGAAAGAATCCAGGAATAGAGATGACCAGAGTTCATCTTCAGAGGATGATATTGAAGTAAAGAAACCCCTAAAGAGTAAAGTCAAAGGGTCACCTGACCAAAAAGAATTCATAGATCTTTAAAAAAGACTTTAAAAATCAAATGACAGAGATAGAGAAAAAAAATGTAAAAAAAAAGAAAAAAGAATAACAAGAAAAACAAGAAAGTTATGATAGGAAAGTCAACCAATTAGAAAAGGAGATCTAGAATTTTTTTTTAAAGCAATGGGGTTAAGTAACTTGCCCAAGGTCACACAGCTAGGTTTTTGTTTGAGTGTGCGTTAAGTGTCTGAGGTCGGATCCGAGCTCAGGTCCTTCTGACTTCAGGGCTGACGCTCTACTCACTGCGCCACCTAGGCGACCCTGAGATCCAGAATCTTAAGGAAGAAACTGAAACCTTGAAAATTAGAAATGGGCAAAATGAAGCCAGTGAAATTATAAGAGATCAAGCAATAATTAATTAAAATATGAATAATGAAAAAATAAAGAGAGGAGAAAATGAAGCATCTTATAAGAAAAACAACAGATTTGGAGAATAGATCAAGAAGAGAAAATATAAAAATAATCAGACTAACTGAAAGTTATGATCAAAAAAAGAATCTTGATACAATAATAGGAAAGTAGAAATAGAAAAAATCTATCCATCACTACTTAAAAAAGATCCTATGAGGAAAACTCATAGCAATTTCATAGTCAAATTTCAAAACCCCCAGCTCAAGGATAAAATATCAAAAACATCAAGATTAAAACAATTTAAATATGATGGTGCCACAATTAAAACCACACAAGACCTAGCAGCAGAGACATTAAAGGACTTCAGGTCTTGGAACACAATGTATCGAAGAGCAAAAGAACTGGGGCTTCAACCAAAAATATACCCTGCAAAGCTAAGTATCATCATGAACAAAAAAAAATTGACATTTGATAAACTCTCAGACTTTGAAGACTTTGTTTAAAAAATTCTTAACTTAATAAAAGCTTCTACATACAAGAACCAAGAGAAATACAAGGTACATACCAAAGACTGATTATAAGGGATTCATAAGGAAAGACTACTTCATATGTGTGTGTATGTCTAAGATTCTTATTAATAATTGGGTAGCTCATAAGAAAGATTGGGGTAAACCTGGGTATGATATGAATTTAAAAAGTAAAACCATTTAGGAACAACTAAAAAGAGTAATTATTTTATACAAATGAGGTGCCAGAGGAAGAATTGACACACAGGAATTAGATGGGAGTGGGGGGAGGGCTGGCAGTTCTGGTAACCTACTTTCATCAGGAATGGGTTTAAGAGGGAACAATACATATATATTTAGAAGAGTATAAAAAGTCTTCTAAATTCAGAAGAACTAAAATGGTAGGTGCATAGAGAAGGGGAAGAGGACAAGGGAGGGATCTTTAGAGGGGAGAATGAAGGAATAGGTAAAAGGGGGATATAGAAGGGTGTTTAGATTTATGGGAATGGGAGGATAGGGGAAGGATCCTTGGAAGGGGGTAGACAAGTCATAGGAGGGTAAGATAGTGGATAGAAGTAAAGTAGAGGAGGCAGGAGGGATAGGAAAGGAGATATGCACATACATAAAAACAAAGATCAGTAGTAGAATAGGCTTGGGAAAGTACATGTCTATATGTATATGTGTATGTATATATCTACAGCTATAGAGAAACATGTCTAATCTTTATTGTAGACTTCTGAGGGGGTGGGGAGAGGGGGAAAAAGAACAAAGTAAGAAAGTGCCCAGCAGAGAACAAAAAGATAGCTAATTCTCAACACAATGTGTATTATTTACCATATAAGCTTTCTTGAAATGAAAATTTATTGTTACATATTTTGAATCCTTTCATGTGAATCTAAAATAAAAAAAAAAGATCTTGTGGAGTAAAGTAGTATATATAGTAAAGTAAAATATGAACAGTATAGCCTCACAAAATAGAATGAAGTCCATGAAAGGAAGAAAAGCTTATAGAAAGCTCAATGAGACACTCATCTAAGTAAAGTCATCCTGAAGGTATGTAAGGATGAAACTGAAGAATGGATAATAAACCAAAAAAAGATCTTTACAGATTTTTATAACATTTTTCTTTTTACTATAACTGACAATGAAGTTACCTTGTTAATACTGTGACATCACAGACTGGTATGTGCTTTATGAGAAAGAAGAAGCAAATAGGGACATTTTTTTTTCTTTATAAATCAAAGACAGAAGATGTGAGAGTAGACCAAGTATAAATAGAGTCTTTACATAGGGGATAACACATTTTTGAGGGTATTGAAGGATAATTTTACAAGGTGTCTGAAAGAAGGGAGGATACCCAGATTCCACTGAAGCAGCTAGTCAGGGAGAGCTACTACTGGGGCAGCTTATCTTCTACGCTCTCTGGATTCCCTGGTCACCCAGATCACATGGGTCTAGGCAGGAAGGATCACCAGTGGACTAGGTTCTCCAATTCCTTCCCTTTTCTCATCTTGTGAGCCCCTGAGCCACACAGACTTCATCCAGGGAAGCTGGATGGGAAGAATTAGTTTTCCAGACCAGTTGGATAAGTTGGGAGTCATCAAATACTATATGGTAAAATGGGGGGCTATTATACCATACCATCTTCTCTGCTACTGCATACTAAGATGCTCTAAGTCTTACCATCTACTCTGGTACCTCAGCCTTATTTACATCTTCTTTAAGTCTATATCCTTTTCAAATCTGCTGATGAATTCCCCATGCATTCACATTGGTTTCTAGGTGGCTCCATTTTCTTCTCATCAGCATCATTTTTGCTTGTCTTTTCATGATTTCATTTATCTCCCTTGGACTTTTTCTCCTTATGAAGGCTAAGATGAAAGGATCACTTGTTCCTGAAGTTCCTTTCACATCTATTTTAGCAACTGGTGTTACTTAGTCAGAAGCAAGTCCAGAATAACCGTTTTGTCACTTCTGCCTTTTGAAGGATGAAACCCATTCAGGCAGGTCACAGATTTATCAGCTGCTCTGATTTTACCAGAGAAAATATGTCAATGGGGGGGGCCTCTTTGTCATTACAGAATCATACTTCCCTTCCACTTTTGGAATTGGTTTCTCAAATTCCTCATACATTTTCTCTCCCACCCGCCATGTAATTCCATGCAATAATATTGCTCCTAATTCTACTCATCTTGATCCTCACTCAAATATTTTCCGCTAGGTTTTTCTCCTTTGGTTTTTGGATTTACTGACATGAGTATTTATTCCAAGAACTCATTTGTCCTTGAAAAAATTCTGAAAGGAGAGGTCTTAAACTCGGTGTAGAATGTGCTCATTTAATTGACAAATCTTGACTTTTTACTTTTTTAGGCCTCACCACAGCAGCTGTTTGTGTTTATCCTGCTCGTGTGTGTGATGCTGTAAAGGCACTGAAAGATGCAGGCTGTGACATTCCAGTGGCTTCAGGTATGATTTAAAGATGTATATACATGTATATGTGTGTATATATACATATACGTGTGCATATATACATATGTTTGTGTATATATACACACATACATTCTTATGCACAAAACTTAGATGCATGTATATAGCTATGGTGGAAGGCTAATGGTTAGAAGGTTGGCCTTAGAATAAGGAAGGGCCTATGTTTAAGTCCTTCATCTGGCACACAGTAGGTATATGACCACAGAAAAATCACACGAAGTCTCAAAGCTACAGGCAACTCTAGGATTATAAGTTACCACTGAATTAACAATCCATATTAATAGAAGTAGGTTCCATGGTTGGAGTTCTTCACACTGATAAAAATCAGAAGTCTTTATCCTTCCCTTTACCAACAAATCAAACAATGGAAACTGTTATTTGCCCTATATGTTCAAGGATGTATTGATGCAGTGTGACATAATATTTGTTATGTAGGCTGTATTTCTTAGATGGCATTATTTCATACAAAATTGAAAAAATCTTGAAGATGTGTATCAGCTTAATGTGTAATTGCAAGGCAAGTTCAAGTTGTTAAGTTTGAATTCTTTATGACGCTAGACTGCAGTTGAACTTATACTCCTACATTCTGTGAGATGTTATCACAATATGAGTAATTTATAATGTTTATATATTACTGCCTTTTCCTTGAGGGGTCCCAAGGCACCCTGCAAGTAAGGGCCTATTTCTCTTTTTGTCATACATCGTTGTGGAGCTGAATTTCTTGGAAGCCTGACTCAGAGCTCTTCATTCAGCCCAACTTCCTTAGAATCTGGTGCAGGGTAAGAAATAAGCTACCTATTGAGAAATTCTTTCCTTTCTTCATGGAAAAAGCACACTTTGCTCTAAGGCAGCAAACCAAAGTTATTTAATGCTTTGAAGTAAACACCATGAATTAGCTTTGAAAGTAGTGGGAATAACAGGAGAAGTAAATAACAGAAGTAAAAATGCACAGAAAACCCCAGGTTTCATCCCCGCTCTCCCCAACTGATTTGAATTTTTACATGTTCTCTGCATTTTTGTGACACACCTTTTTGATGTATACATTAGAGGTACTTTGTATCTTCCCACATAGCTGTATTTATTCACATAGTCCCCTTTTTTATTTCCTACTCCTCTACAATTTTGAGTCAATATGTGATTCATTTTTTTTTCCTGCATAATTTCTTTATCCTCTGCATCGTGTATCTGCTTGGCAGGCTGCTGTGATTATTAGTGGCAGAAATGGCAACAGCATTTCTTAAAGAGCAAGTTGAAGAGGTGAGAAGAGGAAATATAGTTAAGTAAGGTTGGTCAACTTGACCCAGCATAAGAGCCCAAATTATTGACCATGGATTGTAATATAATTACTCAAAAAAAGATGAACAACACATTTTTGCTATGAAAATTATTTACTACTTTGGTTAGAACTTCTCTGTATGTTTGTAGTAAAATTTTAGGTTTTTCAAGAAATGTTAAGAATCAAGAAAATGCCTAAAAATATGTTTTTCCCTTTCACATTTACTTCAAGGACTACATGAATATGAATTTTTTTAAGAATTATATCCCTAGGATGATGGTTTAGCTATGTTCTAGAAACATATTAGTTTTCTTCTACCAGTTATAGTTGTAAAATTTCTTTGTGAAGAGATAGATCTGATAACTTTTATTGTTCATTTGTTTATTTTCCCCTTTGATAGTGGCCACTGGTTTTCCAGCTGGGCAGACTCATTTGAAAACTCGATTGGATGAAATCAGATCAGCCATAGAAGATGGTGCTAAAGAAATTGATGTGGTAATTAACAGATCTCTTGTGCTCACAGGTCAATGGGAAGGTATGTATTCATGCCTGCTTAGGTTAACAGTCACACTTTTGCCTCTTGGACTTAGATGAGGTTTCTAGTGAATGGCAATATGGTATCGTATTAATAATGATAATTTCTAGGTTTTATCTTTGTCTCTGCCACTTAGTGCAAATTACTGGTCTTTTCTTTGTCAGTTTCCTCCTCATTAAAGTGGGAATAATAATGCTTGCCTATTCATAGAGTTGTAAAACTTAAATTTTGTCATGTATGTAAATGTATTTTTAAAAATTACAAGGGGAGGCTAGATGGCACAGTGAATAGAGCACTGGCCCTGGAGTCAGGAGGACCTGAGTTCAAATTTGGCCTCAGACACTTAACACTTACTAGCCATGTGACCTTGGGCAAGTCACTTAACCCTGCCTTCTCCCTTCCAAAAAGCAAAAAAAAAATTTTTTTCTAATTGTGTCTAAAATATTGCTGTTTTAAATGGCCACCACTATTTTATGCTTAAAGAGTTCCCAAGTGTGCCTTAGAATGTAGTATTTTTTTTTTAGAGCAATTGGAGTTAAGTAACTTGCTCAAGGTTACATGGCCAGTCATTATTTGTGTGTGGGTGCTCATTTTCTGAGGCCGGATTCAATCTTGGGTCATCCCAACTCCGAGGCCGGCGCCCTTACTCACTGTGCCACTTAGCTGCCCCAGAATGTAGTATTTTTGAAGAAATGAATGTATTTTTAAATGTATTTTTAAAAAATGAATGTATTTTTATAAGACTATATTTTCTAAATCGAGGTGTCCCAAAAGTCTTAGTTCAGTTTTAAGCTTTAGTAGATTAGAGCTTAAAATTGCACTCTAACTTTTGGCACATGCTGTATATCTTTTTCCTACCTCTATCCAGAGAACCATTACTTGTAATAAATAATATTACAAAAAAAAGAAAGGGAAACAAAAGTAAGCAAAATCAACTAATATGTCAACTGAGTTCAAATAACTACTTGCTGACTGACTGACAACGCAACATTTCACACTTTCATCCCTCATCTATACAAAGAAAGGAGAGAGATGCATTTTTCCAACTTTTCCATAGTCAGCCTTCTTGGTGATTATAATCACACAGTTTTGGTTCTGCTTTTGTTTCTCCATTAATTCATATGTGTTCCCATGTTCCTCTGAATTCTTCATGTTCGTTGTCATGGTGAAAAACATTCATTTACCACATTTTGTTAGCACTTTTCTGAATTAGTAGAGATCTATTTTGTTTGATATTCTTTGCTATGACAAATACTGCCCCAAAATATTTTGGTGTATATAGAACCTTTCTCACTGTCTTTGGTCTCCTTGCACCAATGCATAAGAGTAGAACTTGTAGATTAAAGGGTATGGATGTTTTAGGCATTTTTGTATTTCCTTTCCAAATCATTTTTGAATTCATTGGACCAATTCATAGCTTCACAGCAGGATATTAGCGATACTTTCTTTTTGCAGCAATTTTGATTATTCCACCTTTTGTCACATTTTCCACTTCTTTGGATGTGAGATGAAACCATCTAGTTGCTTGATTTTCATTTCTTTCATTAATAGTGAGTTGAAGCAATTTTTCATATAGTTAGGTTTGTAGTTCTTTTGAGAACTGTTTGTTGATATCCTCGGATAGTGATCTAATGTGTTTAATACAAAGATTTCCCTTTCCCCCGCAATTGTCCATTCTTTTCTTAAACTAGCTGCATGGATTTTCATCATACAAAAGTTTTACAATATCATATAATACAAATTATCTTTATTTCATCTTTTGTGATCATGTCCATTTCTTGTTTGATTAAGAGAGAGCATCACATATCACCTTTAAGCCTCTCTGATGCTTTGAGAACCAAGGAAATTTAGCTCAAATCCAGATATTTTGACCATTTCTAAATAACTTTTAGGTACCCTAACAGTATCAGTCAACTCAGCCACACAAGAAAACAAAAAAGAAATCTGGTCAGCCATGCAGTTATAAGATGAAGGCTACCTTGGTATCAGGTATTTTTTATCTCTAGGTCAAAGCAGTCTGAGGGACAAGAAATATACACATGCTGTGTTTCCCTGAAATATTAGAGGAATCATGGTGTAGTAGAAAAACCCTGGAGACTTAAAATTTTCTGAGGGATGTTGCATTATAGCAGAAAGAACACTAGAGAATAGGGAAGGAAGTGTATAGCATTTGAATAGGAGAATATCAGTAAGAGTAACTTAGGCATAGAATTGAGGACATAGTAAATGAACACTAGTTAGAAAAGAGAATAATAAAAAATGTTATTCAAGTTAAAAGATTGCATGGGGATAGAACTGGGGGTGTGGGAAGGACTATAGAACAATATACTTCTCTAGGCAGGGAGGGGAAAGGGTCAAAGGTGAGGATGAAATAAAAGCATTATCAGTTTAATAAACTCAAGGAATTTGTGATAAGGTAGGTGAGTGGGAGGTAGGGTGGTGTGGAGTAGAGTAGGAAAGGAGAGGAGACCTTGAAGGAAGAGACTCAGATCAAATTAGTATAAATAGAACTAATTATGGAATATAAGTAGTTACTTCAAAGAGGAAAAATGAATCAATAAAAAAATTTCAAATCTGACAATTATAATCCTTGAATGTGAATGGATTCCCTAATAAGAGACAGATGTCAAGATGCATTCAAAACAGAACCCAACAATTAGCTGTAAGTTAAAAATTAAGAAAAAAGGGCACAGAATGAGAAATTTTAACAAAATATAGTATGTACTTGGTATTCTAAAAAAGCAGGATTGGTGATCATGCTATTCAGGCAAAGGCAAAAAATAAAAATTTGCATTGTCAGAAGAGATAAAGAGGAAACTACGTTATGCTTAAAAGCAAGAGAAAATGATGCAGTATGCACTATTATTATGAAATGTGTATACCAAATGATATAACATTTACATTAAGGGAAAAGCTAACTGGATTGTAAAAAAAAAAAAAGCACAATTCAATGATTTTAGGAGACTGGATAAATCTATCTGAAAGATAAACAAAAAAGGAAATAAATAGTGGAAGAAACTAAAAAGTTAGATTTGAAAGACTCATGGTGTCTTCTGAATGAACATACTAAAAAAATACACATTTCTCAGTACCCCATGATACCATTGTAAAAATGGAACAGAGAAATTATTCATAGGTATAAAGGGGTGAATATTAAATGCATTCTTTATAGAGCATAATACAATTAAACATAATAATTAACATAGGGAACAAAACCAAAAAGATTCATACCTAAGTAGAGACTAAGTAACCACCTGAATAACGAGTAAGTCAAAGAACAAATCATAGAAACAATAACTATGTAAAAGAGAGTGATCATAATGAGGTAATGTACAAAAATTTTTGTGATACAACTAAAGTGGTCTCCAGAAGATAAATTCCCTCTGAAAACATATCTTAACAAAGTGTTTTTTTAAAAGTGGGTTAAAGAACTGAGCCTACATTTAGAAAAGCATTAAGTTAAGCACAAAATTATCACCAGAGTAAAGTTTTCAAACTAGGGGAGAGAGAAAAAGATAAAATGAAAAAACCTACAGAAATGATCAATCTAAAAGCTGTTTTATAGAAAGAACTAAAACAAACCTTTAACCTGATTTTTTAAAGCAGAAAAGCAAATTGCTGAGTTCAAAAAAACATAATATTCATAGTGAACAGAGTAGAAACAATATCTATAAATTGTTATAGTTATTTGGGCAGTAAAACTGGCAAGAAAGAAATGGATGATAATATATAGAGAGATATAAAATACCTAAACAAAACAATAAATAGTAGTCTTAAACAATTCTATCTCAGAAAAAAAAATAAACCACCAAGAAGTGGGGAAGGAAGATTTCTGGTCAAGACAGATTTACAAATGAATTCTATAAAATGTTTAAAAAGTAATGACTATGGCATTCTGAATAATTGATAAAGATACCACTCTACCTAACTCTTTTAATGAGGCAGATGTGGTCTTAATACCTAAACTGGGGAAGAATAAAGGAGAGAATGATAACTTTAGATGAATTTCTCTAATATACATATGGCAGAAAATTTTTACATAAAACCTAGTTAAAAGACTGTAAATAGATATCAATGTAATTATTCGTTATGATTGAATCAGATATATATCAGCAATGGAAGTGATTCAGTGTTAGAAAAACAGTATAGTAAAAACATGTAATTATATGAATACAAATATTGTCAAAAAATAAAGCACCAATTTATCCTGAAAAAATATAAGAATAGAAAAACTCTTTTTAATGTGATAAAGGGTATATCTTGAAAATCAAAAGTAATATCATTTGATACTTCAAGAACAAAGATGTCTCCTTTCCCCATTATTATTTGACAAATTTCTTGTATTGCAATTTAGGAATACAAGAAGATAAAGAATTTTAAAAACATATGTTTTGGCAAAGAGGAGATAAAGTGTTACATAAATGAACATCACAAGATGGCTAACTTAGAAAACCTCAAAGAGGTGGCAAAAAAAAACCTTCGTGGTGATTAATTGCTTTGGTAAATGTAGAAGGACAAAAAGTAAGTCCACAACATCAAAATTTCCATATATAGTAATAATAAACCCTGGGGAAAGATAGAAAATAAAATTCTATTTCAAATATGTACAAAATGTAAAAAAAAATCTGGGATTTAACATACCAGAGATACACTAGACTTGAAAAACTGCAGTTATAAAATGCTTTTTATATAAAAATAATTGAAACCCCCCCCACACACACACACTAATAGTGGGATAGTTTAGTTATTGCCCATAGTTTGGCCATAAGGAAAATTACCAGATTACCAAAATTAATTTGTACATTTAATCCCATTCCATTCAAATTATAAAAGTGATCTGGGAAGGAAATGAAACTACTTTGTCAAGAAAACCTCAAATGGGGTCACAAAGAGTCAGACATGATTAATGTAACTGAACAACAACAAATAGTAGAAAACAACATGGTCAGGGTAAGAGCAGATGGCCAAAGTCTTGGTTTTTCCACTTGTTCCTCCATATTGGTTGGAAGATATTATAACCAGGTCTCACAACTGGAAGATGGCAATGGACAGGGCTTTAATTGACCCTACCTGCTCCTTTAGTCTTTGTGGATGGGGGTAGACTGAGTAGAGTTGAATTGATCTATTTGTTTGTTTGTTTGTTTATTTATATATTTATTTATTTGTAGGGCCCCTAGGTAGCACAGTGGTTAGAACCCCAGGGACTGGAGTCAGGAAGACTTGAGTTTAAGACTGACCTCAGACACTAGCTGTGTGACCCTGGGCAAGTCACTTAACTCTGTTTGCCTCAGTTTCCTTATATGTAAAAGAAACCAGAGAAGGAAATGACAAACCACTCCAGTATGTTTGCCAAAAAACTCCCAAAGAATTGGACATGACTGGAATGACTGAACGATAACATACTATAGAACTAGACACTATAATCACAAAATTCTTTTGGAGTAATAAAGGTTCTAGACTATCAAGAGGAATAACACCACCACCACAGAAGAATAAAGGGAGTATAACATGTCTATATCTCAATTCCAAAGTAATAATTATTGAAAAATTTATAATGGTGAAAAAAAAAAAATATATATATATATCTATATCTGTGGAAGAGACCACATAAACAAAAATCAGAAACAATTTAACTATTCAGCCCAGTGTTTATTAATTCTAAGAACATAAATTACTGGAGAAAGAATTAAGTATTTGATGAAAACTTCTGGGAAGTTTGCTATAAAGCAGCTTTCAGAAAAATAGGTTTAAAGCAGCACTTACACCATGTATCACAATACACAATAAGCTTGTAATAGATACATGAACATGGTCAAATAAAAAAATTGAGGGGAATAGAAAGAGGTACCTTTCACAACTATAATTAAGGAGAGAATTCTTAATCAAATAAGAAATAGAGGTGATCATAAAAGAGAACATAGGAGATTTTAAATACATAAAATTAAAGGGCCATGGGAAGAGAGTCATAGTGATAAACTGTTGAAGCCACAAATTACTCCAGGTGTTTTGGAAACCATTTTGGAATTATAAAAGAAAAGTCACTAAATTACATCTTTTGGTCCAGAGTTTCCACTATGAGTACTATTTTCTTAGAAGTTCAAAGAGAGGGAAAAAAGGGCCCATATACACTAAATTTTTAGCATCAACCCTTCTTTTGTGATAGAAAAACAAAAAGTTGGAAGCAGTTATCCATTGATTGGGGAATGACTGAGCAAATTGTGAAAAATGGAAATAATATGCTATTGGAAGCAATTAATATGAGATATTCAGACAAACAATGGACTGACAGAGTAAAACATAAGCAAGAGGACAATATAATCAGTCATTGTAACTTTGTTAACAAAAGGAACACTAAAAAGAAAGTTGAACACTGAGGCCCCGGAAAAGAGAAAAGAAAGTACCTTTCCTCCTCAAGATAGAGAAATGGATGTCAGGTTATACTATAAGTTCGGAATTTTGCATATATAGCAGCAGTTAGTTACTGTTTTGCTTAATTGCTTTTCTTTCTTTCAAAGGAACACTAATTTAGTGTTTATAGAGATATATAACTGGAAATGAAAACAAAAGACAATAAAACTTTTTTTCTTTTGAGGGATCCAAGCACCAGACCTACCACTAATTATCCTTGACCATGTAACATCACCAAACAAATAAATAGATAAAATAAATGGATTTGAAGTCAGAGAACCTAAATTTATGTTCTTGATATGCTGTCTACTACTTATTTACTACCATTGTGACCTTACAGAATTCTCTTGACCTCTTAGCTTTAGTTTGCTTATTGTAAAATAAGAGGATGAGACCAGAGGACCCTCAGTTTTCCTTCAATGTTAAATCTATTTTCCCATTTTAAGGGTGTATATCTTTCACATGTGGACTGTTTTGCTAATTGAAATGGACAAAAGTAAGTGCAGTTGTGAGAGAAACCCTGAGAGAGCTAGCCATAGAAAGAAGGTTCAAGGTAAATATGGTTTTGATGTCCTTTTCCCTCTATGATCTAATTTGTATGACTGCTATAAGGACTTTGAAATTAATATCTGCGAAATTTTAATTACTAGAACTGCTGGGTGACCTGGGGACAAATATATATATTGCCTAGTTGTGGCTTGGTTGGCATAAATGAGGATTTTGGTTCAGCACCATAAGATAGAAATGAGGTATGTCACTGAAGTGACCTTGCTTTCAACCAGTAGGATAGTTCTTGAGGGAGAGAGCTCTGGAGAGCTGAGAGAGTTCAGAGCTTAGAAGAGCAGATCACAGAGGAGCTAGTAGAGAAGTAGCCATGATTATCAGTGAATTTTTGTATAAAAAATAGTCTACAGACAATGAAAGACACAGGGGATATCAAGAGCGTGTTACCTGTTCAGAGTGTTATCCTGGGTACCAATGTTTCCTAAAGGATTCTTATACTTGTGCCTTCCTGTTAGTGTTCTATAAATTTGTGTCCATTCTTCCTTATGGGCACTGTATATATTGGTGGGAAAGTTGTTGATTGTCATTCCTTTTTGTTGTTGTTGGTTTTTTTTTTTTTTTTTTTTTTTGCGTTTTGGGGGGCAATTGGGGTTAAGTAACTTGCCCCAGGTCACACGGCTAGGTTTTTGTTTGTGTGTGTGTTAAGTGTCCAAGGCCAGATCCAAACTCAGGTCCTTCTGACTCCAGGGCCGGTGCTCGACTCACTGAGCCACCTAGCCGCCCTGTCCTTCCTTTTTGAAGAGGACTAATGGTACTATGGGATGATGTCTTTGGTTGCATGTAAATTAGTTTTAAGTGAGGCAGAATTGCACAGTCATTAGCCTCACCCTCTTTTCCAGAGTCATCAAAGTCCAGTGGCAAGACAAAAGTCAGAATGACTGGGAATGGCTTGGGATGTAGTGGCATCTGGGCATAGATGTCTGATTAAGCTCTAAGTGCTCCACAGTGTCTACTTCAGCTGTCTTCCTGGATATTGGAACAAAATGCTCTCATCTGCCCCATTCCACTGAGGAAGTTCTTTATGTTTGGCATGGTCATCCCCCTAACTCAACAATGGGCTTGAGGTCTGTTGGTTATCCTCAGCATGGTTTAGCCTGTCTGCCAAGAAGGTTTTATCAGGATGTGGCCTCTATGCATGCTACAGCTTCTTGGATGACAGGTGTATACCAAAGGTGGATGAGCAGCCCTCAAAAGGGCACAGCAAGCTCTCACATCAGAGGTTGTAATCCCAGGTTTGTGGGTAGAAAGTTACATTATTATTTTTACTTTGTCTTCTGTTTAGTAAATAAATGCTTCCAACTAAGAGTTAGTGGAGTTTGTCTTGGTTCAAATCAACAAGCAAATCAAGGAACTCCTATGTGCCCAACAGTGGGATAAATACTGGGGATACAACAAAAGGTAAAAAAATTTGTGCTTTCAAGGAGCCCACAGTCTAATGGAAACAACTATGTGCAAACAAGTTATATACAGGATAAAGTAGAGATAATTTCAGAAGGAAGATACTAACATTAAGAAGTATTATCAAAAGCTTAGTGCAAAAGGTGGTATTTTAGCAGAGATATGAAGGAAGTCTGGGAAGGTGGGAGACAGCAATGAGAAGGGAGAGCATTCCAGGCATAGGGGACAACCAGTGAAAATGCCCAGTCAGGGGATGGAGTATTTATGGTAGAAACAGCAAGGAAGTCAGTGTCACCAAATTGCACAGGGGAGGTGGGGAATAAGATATAAGAAGACTGGAGAGGTAGGAGAGGATCAAATTGTGAGGGACTTTGAAAGGGAAACAGAGGATTTTATATTTGATCCTGGAGATGATGGGGGGCCATTTGTGTTTATTGAATTGGGAGGGGGTGGAGAATGTAGCATGGTCAGGAATGTACTTTTAGTACATTTACTTTACTTTGATAGCTGAATGGAGTATAGACTGGAGTGATGAGAGACTTGATATAGAGAGACCAGCCAGAAAGCTATTATAGTAAGCCAGGCATGAGTTAATGATGGCCTGCACAAAGGTGGTGGCAGTGAGAGAAGGGAGAAGGAGACATATGCATGAATTATTCCAAAGGTAAAATCAGTCATTATTGTTCAGTCATTTTTCAGTCATGTTTACCTCTTTGGAACTCCGCCCCCCCCCCCAATTTGGGGTTTTCCTGACAAAGATACTAGAGTGGTTTGCCATTTCCTTCTCTAGCTCATTTTACAGATGAGGAAACTGAGGCAAGCAGGGTAAAGTGACTTGCCCAGAGTGACACAGCTAGTAAGTGTCTGAGGCCAGATTTGAAATCAGGAAGATGAGTCTTTCTGACTACAGGCCCAGGAATCTATCCACTACACCACCTAGCTGCTCAAAATTAATGTCTTGGCAACTGAATGGATTTGGGGGTTGAAAAAAAGTAATGATTTGAGGTTAATACCTAGGTTTTGCACCTGGTTAACTGGACAGACAATGGCAGCACCAACAGTAATAGGAAAGTTGGGAAGAGAGAAGGTTTTGGGGGGGAAAGATAAGGAGTTCAGTTTTTAATATGTTGAATTTAAGATGTCTATAGAATATGCAATTAAAGATGGAGGTCAGCAGAGAGGATAGGTCTGGGAACAAATAGATCTGGAAATCATCTGTATAGAGATGATAATTGAATCTATGGAAGCTGGTGAGATCACCAAATGATATAGTATAGAAAGGAAAAGAGAATAAGGCCTAGGACCTAGCCTTGAGGGACATCCACAATTCGCAGGTGAGACCTGGATGAAGGGCCAGCAAAGGAAACTGAGAAAGAGCAGCTGGGTAGGAGAACCAGAAGAAAGCAGTTATGAAAACCTAGAGAGAAGACTCTATCACAAGGAGAACTTGGTGATCAGCAGAGAGATCAAGAAGGATGGGGACTGAGAAATGGCCATTAGATTTGGCAGATTGAGAGGTCTTTGGAAAATGTGGAGAAAGTAGTTTCATTGATTTCTTAAGTGGAAAGTATATGGTATGGGATTAGGAGCTACAGTGTACACTTAATTTAGGAGTGTAACTCCCCTACCAGGTTTATTCCTACCACTTGGAGGGAATAAGTTATAGTTATGAGAGCTTTCTCTGGGGCACCACGCCAACCAACCTGCTAAAGTTCAAATACAGGTTGAGGTGTGAGAATCAACTTAGAGGGCTGAGATAGAGGTAGGTACCGTCCATACCCATGCTATGTTGTTGTTTTCATCAGCATTCCTAGTTCCTTAGGAAGTGTCTTTTGGAGTTTTGCCCAGGATTTCAGGACAGGAGTTTGTGAACAATCCTCTTTCCCTTAAAGTGTGTGGATTCTCAAGAAAATTTTGGGAAATTTTAAAGGAAGAGAGAGGAAAATACCTATTATGTGCCAAACATTATACTAAGTGCTTTACATGCATCTCTTTTTGATCTTCACAGTTCAATGAGATAAGTGCTATTATTATTATCCCTATTTTACAGTTGAGGAAATAGGCAGACAGAGATTAAGTGACTTGAGGTCACACAGCTAGGAAGTATCTGAAGTTGAATTTGAATGCAGATCATCCTGGATCCAAAGCTGAACACCTAACTTGAGGCTTTCTTGCAATCTCATTTGATGGATAAGGAAACTTAAGATCTAGAGAAATTAAATTATTTGCACTACAGAGCTACTTAGTGGTAAAAGCAAGAGTAGAACCCTTGAGTCTTGGCATTCAGTCTACACTCTGGCCACACCATATTGCTTCTTGCTGAAATAAGCGTCAAGAGAGTCCTAATTTGCATTCTTGGAAACAGCTTTGGAACATCAAAAATGATTCCCCCCCCCCCCCCCCGTTGTAGCTACTTTCTAACCTATATTTACTTTTTTTTTTTAACCACTTGGTAGAATTCTGTGAAATGCTGCTGCTGATGTTTACAGGGAGAAGGGTGGAAAATCATGAATCAGACAGGTGCTGAGAGTAACAGAAAAAGAAACTGAATTCAACAAATGAACCATCAGCAAAAACATGAAATACAGATGCTTTTCTGGTGCCAATGATTGAGCAGGTTGTCAAAATTGTAGGTAGAAAAAATTGGGAACTGTTTGAATGGCTAAGACGGGACTCATAGGATCTTAAGCAAGTTTAAAGCTTTAAGTTGAAAGTGACTAAAATTGTTTAGTCCAAAACCTGCCTGTAGTACATATTCCTTTGATTGAAGAATTCTTTCTCTAGTGATGAAGAACTCACTACCTACATTGCATTCCACTCTTGGATAACTAATTCCTTATGCTAAGGAAAAATCTGCCTTCCTATACCTTTCCCATTGCTCCTAATATTTCCCTCCTTGGTCAAGAAAAGACAGCAATCACTGTCCATATTTGAGTGTATATGCTTTTTTTGAGTTTGTGCTATAAAGTAACAATTTTGAAATATAAAAGACTTTCCATGAATTTATTATCATTGAAAATAAGACTTTAGACCAGCAGGAGATGTTAGGGGCAGAAGAGAGAAGGTGTTAGAATTAAAAGGTATAACATGGCCAGCATAGTATTAGTCTTTCCTCTTGAAACCACTCACAAACCTATCAAGTTGCCAACTTATATGAAATTTTCATGCATTCTAGGTGAAGTGGTATTTTGCATGTGTGAATCCACAGTTTTTCCCAGCAGTCTTTACTACTTCTTAGCATAAAACATTATTCATTCTAGAAAAGTACTATCTGTCCAACTGTATCTTTCACTATAATTAAGAGAGAAATTCTGTTTCATTCTTATTAATTTGTCTAGATTTTTAAGGATGTAGAATCATTAATATGCACACATTTTGGTAAATGTATTTCCCCTTTTATTTTTTTTTTGGTGCTCCTAAAAGCCATAGTTCGAATTTGACTGTTAAAATATACATATATTTCATTCACCCTTGAGATTTGTTTGCTGCTACAACAGATTATAATAGGTCATTGTGGAATTGGTGCTAAAGTAGCCTGTCATTTTGGTAATATGCTATAGTTGTTACAACTCAATTTTAAAGGGATTATAAAGGTCTCACCTTTGCCCTGAGTTTATTATACAGACGAAATGAAAAGGTGTTGACAGATAAGAAACAAATACAAATTCTTTGCCTGCTTAACCACTTAACTTGAAAGAATCATTTCAATACATTGTTTGGATCTAGTCAGAATGTCTTAGTAAAATCATTTTTTTAGAGGGAACCTGACCTGGGATTTCATTGCAGTAGGAACTTCCAGTGAATAGACTCCTTAATAATAAGATCAGTAACTAATCAGAAGCATATAGTCTTGGAGACTTGCTTGGGGACACAGAGTACTTAAACATCTTGCCTCTGTCCCATGCCAGTAGATGTCTGAGACAGGGCCTGAGTACAATTCTTCTTGATTTCAAGACTAAGTCTCTCCACTCAGATTCCTTAGGAGTCTAGCCAATGGTAAGGTTCCTTAAGGGACTACCCAATATGGCGAATCTGATCTCATGTTGTCTCTCATGAAATCGTGTAATAGATGAATCCACTGACGCACACTGTAAACTAATGTATATTTTAGGTGGACATTTCTCGTCTCTATACATAATAAATTCTGCTGGTTGATTATCATATAGGAACTTGTCAAAGAATTATAAAGGCCAGAATTAAAAAAAAAAGATGGAAAGATATGCTATACATTAAGTTGGAAAAAAAACACTAGAAAGCTGAAAATCTAATCATTAACTTCTTAATGCATAGCATGACAATTTAGAACTCAGAAGCACATGAGACCATTATCTTTCTTTGCTGATAGAGAATCTGAGGTCAAGAACAATTAAATGACTTGCCCAAAGTCACATAGCTTGTTAATGGAAGAGCTAGTCAAGATTGACTTCTGGGGTATAATTATCCTAATTATTAGATGAAAATCCTCCAGCAGGTTAAGTGCCTTAGGAGATGTTTAAGGTACGGATGTACAAGTTTATCACCGATGCTGTTCTTTAGAGTTGGAAATCTACCTGTGCAGCAACAGAGATGGATATTGCTTGAATTCTCCCCCTTTTAGTTACCGAGAACAATTTTGAGTCCTGACAATGCTAAAATCTTTCTCCCCTATGATTTTTAACTGATACTGAGTAGTCAACCAGACTTAATTTTCAGAAATTGATTTTTACGAGAGTGGTGCTGCAGTGGCCACAAGCCTGTGACATATTCTCTCACAAGTTCAGGGAATGGGGGGTTCAAGATTGGAGAGCACAAGTGATGAAGTGGTATGCTGGCTTTCAGAAGTCCTTATGTTGGATATCTGATGGTGTTTTCCTTAGACATTGTGTAGATTTTCTACTGGGCTCTTTGTAGAACCTTGAATCTGTTTTCTTTGTCTTGTCTCCCCTGCCATTAGCTCTCAAGGCATTCACTTCTGTTAACTGTTCTGGGCACACAGCTAAGGTGCTGATGGTAACATAGCAAGTCTGAAATCATTAAGACCCTTGGAAACTCAGGAGGCCTTCCTCTGACCAAAGGATGGAGAGGCCAAGACCAGGGCCAAAGTTCCCACTCCTCCCTTGGAGAAGGTTCTCCAAGCAGGTCCTTCTGAGGGCTTTGGTGGGAATGCCTTTTTCTGCCTTGCCACTTACCATCAAATTTCTCAGTTCAGAATTTGGCTTAATACTTATGACCCATAGGGCATGACCAGATTTCTTCAACTATTCTGAATATATTTTCTGTGCACTGTCACTAAAGTTTATGCAATATTTTTCAAGGACTTTTCAAACCTCGTCTAAAGTCTTTGATTGAGATGTGTTCTCATCTAGTTGAGTAGCTGGGTAGAGTATCATATCACATTTTTTTAATGGGGTATGATAATTGATCAGCCTAGTCAATAATCTAGTCAGTAAGTCAGTTATATTATAGGAACAAATCATTTTCAAAAGAAGAGGGGCAGGGGCGGCTAGGTGGCGCAGTGAGTAAGAGTGCCAGCCTCGGAGTTGGGATGACCCGAGATCGGCTCCGGTCTCAGAAAATGAGCACCCACGCATAAATAATGACTAGCCGCATAACCTTGAGCAAGTTACTTAACCCCAATTGCTTTAAAAAAAGAAGAAGAGGGGCAAACTATCAACAAGAAACCTACTTTTTCAAGCTTATCACTACCCTTCACATACTCTGTGTTTCTGGTAAATTAATCTACTTGTTTCTTCCTTGCTGGTATATTTTCAGATCTAGAGACAGTATTTTACCTTCTCCTGTGATTTGCACAAGCTATCCCATATGCCTTTCTTATGATCCTTCCTCACCTCTCCCTCTTAAGATTAGTAACTTCCTTCAAAACTCAGCTATACCTGTATTCTTTCCTGATCCCTCCAAGTGCTGTCCTCTCTGCCCCTGACAAAATGAGTTTTTATACTCTATATATTCTCTATTTAATTTTTTCTCCTTCCCTCCACCCCAGTAAAATATAAACTCCTCAAAAGACTTGTTTTTTGTCTTTCATATACCCATTGCCTGACACATAGCAGAAACTTAAATGTGCATTGATTAGTGATGAAAAATTGTTCCAAATCACAAATAACCATGAATTAAACATGCAAATTAAAGCATTCTGAGGATTCATCTTATATCTATTAATTTACCAAAGGTGATCAAAGAGAGTAATAAATTAATGTTGGAGGAACTGTGGGAAGACAGGTTATACTAACACAATGCTTGTGGAGCTGTGAATTGGTTTAACCATTCTGGAAAATAATTTGGAATTGTGTGAGGAAAAATTAATAAACTATTCATACCCTTTGTTCTAGTGATCCCACAAGTGGGCACATAATTCCAGGGAGTCAAAGACAGGTCCACGTATAGAAAAATACTTGTATTAGCCATTTTAATGGTAGTAAAAGAGACAAAAACAAAAAAACCAAGCAAATCTGTTAACAATGTGTTTTGATTGACAAATAAAAATAAATTTTTGCATATAACTACAATTATATATTCTGTTTGTCTTCTCATCATCTGCCCTTATACCAATACTCTTTGGAACAAAGACAGTACTTGAGATAACTTAAACCCTTTAGCTCCAGAACACTAATCCTGGGGTCTATACTGCCTTGCCTTCCTCATTCTATCTAGGCCAGCTCTAGCCATGTTTCAAAGTCTATACCCTAGCCATCTTTTTGATATCTCCCATGCAGGTACCCTTCCCTCCCTCCCCAATTTCCAACTCTATCATAATAATCAAATCAATGCTACCATTAATGTCTTAAAGGGTACATACATTTTCTTCCTTATGGGTCCATTCACAATCCCTATGACATTCTAAACCAAGAGATCTTTTCTTGACACCACTGCCCTATGTGTGCTCTCTCTCCCTATTGTAATGTAAGTTCCTTGTGGGTAGAGACCTTTTCACTTTTCTGTTTGTATCTCCATTGCCTAGGCAGTTCTTTGCATAGATTAAATGATTAATAAATGCTTTTAAATTCATTCCTAAACATGATATAATGAAATCTTATTGTGCTGTAAGAAATGCTAAGTATGAGGAATTTAGAGAAATTCAGGAAGATTTGTATGAAGTGATACAAAATGAAGTAAGCAGAACCAGGAGAATAATATGTACAATCTGCATATTGTAAATGCATAGTGTGAATGAAAAGAATACTAAGAGGGGTCCAAACTTCAAGTAACCATGACGACCAGTCTTAGCCCTGGAGAGTACCCATTTCCTTTCGGTAGAGAAGAGAAGGGAAGGACCACAGGTATAGAATATGGTGTACAATATAAGATGAGGTTGATAATACTTTTGTTTTTTTTGTTTTTGTGCTCCATGGGAGGGCTTAATGGGGGTAGTAGGGCAATCAAGAAATCCAATCCAATAAACAAATAACTGATAGAAGTACAAATAACTGATAGAAGTACAAAAATATCAAACATTAAAAAAAATTCTTATTTTGCAAACTGTTTATGTTGTTTGACTACTTGACCTTACAATCAGTCCTCAACATTCACATCTTTAACTCTGGTGCCTTTAAGCATGCATGTGATTTTATTAACAACTTCGTTTTCTCATTCACATTGGCAAATATACTCATTAATAGCTCTGTGTAATAGAGAAAAAAATGACAGTTGTGATGCATGCAGGTTTCTGGAGTGACTGGAGTCCTACTGTATGCTTCATCGGTCTTGTTCACCATACTGTTGTAAAGAGCTCCCTGTGCATTCACAGTGTCAGAGCTGATGTCAAGACCTTGCCAGTCTCAGGGACTTCTGACAGCTGTGACTTAAATCCTAGTAACCTTTCCCTTGATTTTCAGAGGGCAGCAAAGATAGAGAGTTAAAAGCAGTATAATACACTATTGTCTGAAATAAAGGTGGTTTTTTTTTTTTTTTTGAGGTGTTAGTGAGAGAAAGTCACAGAATTCTGGGGAATTACTAATGAGAAAAACACTTTGCATATTACCAATTTTATTTTGTATACTGCATTTCATGGGTTATTTCATGGTTACTGTGTTAGGAAAAGTACATATTATCAGAATGTTTTGTTATAAATAATTACATGCCGAAAAGTGTATTTTCAGCAAATTCTAGTGAAAGAGAAGCACTTGGAGGTTAAGTGACTTATTCAGGGTCATGCAGCCAGGACTGTGTGAGTAGCAGTACATGAGCTAAGGTCTCTGAGGCCAGCTCTCCATTCACTCTGATGTATTCACTTGAATACAGCCATTATATCTTCCCTGTGTTTCCTCAAAAGAGATAATACTTGTGATGTGCTAAGTACAGTGCCTGGCACCTGTTAAGTGCTTAATCAATGTTTGTTCTTTCCCTCTTTCCCTTCTTTTCTCCAAGTCAAACCATCCCAGTTTCTTCAACTGGTGTTAATAGGGTATGATCACGAGGCCCTTCATTCTCCTGTTTGCTCTTGTTCAAATGTTCCTCTACCTTAATAGTTCTTCCTAAGATGTGGCATCCAGAACTGAACATGTTACTCTTATGGTCTTATCATAAGACCAGAGCAGTACAATTCCCTTCCTAATTTTGGACACTGTGCTGCTTCCAAACAGAAGTCTAAGGAATCAATCAGCCTTTCAATTTGCCTTATGTGCCAGGCATTGTGCTGAGAGCTGGGAAGATAAAAAAAAGAAGCAAAAATAATCCCTGCCCACAAGGAACTTAGCTTTTTTTAAATTAGTCTTATCACATTGTTGATTAATATTGAGTTTATAATCACCTAAAACTCCTTAGTGCCTTCTAAAGAAATCGTTATCTTGCTGTGTTTCCCCTATTTCGGACCAGGAAACAGATTATTTTTAACCCAAATGTAAGACTATATAATAATCTCTATTAACTTTTAGCTTGAGAAATAGCATGATTTTGTGGATAGAGGTTCAGCTTTGGGTCAGAAATATCTAGTTCACATTCTATCTTGGGCACTTAAAAGTTGTGACAATTTAGTAGAATCCATTTGACCACTTAGTGCCTCACACAACTTTCCTAAGATTTTTAACTTTTGGTTTCTAATCTGCTTGGGTGAAGGGAGTTCCCGTCCTGGGGGTCCCCTACAACAATGAAATCACAAATGAACCACACACATGAAAAATTTCATAATAATCAATTCAACCCAATATTCTAGCCAGCGAAGATCTTTTTGAGTGTTAACCATGCCTTTCAATTTTAGTTGGTCTTCCCAAGGTTTCCTGGTGTTTTAATTCTCTTAGTTTTCAGTCCAATATTATTAGCTATAGCATTATTAGTTGACTTGATGGATGATAACTCAAATTTTTTTGGGGGGGGCACAGTTTCCTTCTACTTCTAAGCACAAATGATTGCTCTACACTTTTATATTGTGTTTTACTATACATATAATTATCTCAAGTGTTATTTTCAGGCCATTCTTGCACACTGTTGAACATCTTTCTGGTACTCAAAAAAGTAATTGCTTAAACCTGTTCTTAAACAATTATTTCTGAAGTTCTATTGAATAATATGAAATATAAAAGTAAATTCATTATGTGGTTTTATATCAGAAACCTAGTCTTTAAATTCATTTTACTTAACTTAATCCTTTCTTCCTTTCTGCCACCTTCCACCCACTCATCACCATTGAAGTTTATTCTAATATAATTTTCCAGGACTATCAGTACCATTGTTCTTTGTTTACATATTTAAACAATTTTTAAGAAACTGTAATGTTAGAAGGTGAGCATATTTCAAATGAAGCTTTCCCTTTGGGAGGGAGATGGACAAAAAGACAATGCTATTTTAAATGGAGGAAAAGAAAAAGGGAACAGAGAAGCAGTCCCTTTTTCTTTTCCTCCATTTTTTGACTTTGACTTTCCCTTCTCCCTGGCAGGGGAGGATAATGCTATAGAAGATACAAACCTCTTTCAAGCCATATGGGTGGTGGTTAATTCTGATGTACAGTATTCACTTGTATCTTGTGCCCTGACTGTTATATACCCTTCACCAGACCATTCTGAAGATGACCAACTTCTCTGCCACCTCTGAGTGAACACCGATTGAACACCTCCTGTTAAAACAATGAAACAGCCAAAATACTTAATGATGTTGATCTTTTCCTAGGAACCCAGGGCCAATTGGTGAAAGTTAGGGTTACAGGGGCGGCTAGGTGTCGCAGTGAATAGAGCGTCGGCCCTGGAATCAGAAGGACCTGAGTTCGGAGCCGGCCACCGACACTTAATCCACACAAACAAAAACCTAGCCGTGTAACCTTGGGCAAGTTACTTAACCCCAATTGCCCTAAAGGGGCGGCTAGGTGGCGCAGTGAGTAAGAGCGCCGGCCTCGGAGTTTGGATGACCCGATCTCAGATCCGGCCTCAGAAAATGAGCACCCACGCATAAATCAAATGACTAGCCGTGTAACCTTGAGCAAGTTACTTAACCCCAATTGCTTTAAAAAAAAAAAGAAAAGAAAAGAAAAGAAAGTTAGGGTTACTCTAATTGGACTGGCAAGGGTGAGGTGGGATGAGGCAGGCAGAGGATACCTATTTGATAAATTTCATAATTAGAATGTTTAAGCACTAATAATATAATGTACCTTAGACTGCCAGCACACTTATTTTCATAAGGTAATAGATTTAGAGCTTACTGAAAAATAAAATGTGGATGACTTTCTTTCCTTCTTTCCCTCTTTCTCTCCTTCCTCCCTTCCTTTATTTCCCTTCTTCTTTTCCTCCCTCCCTCTCTCCTTCCCTTTCTTCCCTTCCTTCTTCCTTCCTTTTCTTTCTTTTGTCCTCTCCCTCCCATACACCCTTCCTCCATTCCTTCCTCCCTATACTTTCCTTCTTTGCTTCTCTCACATTTTTCATATCTTTCCCTTTCTTGCCTCCTTCCCTCTCTTCCTCCCTTCTTTCCCCCCCTTTCCTATTTCCCTCCTCCCTTTCACCTTTACTTCCTTCCCTCCCTTTCTTATCTCCCTTCCTTTCCTCCCTCCCTTCCTAAGCCCTTTATTAGCAGAATTAAGTCTTCAGCAAATGGGAAGGAGAAGTAGCAGGCATTTATTGAGCCCCTAATATGTGCCAGGCAGGGGTAGCTAAGTAGTGCAGTGGATAGAGAGTGCCAGGCCTGAAGTCAGAAAGACTCTTCTTCTGATTTCAAATCTGGTCTTAGACACTTACTAGCTGTGTGATCCTGGGCAAGACTCTTAATCCTGCTTGACTTAGTTTTTTCATCTGTAAAATGAGCTGGAGAAGGAAATAGCAAACCACATAAGCATCTTTGCCAAGAAAACCCCAAATGATGTCATGAAGAATTGGACATGACTGAAAAATGACTGAACAAAATCAAATGTACTATGCCGAACAATTTGCAAGTTACAAATAACTCACTTCCTCCTCACAATAACCCTATGAGGTAGGTATGTTATCTTGGACACCGAGGCAGAGAGTGGTCAAGTGACTTATCCAGGGTCACATAGCTAATTAGTATCTGAAGCTTGATTTGAACTCAAGTCTTTCTGATTCTGCAGCCTAGCACTGTATCTGCTGTGCCACTTTTCCTGCACCAAGTCTAGTGCCCATAGAAGGTGGGCTTTCCAAATAAATACATACTATTTATGAAATTTTCCACATCAAGAATCACAAGTCACCCACAAAAGGGAGCAAACAGTCTATGTCATCAGTAAAACAAGCTGTGGGTCACCAGTAAGCTCTCCTGACTGTGTCTTTAATTTGTCCAGAACCAGCCATCCATCCTCTGAGCTAGTTTGTAGCATTGTAAGGCCTGCTGATTGCATTGATCCCCACAGCAACCCTGCGTGGCAGGTGCACGAGGAAACAGACTCAGAGAACTCAAGAAACTGCTTATGATCACACATCAAGTGTTTGAGGATTTCTACCCAGGTCTTTGTGACTACTATTTTTTTCATTACGGATGTGCCCCCATCATGGTGCAACCTCTCATTTAGAATCCTAACAAGGCTGCAGGGGATAGTAATCTAAAATGTCATTTGTTACTGAACCATGAAAACAAAAGGACATGAGCAGTCTCTTCAACAATTGGTTTCTTTGTGTCTGAATCTGAATGGGTAACTCCCAAACTTGGGAGGGCAGTGACACTTATCATTTATCAGGGGCAGTAGCATGGTGAGGGGTTTGAACTTGGTGTAGGAGAAATATGGTCATCATCTACCATGCTGGCAGTTCTTTACAAGCCCAGCTTGTCTTTTCCTGTGTCTTCTCTATTAATTTTTTTGTGCCAGTTTTCATTTGAGTTCACTAAGAAATTGGATATTTATTTTGTTTCTACTTCTTTGCAAGAAACTATTTGATCCTAAATGTCTTATGGGAAGAGGTCACTGCTGTAAATTCACTATATTCAGTGACTTTCCCAAGGTCAAACAGGTAGTAATTGGCAGAGCCAGCATCTGACTCCAAATCTCACTGTTTCTACTATATTATAGGGACTTAAAAAGGATGTGTGTGTGTGTGTGTATCCATGTGTATACACACACACACATTCAAAACATCTATTGCAAGATTTTATTTCTAAGCATCATCTATATCCTAGACATTTCTCAATTTTTTTTACATCACTCTTGCTTAATTTTACATTAGGTACATATCCTAAATTATTTATAACCCTTGTGTTGGAATTTCATTTTCATTTGTCAGTCTTCATCAGTAGCCTTCTAATTTATCTTGTTACTGGCAAGATTTTCTTTTCAGGTTGGCAACAAGAGGTGCTTGTGAGCATTTTCTGCAGTAAATTTGAACATCTTGCATTCATTGAAGTTTTATCATATCTATTGTGTATGTCAGAGTGGGTCTTAGTGAATAAACTATGAAGGATTTTGCCAATCATGAAAAATCACCTTTGAATTAATTCTTAAAATCATATGCTTTTTTAATAAGTAAAAGAACCTTGTCAGTTTTTCCCCAGTCCCTTCATTTTACAGATGAAGAAACTAAGGAACAGAGTTTGTGTCTTTTTTTTTTTTAAGTCATACAATTTAATTAGTGGCAGGCCTGGTGGGACTAGGCTGTAGGTCTCCTAACTTCTGTTGCATTCTTTTTCCTTTTAGCATGTTTTTCCTATTCTGTTCTCATCTTAAAGACAGATATATATTATAAAATGTTCCATATATTTAAGTTTGGCCAAATGACTTTTTATGGTCTTTTTATAACAACTGAAACATTAAAAAAAAATTTTAATTCCTAGAGGAAACCTAGCTCTCTTACTGTTATGGGATGCTACTTTAAAAAAAAATATGATCGTAGAGATAACTATTATTCTGTGAGAGTTGTATGTGCACACACATTTTTGGAAGAGAGGCAACCTGTAGTTTATTGATAAGATTTTACTTAGTATCTTGGAAGCCTGAGTTCCGATTTCGGTTCTACTATTTTTTTAGTGAGATGAGACCTTGGTCAAGTCCCTTACCTTTCTGTGTTTCAGTTTTCTCATCTATAAAATAGAAACAATAGCTTATTATTATGTTGAAATAGTGTACATAAGGCACTTGGAGCTTTTGAAGAATGATGCTTTGAGATTTCAAGAGATTACTCATTCTCTTGAGCAATTACTTCTCATGAAGAATTTTTTAGGAATGGGAATCTCTTGAACTTATTACTTCATTTGTAATTTCCTCTACATATACAGTTCAGTAGCAATTATAATAAATCTACATCCTGCTTCTCTCCTTTCCCACTAATGTAGAAGAAAATAGGCCATTAGTTTTTCCATCATTTTGCTCATTTATATTGGAAGAAAGTTACAGTTGAAAATGTTAATGGATATTATGATTTGAGATTGACTAGGTTACATTTCATCCATTTAATCTCTGATTGGGATATATTATCCATCTAGTTGCCAAGATACCCATCATTATAATGTCTAGGCAGCATGCTGAAACACTTGGTGACTGATAATGCTTCAGTAGTCAACTCTTAGTCAATAAGCACTTACTGAATATCCATGGGGGTATACTGGAAATATGCTGTATGTGTTTTTAAAGTTGTTGATCTTTGGGAAATGGATATTTTCAAGAATCAAAGAAATTTTCTTTTAGTGTTTTATGTAAATGACATTTAATAAGAGGAACCTCAGATCAAACATTTTTAAGCTTGTGGTGAGTAATATATGGAAATACAGTAATCTTTTGCTCTGGATATTGCCTTTATGGTTTCTAAAGAGGCTTTGTTTCAAATTCCTTAAAATCAAGGGCCATTTTGTCTCTCACTTCATCACTATTCATCACAGCACCTAATACAGTGCTGAGTGTAGTTGGAACCTGATAAATGATTGTTGACTTAGTAATTTTGTATCTGAATTAGTCTGAATTGTGTAGTTAAAGGAAGAAACTATATCTTTCTAAATAATAAACCTACAGTTCTATTCTACAATTTAAAGAAAAAAGTCTACTGAAAAGGAAAATATCATTTATAGAATTCATAACTAAAATGTTAGCCTTTCCAAAAGATCTAGGGAGTGAGCATTGCCCAAATGAGAAGTTGCTGATTGTTAAGTTACTTTGTTTAGTTAAGTGCTAAGTCCTATTCGAGTGCAGTGGTGGTATTTTTTTGTTTGTTTGTCCTTGTTTTGGATCGTGATTAAAAAAAGTCTAAGTTCCAGGTAGTTTTTAGTTGATCCATAAAATGCATTCATAATTATGTACTATTGTGTTTGACTGTCTTGGTAACTTAAAAAAACAAAACAAAACTATAGCACAAGACAGTGCTACTATGGTGGGGCTCACCAGAAGACTTTTTGGCCACAACAATCACCAATCCAGCAGGAGAATTCTGTTCTCATCAGAATTGAAGTGGAGTGGTCACTGGCTACCAGGGCTTCCGCCTGCCCCATATATGGCTTATGAAATACCCTGGTCAACTGGGCTCTTTGAGCCTTTCCAGAGAATCTTTCAAGAACGTTTTATAGATTCAAACCAACATTCTATGTCAACATGCTACTTTTTCTTTTTAGTTTTCTTGAAAACGGAAAAAAAATGACTCCTATATTTTGGGATTCCAAGCAGATTTTTTTTTGCATGTAATAGGTATTATTAATTTTGGACAATTAAAATAATAAATAAAATTTTATTAAATTTTTAGATAAGCTCTACCATCTCTAAACTGCTGACAAGCCATATTGTCAATTTCTTGAGTTTTAGCTACCACAATTTTTTCCCTCAACAGCTTTGTACGATGAAATCCGTCAGTTTCGCAAGGCCTGTGGAGATGCGCACCTCAAAACCATTCTGGCAACAGGAGAGCTTGGTTCCCTTACTAATGTCTACAAAGCCAGTATGATAGCTATGATGGCAGGTAAGTAATTGTGCTTAAATGCTTTTGGTTATTAAAACAATCAGGGAGAATGATTGTGATATCCTTCATGGTATCCTACCAGAATCCTCCAAAAGTGCTAATCATTTGAAATAGTTTTTATTTTCTACTTTTGTAGAAATGTGCGATGATAAAAAACTGACTTTACATCTACTGTCCTTGTTGACTGTGGAGTTGTGACTTCTTTGTGGTGCTATTTACGTACAGTAGATGGCGCTCTTGTTCACGAATTGTGTTGCATGTTATTGCTTGATTTTGCTTTTATCAGCTTAAGTCAAACAGGAACTTTATCTCTTCCTTATTCTTTTTTCTTCCTAAATGTTGCACTTTTGGTATTGCCAAAAAAAAATTGCATTCTTTGAGATGGTTCATGCTTTTTGTTTTAAATGATCCTAAAAAGTTCACGAGAATATCTTATTTACCTGTTCAAATGTCAGCCTGGATAGTGTTCCACTCCAAACCAGGAGAGTAGAATTGCTGCCAAAGGACTAAATTTGACCCTTGGTTCAGTTTCACCTGACCTTTCAGGTAAAATCATCTAGTCCCATATTCTGTCTGTCTAGGCAATAACTTTTGTAGGACTGGGGATGTAGAAGTTAGTATGTAAGAGCATTGTGTCTATACTGTTCAGAAGAGAAACTCTGAAAATTTCCAAAGGGAAGGCTAGAGGAGTTGGGGAGTGCGTCTTAGAATACCTGACCTCCCTACCTCCTAGGGTTGTTGTGAGGACCAAATGAGATAGTATATATGGAACTAATTTTGAAGCTCTAAATTCAGTACAGGTATTGATTAACAGTACATGCTTAGTAAATGCTTGTTGACTGGCTAATTGACTAAGGTATTAAGACAGCATGGTGTAGCGGATGGAATTTGACTTATAGTCAGGAAGACTTATGCTCAAATAGCCTCTTAATACTCCGCTGTTTGTCATTGAAAGCTTTTGTAACCTGGCCCCATTCTTCCTTTCTAGTATCCATTACACTCCCTCCCAGGTACTCTATGATCCAGCTTCACTCTCTCAGTTGTAGTTCCTCCAATACAATATTTTCTCTCCCATGTCCATAACTTTGTATTAGCTGGAATGCTCTGTGTGCTTGTCTGCCATTTTTCCATCTCTAAGATTTGGCTCAAATCTTACCTTTTGCAGGAGGCCTTTCCTCAGTCTGCCTGGCTTCTAGTAACATCCCCTGTATTAACTTTCATTTACTCTCTCTATCTTATACTTATCTGATCATTTGCATGTTGTCCTCTCCCTTCCTCCTACATTAGAATGTGTGCTTCTTGATGATTGGCTCTGGTTTTGCCTGTCTTTGTACACTTAACAAAATGCCTGTAATATAGCAAGTGCTTAATAAATGCATGTTAATTGACACCATGGCTGTGTGATCCTGGGAGAATTACTTAACCTCCTCAGTGAGGAATTGAGGTGGATTTTATTTATTGCTCTTCAGGCATATCCCATATCCCATTCTTGCAGGGAGAACATGCCAATCATGTTATCCTAGATTCAGAGATTTAGAGCTGGAAGGAACCTTAGAAACTATTGAGTCTAAACTTCTTTATTTTACAGAGGAGGAAACTGAGGCACAGAGAGGTTAAGTGACCTCCTCAAAGTCACATTGCTAGTGTTTGATGTCTTATGCAGATGTAGTTTCTCTAATTATCATTCCTTTAGAATTGTGATTTCTAAATTGGTGGGGCTGCTATACCCAGGAAACCATGATATAACCTCATACGGTCCATGGTCAGCCAATCAAAAAGTAGAAAGATGGATCACAGCCCAAACATTTTTGTCTCCATGGGTATAATGACATCATCTTCACCTATTAAAGGCTAGTACTTTCCCATTTCTCTACATTTTTCTCGGCTCTTAAGACTATACAAGCTTTTATTCTCTCCCCAGCTACACATTACCATTAGGAAAATCTCTTCCTCCTCTTGTCTCCATATACCCATCTCCCTGGGGTATATGGAGACAGAGGAGGAAGAAGTTTTCCTGGGGTACTCACATCTCCATATCACCATATCACCTCTGGTGTGTGTACACACACACAGACACAGACACACATACACACACTCATATACATACATATATTAAGAAGTAAATGTAATATAAAAACAAAATGCATAACTAAATTAAAAGAAAAAACCCCAAAGTACTTTCACAACTTATAGTGTTATTTCCCATAGTGTATATATGCAAAAGAAATATGTAATGCTGGGAGGAATACAGAAAGGCATCATATAAGAGGTAGCACTTGTTCTGAACCTTGAAAATAGCTAATGATTCTAAAAGGAAGAATTGGATTAAATTGATTACATTGAGAGAGAGAGAGAGAAGAAGAAGAAGAAGAAGAAGAAGAAGAAGAAGAAGAAGAAGAAGAAGAAGAAGAAGAAGAAAGAAAGAAAGAAAGAAAGAAAGAAAGAAAGAAAGAAAGAAAGAAAGAAAGAAAGAAAGAGGAAGGAAGGAAGGAAGGAGTCAGGTTAATCTGTCATACTTGCCAAATATCTAAAGCCATGTGGAAATGATCACTGCTTCCTTTTCTTGATATCCACTAACCATTACTTTAAAAATGTTCCAAATTTTTGTTAGGAATCAGTCAAACTTACCAGCCTCTAATTTATATAATTTATTCCCCTCCATTAAAAAAAATAAGAATTTGTTTTTCAGTCATGTCACACCTCTTCTAATCTTCGTGATCTTCCAAACATCGTCAATAGTGACTTAGTATATATGTATTTCATTTGAACCAGGTAGGTTTCTGGCTGCTTATAGTATGTTTTCTTTGGCCTAGAAGTTCTAGATTTTGATTGCAATGCTCCTGGGAATTTTCATTTTGTAGTTTCAGGAGATGAAGGGCAGATTCTGTTTCATTTTGTCATTCATCTGGTTCTAATAGATCTGGACAGTTTTTATTCATGATTTCTTGAAATATAATAGCTGGGCTTTTTTCATTATACCTTTAATGCAGTCTACTGATTCTTAAATTATTTCTCCTTGACCAGGTCAGTTGTTTTTGAAATGATATACCTTCCAACCTTTCTCTCTTTTTTTTCCTTCAGTCTTTTGACTTTGTTTTGACATTTCCTTTCTAAAGCTTTCTGCCAGAACTCTTATTTCAATTATAAGACTACTTTTACCTCTTTAAACATATCTTCATTTCTTCTAGGTGTTCAGGTTGATCCTATGACACTACTTGGTTTTTCTTTGAGAGTTTTCTTGTAGATGATTTGTAATTTCTCTTCTTTTGGGTTTATGTCTTGGGAGTTTCTGTCTCCACAATTGCTCTTTTTGTTAGGATTTAAAAAAAAAATTTTTACTCATTCTTCCAGGCTTAATTCCTGAATTGTGACTTTGTGTTAGGGCCAGGTTCTGCACACTTCTGGAAAGGGTGCTGAGACTTTGTATGGTCCTAATCTCTATTATCTGGGATCTTGCTATTGTGATTTCCAGATTTTGAATGCTGTGTTCTTCAAGCACGGGTGGCTCAGAATGGCAAGCTGCTAAATTTTACCAGGCCCTAAGTATTGCCCTGATCTAGGCAATGATCTGATCTCTGCTGTTTTGGTCTGAGCTCTGCAGTCTCTGTTATCTGGTTTGAGTCTGGAGAACACAGCTGTAGGTTTGTATCTGTGTGCGGCTCCCCTAGAAAGTTATTTGACTCAGCCTTTATTAGCTGGCTGGAAGGCTTTAAAGGTTTAATGACAGCGTGGTAAGTTCAGTCCCTCACTCCCAAGTAGCAAATCTCACCTTGGTCACTCACCAATGGCCTACAGAGTGACAGAGCTGTAGGCTCAGCCCTCATCTGTTCTGAGGACTGAATCTATGATCTGGCTTCAGAGGCAAAAAAGATAGAGCTGCAAGTCTGGTGACTTGAACTCACTGAGACTGGCTTATGTACTCACTTAACAGATGAGGAAACTGAGGTACAGAGAGGTTAAGTGATGTCCTCCAAGTCACATTGCTAGTGTTTGATGTCTTAATGCAGATGTAGGTATCTTATTTTAGGTATCAACCTCCTACAAGCTATTTTTCTTTTCCCTTAGCAGGCTAAAATAATTCTCCTTTGGCAGAGAAAATAGAAGTAACATAAGAGTTGAGTTATTTTATTTTCTTTCCATCAAAAATTTTCACCATCTTATCCACCCTAAGCTCTAGTGTTATCCCTTCCTTTCCTTAGTAAAGCTAAAATTGAAAACAAAAACCATATTTTTTATTGTCCTTAGCTTTCTTTAGCAGCTTCAATTCATTTTGAAGGTTTAGTACTACTGAAATTATTCTCATAAAAACATGCCACACTTTTGTATTTATCCTCTGTTAACTTGCCCTTGCTTCCATGTTCTCTGAATTAAAGAAAACTCTGTTAGTTGTTGAGTTATCTGTGAATCCATATCAGTCCCTTTAGGAAGCTTCTCTTTCCCCCCTTTTCAGAATTGCCTCTAAGACTGTTGTCAGAATTCATTCTTGAAGACTCTTCCTGTGCTAAATGTTCTGTCTCTCCTTCCTCTGAAATCTACTTTCTCAAAGTGTAGGGAACATGTCATACTATTCTCCCCTATAGTATTACTACTTCAAAGATGGGGTCATCACTTCCCCGTAAGGTTTCTATTACGTTCTCCATAGCAGCCATTTCTCCCTTGTGTGGAGCTTGGGGATGTTCCCTTAAGAGTTATCATAATACATTTTTTAGTTAATTGACTAAATGCTTTTGAGAAGAAACAGAGTTGGGTTTTTTTTTCCAGTTTAGAAAGGAAATTTTAGAATTAAAACATTTTTTTGGCAATTCAGGGTGGGGTATTAGAAAAAGTTTTTACTTTGTCTGGATTATATGGGTGATGTTCCAATTTGCTTTGCTTAAAATGGATGTTATAGTCTATACTTAAAAAAATTTTCACCAACTGGGACATTGAGTATAAGTTTCCTAAGTTAGAATGCTGCTAAATTGGGCAGGGAAAACAGAGGAGACACTGAATAGTCAATGAAATTTGGAAGGGCTTCTATCATCCATGTCATATAAGCCTTTTTAATAGAATTCTAGCAGCTACCATACTGATTTTATGTTAATATTCTAGTGAATAATTAAAATATTCCTGTTTATTTTTTAATAAAAAGAAAAAAAATATACAAATTATCTCTGGGTTTATAATGTTACTTACCATTGCTACCAAACAGATAGGTGGGGCATCTAACTAGGATTTTAAGCAAGAATAAGTTATATGCATAATTAAAAAGCAAATTTCCTTTCAGTTGTACTTTATTCATATCTTTCAATATTCAAAATTATAGTTTTAGAAAAGAAATTATAGCTCTTAAAACTTTTCATGTCATTTTTTTCCCCCAGAGACTTTTTTAATGAAGGGAGGATGTATTGAGGAGTGATTAGTGATTTTTTTTAAATTGCTAAAAAAATTCTTTAAAGCAAATTTCTCAAATGTGTTAATATTTCTGACTATAAGCACACATCTGGTGAGAGCACAGTGTTCTTTTCATCATTCACTTTTTAACTCAGTCTCCCATGAGTGGAGTTTTAGCTCTATTTTAATTGAACAGGATTTTCTTCTTAACAGTACAATTTTTTTTCTATTTGTATCCCCAGTAACCAGCATAGTATCTGACACACAGTAGGGACTTAATAAATAGTTATTGATCAATTCTTTCACTAACTCTTGTTTTTTTCTTCTCTTTATTAAGAAGGCCTTTGGATCATGGTGTAAGGAGAGAACATTTTTTTTTTCTATACAAGATCATTGACCCATAGAAGAAAGACAGAGATAGATAGACATCTTAGAGAGAAAAGCAGAGATAGATACATACATACATCCTCACAGAGATTTTTGTGCAGCAAATTTGGATTTTTAATTTTCCCTAATTATTGCTTCTCCCCTCCCCTCAAAAGCCCCTTATTTTATCCTTAGCTTCCCTCGATAGCCTCAGATTATTCTGAACATGAGACTCCTGAAACTATTCTCAACATAGCATACCATGTGTGTGTATAGAGATGTTATGCGTGTGTGTGTGTATGTATGTATATATATATATATATACACACACACACACACATATATACACAGATGTATATACACATTTAAGCTAAATTCATTGGCAATTTCTCTGTGTGTCTACATTGGTGTGCAGACTTCTTTTTCTTCTTTATTAGAATTGTTTCTCTTTGTATCTTCAGAATGTCATTCTTGAGAAATTTTCTTCCCTTCTAAATTTATTTCTTTTGTAAAATTCTAACCTATGGAATCTTGTCTAGCCTCTTTACCCTTTGAAACCTATTCTTCTAAAATCCAGGGTGCATAGTACTATAGTTTATTCTAGCCATCAGTAAGTCCTGCTAATCCATCCCTTAGATATAAAAATACCCCCAATATAGGAAGTATTGAACAAAATTCCTGTTAAAACAGTTAAATCTGTTTATTGTACCCAGAACATACTATTGAACCTGTCTAGACAGTCAAGGGTTAAATTAGAAATTCAGTCAATGAACAGACTTAATGGAATCTTTGTTCTTTGTTTTCCCATAAAGTTCCTTATGAGCTAATGATAACTTGTTTAGAGGAGTAAGCCCCAGGCTCTGGGAAAAATTTTCAGTCTAGCCATGACCTAAAGAACCAGCCTCCTTCCTTCCCTCCCTCCCTATTTGCAAAGTCAGTCAGACTCTTCCTATCTATCTATCTATCTATCTATCTATCTATCTATCTATCTATCATCATCATCATCATTGTAACTTATTATTATTATTTCCAACATCCATATTTCAAAAGAAAAAAAGAACCACACACAAAACCTACATATCCAAATGAAATTTAGATACCCATTGCCTCCCTCCCCCAATTACAATGCTCAAAGAACCTCTTGCTTAGATTTGTGAATATTGATAACACATAACACCTTGTTTTCCCATCAGTCACAGAGCTCCTGGGAAATGAGGAAAACTGTTAAAACATCACTTGGCACATGAGAGGGATGAAACCTTTTATGTATAAAAAGGGAGAGCTGGGAAGTTATCTTTTTTGCTGCCCTCTCCTCCATGAATTGATCTGCTACTGATTTAAAGATTTGTATCATCCCCATTGTTTGATCATAAAGGATATAGATTATAGATTTGGAGTTGGCAGGGAGCCCAGAGAACATCTCATCTAACCCCTTCATTTCATAGATGAGAAGAATGAAGTCTGGAGAACTATGGCGGCTTATGCACAGTCACATCAGTAGTTAAGAGAGGCAAGATTTCAACCTAGATCTTCTGATTCAAAATCCAGTATCTTGAGTTAATTCCATTGAAATGTTTATTTTGTGTGTAGCACTCTTTTTCCTTTCCTATTGCAGATGTTGATTTAGTAATAAAAAAATAAGCTAACATTTATATAGATCTCATTTGATCCTCACAACAACCCAGGGAGATGGTTGTTATTATTATGCCCATTTTACAGATAAGAAAATGGGCAAATAGAAATTAAGTGACTTACCCAGGTCCCATAGCAAGTAATTTTCTAAGTCAGGATTCTAATGTAAGTCTTCCTGATTCCAAATGTAGCTATCTAATATGCCACCCATATTGACCACAAACAAAGAGAAGCATTTGCCACTAAATATAGGAAATAAAATGCACAGAACTATATCAGTTCTCTGTTTTAAGAAAAATCTTATGAATTTAGGGAATGGCACTAATTTAAACATGTCACTTTAGGACTGGCTTTCTTCTGTATCACAGTTTTAATGGTCATTTGCTCCAAATTCCTATCATTTCCATCCTGTCCTCTGCTCTTGTCTCTAAGGCTTTGCTTTAACTTTCACTTTTGCTCAGACCTCCTCCACCTTCCCTCACTCCCCCTCCTCCTTTTCCTCATTCTTCTTCTTCAATTCAAATTCCAACTCTTCCATGAATCTTTTCCTGACTTCTTTCCATGCCTTTTCCTGTTCTCTCATCCACCAAATTCCTTCCTAGGTAAAAGTGACCTCTCCTTCCTCATATTTCTCTTAGCACTTTGCCTAGACCCGTACTTTTCCCTTGTCTCATTCTCCCCTTTATAGTAGTTATTTGTGTAATTTTCCTTTCACTATCCCATCCACATTACGTTATAAGCTCCATGAGGACAGGACCTATGTCATATCTATCTTTCTTATTATAGCACTTTGCATATTCTTGCATTTAATTTAATAAAATCTACTTACCATTAAAATATCAACAGAGTTACTGAATGTATCAAAACTATGTGACCAATATCACAGTGGTTTATCATTAAGTTGTACTGAGAGAGAGAAAAATGTGAGGATTTAACACATTAGAAATTATATGCAGATAGCTAATTATACTGGTAGTTAATTACAGAATTAAGCAATGTTTAGTTTGATCATTAAATCTTCAAGTTCTGCTTTTCCCCGAATAGTGACCTAATTCTGTTTTTTTTTTTCCAGATCTAAAAACTTCTCAACCTAGCTGTGTGAGGATTATGTCTTTGGACCACAATTTACTATTTTCAGTGATAGTTCTAACTAGAATTCTTTTTTCCATTTATTGAAGGAACAGATCACTTCTGTTTGGTTCTCCAGTGTATAAGCTGGACACATTGACTCAAGGTCTCATTGGTCCCTACTCTTTTCTATCTCTTCCACTGGCTAACTTCTCATTTCTGATTAACTCCTAACTGATCTCCTTTCTCTTTTCCCCATTATACTACAATAAACCTGGGCCCTAACTTGTCTTCTTTCATTTCCATGGGAGGCCCTTGGCACTCATCAATCTATTTCTTATCATCAAATTACAGTCTGAATGAATTCAAGGAAAAACATTTATTAAGACTGAACTATGTGCCAACAACTGTCCTAAATGTTATATATAAATATATATTTGTGTACATATATACACATTCATACATACATATATATTTAAATATAAATAGAGAATATAAATAGAAAAGTAAAATGGTCTCAGCTCTTAGGGAACTCACATTCTGACTGGGGGAGACAGCACATATGGGAGGGTTCAGCTGCAGGGCAGATGAAAGAGAATCTCTTAACGTATACAGACATAGGCATTCACAGAAAATATGGAGAAGCTAATGTTCTAGCTCCAGGAAAAACATGTATATTCAACAATATGTGTACACTAAGGAAAGGACTTTTTCTCACCTCATTATGTCAGCACTTGTCACCCACACTCTTGTTTGAGGTGATGGCTTAATCCAGTTTCCTATGTTCCTTTTATAATTGGAAAGGGAAAAACATTACATATTGAGAGCAGCAATATCCTGGAAGCAAAATACTAGTATGTTAGAATTTTGCTTCTTATTGTCATTCGTTTGTTTGCCAGAAGTCATGCCTTTATATTCTATGTTAACAAGCACCTCTTAGCCACTTGCATTTAAAATTCCATTCATTTTTCATTTGTTTTCCATGGGATAAATATATAGAATTAGACCTGGCCAACTCAGAAAAATCTGTGTTATCTGTATCAAAAATACAAGGGGCTCTTTGGCAAAAAAGGACACTGTAAACTATTCCTAGCCTAGTTTTCTAAATGCCTTTGTATTTTATAGGTTGTCATTGTGAAGCCCATCTCCCATTTTTGGTAATAAGCCTTGCAATGAAATTTTTTCTTTTATACACTAGGGTTTTATATTTTAAACTTACCCATGTAATCACTTTGGATTTTGACATTTAATAACTCCCCCTGAAATACCTGGGAGGAATTATACATCTAATTCTCATTCTAAAGGGCTCTAACATTTAATTCCTCCCATGTACTTTAGTGGGAGGAATTAAATGCCAAATTTAAAGTAATTATACATGTAGTGTTAAAAACATCAAATATGCATCAAAAATGGGTTTCAAAGGAAGTTGGGTCAAGACTCAACTTTGTCAATATAAGAACCTAAAGAGAATTTTCTGTTTACAAGATAATCACACAATCTGTGTTGGAAGATGGATTGAAGGAGAGGAGAGACTTGAAGCAGGAAGACCAATCAAGCTTTTGTTGGAACTGGTTTCGGTAGGACTAGTATCTACCAGTGTTTCACTGCAACATAGGTTAGAACCCTCCCTCCTTCTCTCTTCCTGTGACAGGGATTAGTTTTCCTTATACTGAGTCAAAGTAGTCCTTGGACCTGATTGGCCTCTGTTTCCCTGGTTGCCTAAAGGCATAAAAAGTCCCACTGAGGTACAGTCAGGTCCCTTCTTACTTTGGTCTATTCACTATCCCTCACCTCACATATACAGTCATTTATAAATCTTGCTGTTTTTACCTTCATAACATATTTCATATGTTATTCCTTCTCTTCACACGCAGCTACTACTTTAGTTCAAACCCTCCCTCCCTCTTTCCTAGATAAAAAAAATCATTATTTTATTTTCTGTTCCAAACTTTCTCCCTCCTCCTCCATTCATTGAGAAAGGGAGGAAAAAATCCCAAAGATAGACAGACAGACAGACAGACAGACACACACACACACACACACACACACACACACACACGGGAGAAAGGTAAAACAAATTTTCACAGGATGGAAGGAAGAAAGGAAAGAAGGAAGGAAGGAAGAAAATGTTTCAGTCTGTACTCTGAGTCTATCATCTTCCTATCTGGAATTGCATAGCATGTTTCATCATGAGTTTATAATTGCTAGCTGCATATTTACCTTATATATTTTTGTTGCTTGTAAGCCTAGATTCCTTACCTTCTGGAATATCATATTCCAAGCTCTCCACTCCTTTATAATGGTCTTGCCTAGATTTTTACAAGTCTCCTTACTGATTTCCCTGCCGCAAGCATCTCAGTAGTTTTGTCCATTCTACACACTGCTGCCAAAATAATTTCCCTTAATCACACCTGACCACATGACTTCCCTATTTAGCCAACTCCATTGTCTTCCCGTTGTCTCTAATGGAGTGTATGGGATGTTAAGGAGGACTAGCTCTTCTGGTGTGAGGGCTTGCTGAGCCCTTTTCACGGCTACTCATCCACCTTTGCTGTTCATCTGATTCCCCCAACTTTCACCTACGGCTCCAAGAAGCTGTAGCAGGTGAAGCAGTCCCACCCTGGTTAGCTGTCTCAGCAGGTTGGCTAAACCAGGTTGAGGATAACCTACAGGCCTCAAACCTGTTGGTAAGTTAGGGGGATGTCTATACCAAGCATGTGAAGACTTCCCCCAGTGGAATGGATGGATAAAAACAATTTATTCTAAAGGCCATGAAGGCAGTTGAAACAGGCTCTGTGGAGGGCTTAGAGCCTGGTCAGACATAGAAGATGCCAAGATCATCCACAGCATCCTGGGCCATCGAAAGCCATCTCAACTTTTATTCTGCCACTGGACTTTGATGACTCAGGTAGAGTGAGTGAGGCTGAAACTTTGTGCTACTCTACCTCACTTAAATGCAATTATTGATTGAAATCCATGGGAGCAGATGAGGTAACTAAATGAGAGAGTATATAGAGGGAAAATTAAAGAGAACTCAGGGTAGAACATTGGGGTTCACCCAGAAATAGTGAGTGTAATATATAGGATGAAAGAGTACCAAGGAATGAGGAGAACCAAAAAAGACCAATTATAGGGCTTTATATTTATCCTATTAAAATTTAATCTGACTAGATTCAGCCTATTGTTCTAGAAGGCTTCTGAGTTCTAGGAGATGAGGAAGAGAGAAGAAGAGGCAATTTACATTGAATGGCCTCATTTTTTTCCTATAAAATATGAGGCAAGGTTCTCAACTGAGATGTTGTGATTTGGGGGGGGGGGATGGGGAGAGGGATCATGGGGAGGTTTGAGGAAGGATTAAAAAGTTGGGAAGAGTCTCTGTAGAATGGGATAAGTATGGTATGGTAGGATTGCCTAGCATCATTCAGGGCCCAGTTGAGGTTGTATAACAAATTTGCAGTGAACTCATTCAAAACAATTGTGTGATTTTTCTCTACTTTCATCCCCAAAAGGAATCCCTATTATACATGTACCCAAGATGTAATACTGCCTCTAGCTGAAGATCTCCAAGGAGATGGAAGTCACCACTTTTTTCGATAGTTCATTTCACTTTTGGACACCTCTAATGATTAGGAATTTGTTTCCAACGTGAAGCTTAAATTATACTCTACATTTCCAGCAGCTGCTTTTGATTCTGACCTATGAGTCCAAGAAGAACAGGTCTGATTCTTCCACATGTCAGCCTTCAGGCACTTGAAGGTAGCTATCTTCTCTGCACTAAAATATCCCCACTTTCTTCAAGTGATTTGTAAAGTGAGGGGGTTTACAAATGGGGAAACTAAAGCCCAGAATCATTAAATGATTTGCCCTTTATGATCTGTCTTCAGCCTCTCTTTCCAGATTTATTTCACACTCTTCTTCAAAAACTGTATGTTCTGATTATTCTGTTCTACTCTCTCCCCAAACCAAGTCATCTTTCCCACACTTTTTTGCCTTTTCACAGGCCATTCTCCACATATGGAATATGTGACCCTTGGCTTTCTTTTGGGATCAACTTATGTACTACCTCCTATGAGAAACTCCCTCTTCAAATAATCATAGTTATATTTAGCAAATTACATGTTATATCTCCCAAGTAGAATGTCCTCTTTGAAGGCAAGGACTTTTTCTTTTTGTCTTTGCATCAAGAGGATACAATTTAACACAGTGAATTACACATAGAAGATACTTTAATGAATGCCAGGATTGGATTTTTTATTTTTGTAAACCTCCAGGCAAATACATTCTTAATAGCTCTTACCCAAGAGCTTGACATTTTTATATTTTGGAATCTAAAACTGTCATTTTTGAAAAATTGAATTTCTGGTCCAGAAATCCAGATTCCATTTTCAGATATCATTTTCTCAAGCTATTGACTTCCCAAATCTTTCTCTTATGAGGCCCTTGCCCTCAATGGGCAGCAGTGATGAAAAAAAGAATATTGCCTATGGCCCTCAGTTTCTTGTCCAATGTTTTATAATCTTTAACTATGATTTCTAGATTCCTAGTGGCATGATTATGTTATACCCACATGAAGTGGTTAGTAGTTACCCTTACTCTTAGGTTTCAGTTGTTTTCTGTCATGTCTTGGTTACATGCTCTGAAAAGTCAGCAGACCTCACTATTGCTATCAGGGTAGCAAATAGTTACTTCAGTAGTGCCAAAGACTTTGGTGAAAATAATTTTCTTCTTGCGGTTTTAAAAAAATATGGCTATTGTACCAAAGGCACAGTTGCCTGGCTATAACTCCAAAGGGGTTTCAAAATGATGGCTGTGGCAGATGGGCATAAGACATCCTAATATATGAAGTACTGAACAAAATCCTCAAGTGAATATTAACCTTTTTCTTGCACCTATATATAGTAAGCATGTTTTAAAATTTTTAGAATAACTCAGGAGAGTTAAGAGTTAAGTCAGAAACTCAAGCCATGAACAAACTTAATAGCATCCTTATTCCTTTCTTTGTTGCTGTTTGCTAATGTCAGCTCTGTGAATACAGATAAGAAAGTTTCACAGATCCCAGCCAAGACCATAAAAGCAATCCCTGATCTCTATGCTTTAAATAATAAGTTTGCAAGGTTAGCTATGGGGTGAGCCAATCCCTTCCCCCAACCCTTTACTTTTCTTTCCTTTGCTCTGAGATGGCCAATTATATTGCTCAGATACTAAAGCATAGATTTGGGAGTGGAGGCAAGTGATAATACCTTGTCTTCTCATTAATCATTACCTCAGAATTCCTGGAAAGTGAGGAGAACTGGTGAAGCATTACTATCATGTATCAGATATCTGTGTGTGTGTGTGTGTGTGTGTGTGTGTGTGTGTGTGTGTGTGTGTGTGTAATATAGGGAAAGCTTGGAAGCCATTTTATGCTGCTATATTTCTTAAACTGATCTGGGGACTCTGGTGCTATATGATACAGATGGTTGGCGTGAAACTCAATCTAGACACATTTTCCCTAGAAGCACTTGGAAGAATTGTAATGTCTGTGTTTTTAGCCTCAGGGACTTAGCTATCTGTAAAAAAAAAAAAAAGAAAAAAGAAAAAAAAGCCTTCAGTAAATCTCTCTTAGATCCATAAGTAAATGTTGACTTTCCTTTCTCTATTATACTGGCATATTTACCACATAATATCCATTTGGAGAGCACTTGCTACTAAATGGTGGGTAAAGGGCAGAAAAGCCTGGTAGCTCTTGAATATCTAAAAGATAAATTAACTCCTCCCCTCTCCTCCCTATTCTTTCTGGATCTAACATTCCAGCTTTCTATGCCTCTATCGCAGACTCTGTGAGGTATAGTGATTTTCCCCAAAGTTCTTATAATTACCACTGTGGCAATCAATAGCTGTTAGTAAATCAGCTACAAAACAGAATTTGCTTTTGTTGGTTCTTCCACCTTTTGAAGGATTAATTTATTATCAAGGGAAACTGAGAAATTGTTAGCTATACTGCTTTTGGTAGAGAGACACTGTAGTAGATTGTCCATTTTTCTGGATAATTGAAGTCTGCTGGCACTATTATATGATGCCTTTGTGCCAGGCTTATGATCTCATTCCTAAACTCATCTTTTTCCTTTTTTCAGTTCAGTTGGTTTGTAGTGTGTTCCAGTGACAACGTTGCTTTTATTATCTTTTTCCATTAATTTTCACCCCAAAGCTTTCTACTGCTTCTCCACTCTGATTCCTGGATTCCTTCATATGATATTTTCTTAGTATCTACTGTTACCCCCCCCTTTTTTTAACCTTCTTTGTTAGTTTTGAATGAAGTACATATATCAAGAACCAAATTCTAGTCATGAGCTTCATCTTGTCAAATCTCAGTGAGGTGAAACTTGGCCTCTCTGCATTGGTGTCTATTGTCCATCTTGTTTTTGACCTAAACTTTATGTAATTGTGCAAAGATATTTGTATTTGAGGTCATGTGTTTTACTTCTTACTCCTTACTTAGATTTGTCTCTTATAAATTTCTAGGCACCTTAGCCTCTATTCTTTCCTTTGTTGTAGCTATTTTCTATTGTATCCAACTTGGTTAATATACATCAGCTGTTTTGTCCTTCCATTCTTTTTTAGTTTAAATCCATTTTTATCTGATTTGAAAGATACCAGGCAAATGGAAGCTTCCTATATTTTAAGCCATGGTCCAGAAATCCAAATCTAATTCATAGATATTATCTCCTCATCTTTTTACCCTCTAAATCTGCTTTTCTCTTTTTCATATGTTACTTCAAATGATTAGCAATTAACCCCTCTGTTCCTCAGTTCTTTTTCTAGGAGTTCATTACAATATTTTTGAGGTTCATTCTGTTAATATAATTCGTGCCCATACCAGTCACCAAAAGGTGAGTGGTAGTGATCTGTTTTGACAAGCCTTGGGAGATTCTCTGTTATGTTTTAGGTATCTGTCCTGGAAACACAATAGACTTCTCTATTCTTATCAGGTTGATGGATAGTTGTTTCAGCACCCCTGAGCAAGGAATTCACTAATTATGCTACTCTCCTCCTCTTCTTCTGATTCTTACCAGATAATTTCTCACCTTAAAGCTCATTCAAATTGTTGAAGCTTTGAAAAGCTTCAAGAAGGCACTTAGAACCACTGGAGGCAAAAGGCATTGTTGTCCTTACACTATAATTATTCTTTCATACAAATAGAAACTTGGTCAAAATAATTTTAAGTGTAGTCTATACTCTAGAGTGGGTCTTCTAACTTCTACTTTATTGTTAGGTTGGGTCCCCAGAGCTTGAGTGGCTACTTTTTCCCACTTGATTCTAAGGGTAACTCAGTAGAATTGGGAGGTGGGGGGATTATTGATCTTGTCTCATGACCTGCTACCATTATGCTTCCCCTATTGATGACCAGCCAGCCAGATAATTGACTTTCAGAAAGATGTGTATTCTGAAGTGGTACATTAACAGTCAGTATAAAGCATCCTCCCTAAAAGTCTCATATGCACTCTGCCACCAGTGTGTTTAGTGCCTAGGGGAAAGTGGGTTCATGCTTAGAGATCACCTGTAGCAAAGGGTTAATTTGTAGCAGAAATTCTTTTCTGCCTTTTGTGGAGTACTTTTGAAGTTTCCCTTAGTCTTGGTATAACTCCTCTGCTTGGATCCTTGTAGAGTCCTGGATCAGGGTTTAGTTTGTTCTTGCTTCTTGGTACAGACACCATATCAGCTGTTTGATAACCTCCAGGGCCAGAATGTGAATGAGAAGAACCCAGTTAATTGAAGCTCACAAGATCCTCTTCCTGCTTGGGAGTTAGGCTAAGGAGATTGTAGTCAAGTCTAGGGTTCTTCCTCAGCAAGCCTTTCCTTCGCAGGGACTGATTGGTAGATTGCATCACTAAGATCCCACATACTCAGGTTCTTCATTCCAAAGTACCTTGCTGGTTTTAAACCAGCTCAACAAGAGGTGAGCAAGACCCTCAATCAAGACTTCTTTTGCATCTGGTTGAAATGCCTTTAATTGATTGATAGAGTCAACAGAGGTTTCTAGGACTTGTTCACTTCTGGTTCATGCCTATGATTGATTAACCCAATCTCACTTTCTTCTCAACCTATAAATGCATTCAGGCTAAGTGAGGTGGGATGATTGATTGATTAATTCAATAGACCCCCACCTTTACACAAGGTTTACCCATCTCTCATTTACTAATAGAAAAATCAGAAACCTCTAGATACATTGTAAATATTACCTGAAAATGCCCCTCATATCCAAAAGAGAAAGAAACTCAACTTGCTTTATGTTAGGTAGGCCACTGGAAAAAAATCTCACTATACTTATCATAACATGTACAAAAAAAAAGATTTTTGATGACATTGAAGTATGGTAATCTCAAATGTGTTCTGCATTGTTTTTTAAAAGCTTTGTGTATAAAATTCATAGCACTTTCTAATCCTGATAAAGTAGCCTAATTTTCTAGCTTGCTTTTGTTCAGTAAAATGTATTTCTAAATCCATTTTAAGCAGCTATTTCTTCAATTTGAGCAATTTTCTCTTCAGTTAATAGATTCCACACAAGAATATCTGACTTTTAATGTTAATGCATACTCTATATTCCAAACTTGCTATAATAATAGGAAGCACAATCAAAATTAAATCCAGTTGTTTAAAGCATATCTAGTGTGTTATTGTGTTAAACATTTTTTTTCATTTTCTTCCTTCTGTAAAGTATAATACCAAATACAAAATAGTATTTTGATTTGTATTGAAAGTTTTGGGGTCTTCCTTCCTCCTCTAACCCCCCACCAAAAAGTAAAGGAAAAACAATGGTTTGGATATTTCTGTGAATCAAGGACATTGATGTGGATATTCCCTCCACTGATGCATGTCCTAAGCCATATGTGCCTTCTCATTCTTTGAAATTCTTGCACATTTACTTTCATCCCTCCTCCTTAGAGGACCTGCCCTGCATGCTAAAGGCTCTTTCCTGGGTCTTTTAATATTTTTTAAATACAATTATGGTGCTGTTTTCCTGAACATCAACTTGACAGAACGTGAATATCTAGACTAGCCAAATGTCTAGCCTAGATATGGTTGTTTAAAACTCAATTTATCCTAAAATTATGTAACCTTATCCAGCACCTTCCCATCAATTGTACTGTTATACTGGTACATGTTAGATATGGTTGAATAATTTTAAGATAAGTTAATTTTTATGTGATCATATATCAATACAAGGTATTTGCTTAGCATAGACATTGATTTTTAGTAAGTTCTACTACCAATATCTGGCTGTTAAAAAAAGAAGTTCAGATTTTGAGGAATTTCTTTTTATTAGTGTCTATGACTGTATGTAGTGATGCAAAAAAAAACCCTTCTGACTGAGTTTATCTCAACTGTTGCTTATCTTTAAGTTCTCAAGTTCCTAATTCATAGTGCCACTCCTTTCATGTACTTTGGTTGAAAACAAAATAATTACATGTATATGGTAGCCATTATTATAATAGCAAGCATTTATATAGCATCTACCAAGTGCTAGGCAATGTGTTATAAATATTATCCCATTTGATCCTCTCAACAGCTCTGTGATGGAGATGCTATTATATCCATTTTACAACTGAGAAAACTGAGGCAACTTGTCCAAGGTCACATAAATAGTGAATATCTGAGGCCAGATTTGAACTGAGATCTTCCTGACTCCAGGCCCAGTGGATTTATTCCACCTCACTGCCATACAAGCACATGCACATACATATATATGTGTATATACACACATATGCATATACCTCTCCATTCAAGTCTTCCTCCAGAGGAGGTTCTTCATGTGGTTTGAGGTAATCCTGAATTTTGTGAAGTCTGTTCCAATTAGCACTAGTTCTGGTAGGTATTACTACCCTGGAATTGCTTCCAAAATGGACTATGAGTCTGTTGTAGGAAGGCCAACAGAGTTAGGGGTGGAAAGACATATCACAAGAGGCTTGCCACAGGATGTTGAATTTTTTTTCAGCCACAATAACTCCTCTACTATGTAAAGGTTTATGGAGGAAGTACCTATGCTATGAGACCATGATCCTTGAAGTATCATATTCAGCTTCTAAATACATGAACTTGTTTGTCCTTCTTTTTTGAAGAGGCCCAGTGACATGACAGGTAATATCTTGACTTGTGTGTGGATTGAATTTAAGTGAGTCAGAGTTGCACAAAATCATTAGCCTCACTCTCCCATACAAAGTTATCAAAGTCCAGTGGCAGGACAAAAATCAAGATGACTAGTGATGGCCACGGTGCAGTGGATGACCTTGGTATCTCTGATGCTCGAGTAGGCTCTAATTGCTACACAGCACCTGCTTCAGTTGCTTTCGTGGCCATTGGAACAAATTCTTATCCACCCATTCTCCCAGGGAAAGTCTTTACATCCTTGTGGTAGACATCCCCCTCACTCACTGATGGCTTTGGAGTATTGTGTTATTAGGGAAAGGTGAGATATGAAATAGTTAATGTATTAAATGGAGTACATTCCATGAGTAATGTTGCTACCTCAGAAAAACCTAGATTTTTAAGTAAATGAAGTCAAAGGACAAAACTTTGATAGATGTTGAGGTGATAAGGACCATTGGACAGCTTACAGGACTGGTATGGTGCCAGAGAAGGACCCTCAGGAGTCTGAGGGGTAGCTGAAGAGCAGAAAGATTGTGAAAAACGTCATTGAGACCAAGTTAAGTTTTACCTTTTTGAAAAGGACACTTTTCCCATCCCTGACATTACAAGCCTTTAACACTGATGGATGAATTCAGCATTCCCCCTCTTTGTATATCTCTCCCCCATTTTTCTACTTAGTATTTCCCCTCTTACAACCCCTTCCTGTCCATTTCAGTCAGGCTGAGGTTTGGGAGACATTCTAGAGAAGGCGAATCCTGCTACTAATCTCCTATATCACAAGAAGGATTTGTTCTACAAATAAACATTTATGTTTCCCAATTGTTAAAATGAAATTACTTTTAAAATTGTATCTAAAGCACTAATGTAGTAATAATGACTTTAAGTTAAAGTTTTGAAAGGAGGCTCTAACACTAATTTTTAATCTCTTATTTGGGAGTTGGAGGATACAAAGATTTTCTTAGAGTGAGGAGACTTTTTGGTTTTATGCTACTAGTTTACCAGTTAATGTGAGGGTACATGGCAAACCTCCCCTGAGATTGTCAGGGATTTATGGATTTAAGATGCACATTTGATGTATGTCTCTCAAGCAACTGCTCTTTTGTTTCCTTTTAAGCTTGTTTCAAGATGCTGGTCATATGACAATAAGGAGATAACCACCATAGCAGATTAAACAATTCTCTTTTTCTCTGCACATCTGTTAAAAAAAAAAAATAAAGGAATATACAAGTTGATCCCATTGCCAAATTGTGAGGAGAACTTGTATCTTGCCCTCGTCACAAAAATTAAGGTAATTTTACAGTTCAGTTAAAATAACTCCGGTTTCTTGAATAAACCAGAGCGTGTTTTGAATTAAACATATGAGTCATTGTGGCTTAGTGGACAGAGTAGAGAATCACTGAGACTGAGGTTCTAGTCCAATAAATTACTTAACCATTCCAAATCTCGGATTCCTCTTCCATGAAGTGGGAATAGTAATAATTTCAGTTCCTTGTAGAATGGTTGGGAGACTCCATTGAGGTAATATTATAAAGTACTTTGCAAATGTTAAAGCTCTATATAAATGATAGCTTTTATTATAGGAAGGAGTTAAGTGATTCTGCCTTGTGTGGTTAGTGTAATTATTGTGGAATCCTCTCCAGAGCATGTTACTGTCAATTATCATGGATTATGAGTTAAATTCCCCAACTTGTATTCCATGTGAACTATATTGTCTTGCATTATTCTAAATGGTTACTTTTTTTTTAATTGAGGGTAAGGCAACTACAAGGAATGTAGTTATCATGACATAATCCTACCCTTGAGGTATTTGAAATGATTTCTAACCCCAAGATTGTGATTATTTCCTGATTGCCATACTGCTTTATCCTGCCATATTGCTTAATTATGGTGCTATACTGCTTTGTGTGTGTGATGAATTAGGTTTACTGACTTGAGAAGTATATCCGGTATTCAGAATTCAGATTGAAGAGAGAAATTTGCATGAGCAGGTGTTTTTATTTTTTTCCTCCTGCTTATATGTTGTCATACTCTTTCTGAAAGAGAGATTTTTTTTCCTCATAAGATAGCTCTTATCCTTAGATCATACAAATGACATCTTTGTGGTATAATAATCCCCATAGTGCTTGTTATCAATATATATTCCAGGGAAGGGAATTCTTCATCTTCTTTTCCAACTGCAAATCATATGGGATCCCTCTGTACTTTTTTTCTCTGCCTTTTTTTTTCCAGTCATGATACTAGGTCGTTATGCATTTCTGAAACTTTTTCAAACATGTGCTAAACTTCCTATTCTTCCAGTCTCCCAAATTCATAACCTTGGCCTTATCTTCAACTCCTGACTTTTCCTTCATACTGCATATCCAGTCAGCTGCCAAATCCTACTATTTCTACCTCCACAAAATCCCTCACATCCAATCCCTTTGATTTATTCATATAACCACCAACCTAGTTTGGGCCCTCATCATCTCTCTTCTAGAATATTAATGTTTTTAGTTTTGTTTTGTTTTTTTGCTTTTTGGAGGGCAGTTGGGGTTAAGTAACTTGCCCAAGGTCACACAGCTAGGTTTTATTTTTGTTTGTGTGCATTAAGTGTCTGAGGCCGGATCCGAACTCAGGTCCTTCTGACTCCAGGGCCGACGCTCTACTCACTGCGCCACCTAGCCTCCCTCTCTTCTAGAATACTGCAACAACTTTCTAACTGTTCTCCCTACTCCAGTATACCTTTCACACAGCTGCCAAACTGTAAACCATGTCATTCTCCTACTTAATAAACTCCAGTGGTTCCTTGTTGTCTATAGGTTTAAATAGAAACTCCTCTTTTTGACTCTTAAATCCCTTTATAACTTGTCCCTAACCTACCTTTCCGACTTCATTATATACTGCTCCCTTTTGTATACTCTAAATTCCAGCTAAATGGGCCTTGCAGTTCAATGGACAACCTATGGAGCTTATCCATCAAAATGTATTTGCATGCAAAGTACTTTCACACCTTAAATCTCCATATAAATGTGAGATATTATTATTATTGTTATATTTTGGACTGACACTGCCAATGAACAATTATCTGGGCCTCAAATTGTTTGGAGGAGGAGAGTGGGCAGGATTGCCTTTGGGAAATTGCAAGGCTTTGTCCTGGGCCTTCTTTTCTTTTTTTACTTTCTCACTTGATTATCTCATCACCTCTCTTGGGTTTAATTATCATCTTCATGCAGATTCCCAGATCCATGTTTCCCATTGATCTATTCTCTCCTGAGCTCTTATCCCACTTCATAAACTGTCATTTGGACCTCTTGAACTCAATTTCCTATGGAGATCTTAAATTCAACATGTAAAAAGCAGAACTCATTATTTCCCCCCACAAATTCTTCCCTCTTCTGAACTTTGCTGTTGCTATCAAGCGTACCATCATTCTTCCAGTCATCTGAGTTTGTAACCTTACTGTCATTCTTTTTTTTTTTTTAACTTTTTGAAGGGCAGTTGGGTTTAAGTGGCTTCCCCAAGGTCACGTGGCTAGTTTTTGTGTTAAGTGTCTGAGGCTGGATCCGAACCCAGGTCCTCCTGATTCCAGGGCCAGTGCTCTATTCACTGCACCACCTAGCCACCCCCCTTACTGTCATTCTTGACTCTTGATTTTCATTTCCTTCACATATCCACATTACCAAATCTATCTTCATAACATTTCTTTTATACATCCACTTCTTTCCAGTCCTTCAGCTACCATCATAGTTTGGATCATCATCACTTTTTGTCTAGAACTTTAAAATGGTCTTCTACCTCATCGATGTCCTTGACTCATGTCTCTCCCCACTCTAATCCATCCTCACTCAGCTGCCAAAGTGATGTTTCCTAAAGTGCAGCTCTCACCATGGCCCCTCCCAACTCAGCAAACTCCAAATGCTTCCCTGTTATACCCAGCAGTAGTAGCATTTTTACACTTTAGTTCCCCAATTGCACTCTAAAACCCAGCCACACTGTCCTCATACAATACTACATCTTCTGTCCTCATGCCTTTTTACTGGCTGCCCTCCATACCTAGAATGTGCTTCTGCCTCACCTCTGCCTCTTAGTCTCTCTGGCTTTCTTCAAGACTCAACTCAAATACCACCTTCTACTGGAGACCTTTCAAGTTGTTACTACCAGGGTTTTTAACCTTTCTAGTCATGAATCCCTTTGGCAATTTTGTGAATCCTCTGAATCCCTTCTCAGAATAATGTTTTTAAATGCATAAAATAAAATACAGAATATTACAAATTAAACAAGATGTCCAAAAGACTTGCAGTTTTAAGCTATTAAAGCTTTGTATATAGTATCAAACTAAATATCTAAACATCTATTTTTTTAAAGTTCATAGACCTAGGGTTAAGAAGATCTATGATGATGCCTTCTCAGAGATTATGTTCTATCTACCCTTTATATATTTTATATTTGTTTTTCAGTCACATTCAGTAATGTCTGACCTTCATGAGCCCATTTAGTGTTTTCTTGGCAAAGATACTGGAGTGGTTTGTCATTTCCTTCTCCAGCTCATTTTATAGATGAGAAAACTGAGGCAAAAAGCTTTACATGATTTTCCCAGGGTCACATAGCTAGTAAGTGTCTGAGGCCACATTGGAACCCAGGAAAATGAGTCTTCTTGACTTCAAACCTAGCACTCTCTCTACTGCTGCCCATATGTTTATATATACACACATATACATATCTAGTTATAGTCATATTTGTTTCCCTCATTAAAATCTGAACTCCTTGTAAATAGAAACTATTTCTGCTTTTCACCGTCTACTTAATGCTTAGTACAGTGACTGGAACATAGAAAGTGCTTAATAGATATGTGTTGACTAACTGGGATTGTTTTATATTCATTGAATTTTTTTAAAAATCCTGAATTGAGACACTCCCCAAAAGTGCATTTCTATACACACAGCTGAATGCAAAAAGAGGATTTTGTATGAAATCATAAATCTCCATTTTATACTCCTTGGTTTTTTCTTTTTTTGCTTTTTGGGGGGCAATTGGGGTTAAGTGACTTGTCCAAAGTCACATGGCTAATTTTTGTTAAGAGTCTGAAGCCCGATCCGAACCTAGGTCCTCCTGACTCCAGGGCCAGTGCTCTATTCACTGTGCCACTCCTTGTTTTTTTAAGAGTACATAAATTCTCCATGTAACTTTTAAAATATCGTGCTTTTGGGGCGGCTAGGTGGCGAAGTGAATAGAGCGCCGGCCCTGGAATCAGAAGGCCCTGAGTTCGGAGCCGGCCTCTGACACTTAATCCATACGAACAAAAAAAACCTAGCCGTGTAACCTTGGGCAAGTTACTTAACCCCAATTGCCCTAAAGGGGCGGCTAGGTGGCGCAGTGAGTAAGAGCGCCGCCTCGGAGTTTGGATGACCCGAGATCAGATCCGGCCTCAGAAAATGAGCACCCACGCATAAATAATGACTAGCCGTGTAACCTTGAGCAAGTTACTTAACCCCAATTGCTTTAAAAAAAAAAAAATTTTTTTAAAGTTTTTTCTTTTTTTTTCTCATCCCTATTGCTAATCCTCTCCTCTCCCAGCTCACCTTCCCACCCCCCACATTAAAAAAAGAGGAAACATAAGAATTTTTTAAAAATCTTGTAACAAATAAGCATAGTAAGTAAGACACATTCAAATAGCATCCATGTCTAGAAATATATAATGTAGAACCTTGTGGCTATTACCTTGCTATCAAGAGTTTGGTTTCATGCTTTATCCTAAGTCTTCTGGAGAGATGGTTGATCATTTCAGTGATCAGAGTTCTTCAGTTTTTTCAAAGTTCTTTTTATTCTACAGTGTTGCTATTCTTGTAAAAATTATTGTCCTGATTCTTCCCAATTCACCCTGAATTAGTTCATATTAGCCAGGATTCTCTGAAATGGTCTCTTTCATTATTTCTTACAGCCTCCTCCTCCTCATTATTATTATTATTATTGTTATCATTTTTTTTTTTTTTTTTTTTTTTTGCCCAGGGTCACACAGTAAGTGTCTGAGATCAAATTTGAACTCAGGTCCATCCCAACTCTGTGGTCGATACCCTTTATACTGTACCTTTTATATACCCTTTATACAGTACCCTTTATATGGGGCCTCACAGACCCATAATATTACATTGTATTCATATACTACAATTTGTTAGCCATTCCCCAGCTGTGTAAGAGGCAAACTGAAGAACCCTCTTCACTTTAAATTCTAGTTTGTTTCTTTTCTCCCAACTTCTCAATAAAATCTCATTTTAGGATAAGAAAGTCTATTTTGCTTGTGCTGATTTCCTCTTACTTTTCTTTTCTCCCTACTATTTCCTTCCCATTCCCATTCTGTTCTAATGTTTCTCTGTTGAGTTTGATATATTTCTTTACCAAACTATATGTGTATGTGTTCCACTCTACTCTGTTTCAGTTAAGAGTGATGTTTATCTAATGTCCACTCCACCCCTTCCCCCATCTTTGTATAATCTTATCATCCACTCTAGTTAAGGAAAGCAGCAAATTCTATTTCCTTCATCCGTTTTTCTATACTAGTATATTTCTTTTACTCTCTCTTCTCTTTCCCCTACTCATACCCTAAGAATAAAACCAATTCACCCCCCAAAGACCTTGTTTTTCCTTATATAACTCCCTCAGTACTATTTGTAGACATTAAGGTTGTGAAGGGACACATTTCTTGTCCCTCTTTAGATATTAGTGTTACATCATCATGCAGCTCCTTACAAATTGCTGAAATAAATTTAACTTTCTAGGTTTCTTTGGACTCTTATGTTGGTATTTTAAACTTCCTACTAAGTTCTGGCCTTTTCATAAAAAATAATTGAAAGTCCTCTATTGCATCAAAAGTCTATTTTTCCCATTGTAGAATTATTCTCAACTTTGCAAGTAACATTCTTGTACATAAGCTCCTATCTTTTGTCTTTTGGAATCTTGTATTCCGAGATTTCATCTTGTTTATAGTAGAAGTTGTCAAATGTTGTGTGATCCTTTACTGTGGTTTTTTGGTACTTGAACTGTTTCATTTTAACTGCTTGAAGCATTTTTTATTTGACATAAAAGCTCTAGATTTTGTCTCTAAAACCTTTCCTTTCGGGATTCTGTTAGTAAAGTGGTTGTTGGATTCATTCTACCTTTATTTCACCCTTGGATATTAATAGATACGGGCATTTTTCAGTTATGATTTCTTGAAATATAGTTTCCAGGATTTAAAAAAAAATCCTGGAATTCAGAGAGTCCAATAATTCTTAAGTCATCTTTCCTTGGCCTGTTTTCCGGGTTAGTTGTCTTTGGTAATAGACACATTATATTTTTCTACTTTTCCAAACTTTTTATTTTTCTGGACTTTCTCATGCCACAGAATTCTCATCACCCTGGAAGCTCACCCAATCCCTGGACTTCTTATACTGGAAGTATACTTTACTCTTGCAGTCCCTTACTCTGATTGACTGGTTCCTTTCCTGTCTTCCTTTCATGTGTTATCTTTCTCCATTAGAATGTAAATTCCTTGAGGAGAGGAACCATCTTTTTCTCTGCCTGTATTCATATTCCAAGCACTTAGTACAGTGTCTGGCATGTAAGAAATGTGTGTGCTTGCTATGGTTGTTGTTGTTCCAATACTTATTGCCTTATAGAGTTCTTGACTTCTCTTTGGTCTGTTCTAGTTTCAGGGAGTTATGTTACCTGGGTAAGGTTTACCATTTCTCTTTTTTTTTTTCTTAATTAAATTTTATGTTTATTTTTAGTTTACATCATTCATTTCCACAAGATTTTGAGTTACAAATTTTCTCCCTGTCTTTCCCCTATCTACCACCCCAAAACAGTGATCCCACTGTATACCTCCTCTCCCAATCTGCTCTCTCCTGTATCCTCCCTCATTCCCCCTCCAACTTTCCAGTAGGACAAGATGGATCTTGCCTGTATATCTTATTTCCCAGTTGCATGTAAAAAAATAATAATATACATATATAATTTTTAAACATTTGATTTTAAAAATTTGAATTCCAGATTCTTTACCTTCCTCCCTAATCACCCAGCCTTACTGGGAAGATAAGCAGTTCAATATAGGTTGTACACGTGTAGCTATGCAAAACATTTCCATAGTAGTCATGTTGTGAAAAACCAACTATATTTCCCTCCATCATATCCTGACCCCCACTTGTTCTATTCTCCACTTTGACCCTGTCGCTTTTCAAAAGTGTATGCTTCTAACTTCCCTCCCCCCTAACCTGCTCTTCACTCCATCATCCTCCCTCTCATCCCCTTCCCCCCTACTCTGCTGTAGGGTGAGATACCCTATTTAGTGTGTATGTCATCCCCTCCCTAAGCCAAATTCAATGAGAATAAGGTTGACCCATTCCCTTTTGCCTTCCTGTTCTTCCCTTCCATTGTAACAGTTTTCCCTTGCCTCTTCTATATGAGATAGTTTACCCCATTCTGTCTCTCCCCATCTCTTCTCATTATATTCCTCTCTCACCTCTCAATTTCACCTTTTAAGTATCCTCCCTTCCTATTCAATTGGTTCTGTGCCCTCTGTCTATGTATACCTGTACACATATATACACACACTCACATATGTATTCATATGCCCACATACCCTTCAATATAGACATATATGTATGTATACATACATATATATGTGTATACACATATATATATACACATTTATATTCCCTTCAACTATTCTCATATTGAGAAAAGTTTAATAAGTTACAATAATCGTTTTTCCATGTAGGAATATAAATAGTTCATGTTTGATAAGTTCCTTATGATTTCTTTTCCCTGTTTACCTTCTCATGCTTTTCTTGCTTCTTGTATCTGAATGTCAAATTTTCTATCCAACCCTGGTTTTTTCATCAAGAATGCTTGAAAGTCCTCTATTTCATTGAATGACCATATTTTCCTCTGAAACATGATACTCATTTTTGCTGGGTAGGTGATATTTGGTTTTAATCCCAGCTTCTTTGATCTCCAGAATATCATATTCCAAGCCCTTTGATCCCTCAGTATAGAAGCTGCCAGATCCTGTGTTATCCTGCTTGTGTTTCTACAATATTCAAATTGTTTCTTCTTGGCTGCTTGTAATATTTTCTCCTTGATCTGGGAACTCTGGAACCTGGCTATACTATTCCTAGGAGTTTTCTTTTTGTGATCTTTTTCAGGATGTGATTGGTGGATTCTTTCAACCTCTATTTTGCCCTCTGGTTCTAGAACATCAGGGCAATTTTCCTTGAGAATTTCTTGAAGGATGATTTCTAGGTTCTTTTTTTGATCGTGGCTTTCAGGTAGTCCAATAATTTTTAAATTATCTCTCCTGAATCTATTTTCCAAGTCAGTGGTTTTTCCAATTAGATGTTTTGCATTGCCTTCTATTTTTTCATTTGTTTGTATCTGTTTAATAGTATAAAGTCATTAGCTTCCATTTGCTGCAGTCTAATTCTGAAGTAATTAGTCACTTCACTGAGCTTTTGACATTCTTTTTCCATCAGGTAAATTTGGCTTTTTAAGGCATTCTTCTCCTCATTGGCTTTTTGAGCCTCTTTTGCCATTTGAGTTAGTCTATTTTTTAAGGTGTTATTTTCTTCAGTCAGGTTGTTGACTCACTGAAGAACTTTGGAATTGATTGTGTGACATGGGAGACACTGGCAAGGGACCGCACAGCATGACATACCCATATCAAAGAAGATACTGTGCTCTATGAGCAAAGCAGAATTGAAATAGCTCAAAAGAAATGCAAGATGTGCAAAATTAGAGAATCCACTCCAAATGTTCATATGGAATTTGTGAATTTTTGAATGCTCTACCTATGGTAGAGCATTCAAAATTCTAACTGGTCTTATTAGCCATAGTCAGACACACTGTGACTTGCCTCTAAAACAGTGATATCATTTTGGTCGTTTTTGAGAATGAAAGACAACCAAACAACCAAATTTATGACAATTTTTATAATGACCAGTATTTTTTTTTTTGATTTGTTCAGAGCTCCAGTTTCAAAAGTTCCTGAAAAGGGACTTTGTACGCGGTCTAGGATTAGCCATGGCTATGTTGATCATCAGTAAATCACTTAACCTCTCAGCAACCTCAGGTGACTCTTAGACTAATGAACTAAATCTCAGTCTGCATTGGTGGAAGGTGTTTTCTCACTGGGAATTCTTTATGAAAATAAAATCACAGCACGAAGTCAATTGAACATCCTTCTGGGGATGTTTTATGACTACAATTTGTGGAACATTACCATCTCCAAAAATTGAAGTTAAGTACCATTCAAAGGACAATAGAGAATTGCATAATGGGTGTGCAAGCAACCTTTAACACGTTAAAAAAAGAAGAAACATGTAGAAATTGTATAATGGACATTATAACAGAAATGTATGATTGAAAAATAAAGTGGATAGGGAACATTGTGAGAGTAAGAAATAAAAATGGATAATTTAAATGTGCCACCAATAACATTGTAATATTAAGGGAACATGAGGGAGGCCTCTAGATTATTGGGTACAATACTAAAGGGAAGTAATGTCCAAGAGTTGTACAGGATGGACAAGTATGGATGGGACATGGTTTGTATCATTGGAAAGCTTATCACCATCTATGGGATCACAAATTCTTTGGAGTATTGTGTGTAATTGCTGTGCTTAATATTCCTACCTTTTTATATTTATTTATAATAGCTTTATGCCCCAGCACATAAATAATGCAATGCTGAGAAGTATGTATGTTCTTTAATATTCCCATTCAAAAACTACCCATAGGTCTTTCAAACATATTTTTCCAATAACCTATGGAGCTTCATAAATTTCTAATTTAACTTTCTACTAGATTTTTTCAGCTTCATAAGATAAATATAAAAATATTATGTGGTGGTTATATTATTCTCAAAATAATTTTTAGCCAATTATCTAGCTTTTGCTTTCCGTACTTAGTTGTTAAATCATTTTATATATACTTATTCAATAACAATATTGTTTCATTGTTTAGACTAATAAGCATAGGGTAGATTTTCTGTTTTTCTTGACATTAACTATTTTTGTAATTTTATTTGAAATCATGACTGGAATTCCTGCTTTGGAGGAAATTGTAAGAAGTATGATAAATTTGGTTTTAAGCCATTTTCATTTCACATACGTTTTTATGTCATAAAAGTATTTCTTACATGTGGCAAATTGTTTAGTTTGTTTTTTATCTATTCTTTCATTCTTTTCATTTTATTGGAAAGTTTAATCCACTTAACATTTATTATTATAATTGTTGTTTTTGTTCTCTTGTTAAATTCTGTTATACTGATTCAATTTTAAGCTCTTTTTAAAAAAATTAATCAATGCTGAATCTTTGTGGTTTAGTTTGTTCATATCAGTCTGGTTTCTCTCCCCTCCAAAACTCTAACCATGTTCCTTGTTCTTCTGCCCCAGCCCAAATTCCTTGTTTTTATTTTTATCATTATTCTTCCTTTGTTTTTCTCTCCCTGGTTCTTCTTCTCCCTCTTTGACTTTCTGAAAATTTTAATTTAATTTATTCCCTTTCCTATTAATTTCCCCCCCTTCTGGAATACTCTAAAATCCTCATTACCTCTTTATGGATTTTGTTCTGACTCATTTTTTATTCTGTGATAATTAACAAAGTTGGACCTTTGGAAGACAAAAAGCCTTACCTCTTTCCTTTCCTTAGTCAAATTTTTAGTCTGAATATGAACTTCCTAATTCATTTTATTTTCCATCTCTTTTTAAAAAATGGTTCTTCTTCTGAGGAACCTCATTCCTACAAATATTTATTAATGATGCAGGCAGTGAAGCATGGTAGTGGGAACTTTGTATCCAGAGTCAAAGGGCTCCCTAAAATTCCAAATTTGAAGTCCTCTATTTCTTGGCCATCCTAAAGGCACTATCCCATCTCTTTGAATTGGTTTCCTATGTCATCTCATATTCTGCAACAGACAATTCCCCATTCACTTCAGACTTTCCTTCCCTTAGGGTGAGAGGTGATCTTGTGAACCTAAAGTTTTACCCTAAAGTCTTGGGAAGTAGGCAAAGAAAACCCACTTCTAGGAAAAGGCATCACTAAACCTACTCCTGCAATCTTTTCTTTATACCAATGGGACCTGAATCCTATTCATCCTCTATAGGGTTCGATAATCTTTGTGATATTTTCCTTTCTGTCTCAAAGTTTTCTAAACCTCTTCTAGACCCCTCTCCCAACCTCCAAAAAAGTCATGGTGTTTTCTTGCACAAAGACTAGGCAATTGTCTCCAAATCTCTCTTATTCCTCTCTTTCCTTCCCCCTGCATGAGAGACCTTTTTCTGTGCTTTCCTACCCATCTCTACCACTAAAATTATTCATTAATGAAGGAAGTATACAACAGTTCTCCTTAGATAGATAAATGCAGGTTAGTAGAATTGGGGTTTTTTCATCATGCTTCCATATTTTCCATACCTTTTTTTTGCTGTCTTTACCACTCTCACCTTTGCAATGTAATCACTATAAAAATATGTCAATCTAATTTGTAAGCTTTTATAAACTTCTTTACAGAGTTTCTCTAATCCCTAATCCTCTGCATCAAATATTAGTGAGTAAACTACAATCATTTTTATGGTAATTTCTTAGCAAATACTTATGAAATAAATACAGTATTAAATAATGCTGTATCCAAAACAAGGAATGAGGGAGACCAAAAACTTATAGCTTACACAAAGTCTTCACTAATCTACATGGTGAACACCAACTATCGTAAGAAAAAAATATTTTAACAGATGAAAAATTATATGTTATTATATGTAGGAGTAATTACATAATCAGCTGTTTGCATATATTCAGACCACTGAATAATCAAAATTAGTACAAATCTAGAAGAATAAAAACAAGAAAAAGATATGGTGTGCAATAAAAGAAACAACAACACAACAACCACAGGCTAATTCATTTAAAATTGTTATTGATGACCAACAAATGAATGTGAATGGTCTAAAGAACACAGACATCAATTACAATAAATTATATGGAAGTTTAACTGGTGTAAATCAATTGTAACTAAATGGAGGCCCAAAGCATCTACAGATCACCTTAACAAACATTTGATTGACTCTACAGGTGGAATAGGCTGGCAGAAAAAGTCATGGTAGGCACAAGCAGGCTGTAGCACATAAATATAAGGCTTACAAAAAAGAAAGACTAATGTGAATCATCAAAGAAACATGTGAAAAGGAAAGGAAGATAGCTCAGTCATGTGAGAGAAAGGGATACCAGCAAAGATAACCTCTATGCTCTACTCGAATTCTAGTAATGTTAAGGGAAAGTTAATAATCTCCTAGCACATTGGATTTCTCTCTAGTGGTGAACATAAGGGAACACAGACAAAAAGTGTACAGAATGGGCAGGTATTTATGGTTGTGATTTGTATGACTCTGCAGCACTCTTCCTGGGCTTACTCCAACCAGCATTCCTATTTGTAGGTTGAATCCCTAGGTGGGGACAATGGCTACTCTCCTGCTTGGCTTAAAAATAACCTGGAGGAGCTAAGGGATTTCTATAACTGGTGCTCACAAGCCCTCTTTGGTGTGCTCTTCATAACAATCAACCAGCTGACTGACTACATTAGCTTTTAGAAAAGGGATTTACTGAGAAAGTTTAAGAATAGTTGGCACAATCCATTTCTTTCCATACACAATTCCTCAAACAGGGGCACATTCTCCCGTTCTATACACAAGGTCCCTAGAGACCATGGGCTCAGACTTAAAGTAAAATGGTAGCAAGATGCATATGTAGGAAAAAAAAAAACATGTAGCCAAGCTGGACCCACAACTGCTGACTCTAGAATTCTTCTCTTCTTTCATGTTGTCTTCATTAAATTTGCCTTGGGGTGATTTAGGTGATATAGATGCATTTCTGCACTGCTTAGTTGGGCTGGCTTCTTGCACAGGTGAATCAACTGGATTTTTTCCTTGCTATGTACGGTGTCTTGACTGGGTAAATCAGTCTGCTGTGGGTCTGGGTCGAGCAGGTTGATTAGTTACTGCTGGGTTGGACCACTCAGCTGCCATCCTTCAATCTCTCTTAACCTTGCAAAGCTTGAAAGCATTGGGCATATCCTGGAGTGGTTGCTTCTCATTCACCTCTGGATTCCTGAGCATACTATTAACAGCTCTGGTGGACTCTTCTGACTTGACTTGATGGTGACACCTCTGATGGGACCTATGGAACCACTGAATTTACCAAGGCACTTTCGTACTCTCATCTCTGAATACTATTCATCAAAAATCAAGAAAGAGAAAACTGAGGGACAGTTTGCTTGTGGACACATAGCAGCTGGGTGGGATATAGGAAAACTTTTCTTTTCTTCTATCTGGCAGCTCAGAACAATGTTGCCTACTCACAGCCACCAAGGGAAGGTACTGAGATGTATGGGTCACATCTATTATATGAACACTTGGTTTAAACTCAGCAGCTCAGTGTTTCTACCTCTGCAGTCAATTAGAAAGCTCATTACACAGGACCAGCTTCTGAATCACTTATGAATGAAACCAAACTCCCCAAAGTTTCCAGAGTTGGATTGGAAGCAGTCAGAGAGTAATTGTGCATGTTTTAAGTACTGAAACTAGGCAGAGACTATCTGTGCATTCATACTTCAGTGGTCTCCCAATGGCCATTCCATCTTATTACATTTGGAGGGAACATTGACATCAATGAGATCTCAGATCTATTTGAATATTTGAGGGATTTTAAAAATTAATTTTGCCATTATGAAGCATTCTGGAGGTTCAGATAACAGCTAACATTTCTGATTGAGTTTATTGTAGTATTTTCCCTTTCATCAGGTTTTGCTAGTTAATTTCTTTCAGTGCATGGTATATAGTCATTATATTGAAACTAATTTTGCTCAGTTTTTTCTTTTTTCCAAAAAATCAGATTTTCTGCTTTGATTTCTTTCCTAGTCCATCTTTTGTGTTTATTATTATTCCTTTACATTAACTAGCATGTTTATGGTGAGTTTGAGATGGTAGAGGGGAGCTGTGCTCATACACAACCTCTCAGCTATCTTTCTAGAAGACCTCCTGCTTTCCTTTCTTTTGGTTGTTGTTGTTTTCTCTTCTTTTAGTTCATTTTGCACTTTACTTGCTTTGGGGAGTACTTCATCATAGCCAGACTTATTTATAAGCTCTCACTCTAGCTTCTTCCCAAAAGTCCTTCCTATATCTTCCAGGTGGCACCAAAGGAGACCCAGCACTGCTGGGCCCATCTCCATCCAGTTTCTATTCTCTTCCAGAATTTTCATCTGTTAGATGATTGGGTGCAGTGGGCCTGGATCAGTCCAGAAAAAACAAAAAACAAAACAAACTGAAGGGAAATGACATTTCACCATTATCAAGTGAAACTTAAGGGATAAGGCCCAGTGCCACAGGATGGTGAAGGTGGTGACATTGGGCATAGGCACTGGGCAGTGCCCAGTGGTGGGCAACAGCTGTGACTGGTGAGTAGTAATAGTAAAGTAGTAACTTTCCTTTTATTTTTTGTTTGTTTTCCTGTAGAAACTGGCTTGTGTTGAGTAGTCTCCTTCTTATCTTGTTCTTAATTACTCATCTGGTCCATTTTTTGGTGTTTTGAGCTGGTTAGGGAAAGCTGGTCTTAGTCTCTCATATTATGATCATGCCAGAAGTCCATCCTTTGCTTATCTAATACAAATAAACTGCCTGCTGATTGTATGTAGGAACTGCTGTCAGAATCACCATGCAGAACTCACTTGCAAACTTTAATTTATAATTTGTTTTAGAAGGGAAGAATATATGGGGCCCGTGAATAATGTGTCCAGAAGCTCTTATTATAGGGTTGGCATGCATTCCACTTAATTACAAGGTTTCTCAAGCAGCACTTGATTTTAATTCCCATTTTTCATTAGTGAAATATAAAATGTTAATAATACCTTTCATTATATTGCTCTTTAGTGGCATCATATATCTTCCATGTTCCCTAAGACTTTTCAGGTTCCTGATAGTAACTTCTTATATCATAAATAGGAATTGTTCATGAGATTAAAATGTACAGTTTTCCCATTGTTAGGAGATGCTGTTAAACTAGCTATATGTTTTTCTAATTATCACATCTGAAGCTGATTATGCTAGTAATAGCTTTAAAATATTATTATTTTTAAAAGCACTACTTTGGTCCTAATACTACTTTTTAATCTCTCCTTGTTTCTATGAAGTCTGAATGAGATTTTCAAAATTGAATAATAATTTGATCCGTTAATCTTTTGAAGCTAGTAATTTTATTTTCCCCTCTTTGCAGTCTCTGAGGTTCGCAAATGAATAGAGCTTCATTACTGCAGTCTGCATTTAATAACCATTATCCATTATCTTGTAATTAAGACTCCCTGTAACGAATCATGAGGACAATGCAAAAATACATAGTACATTTCTTTAATGAACTGGAAAATGTTCATCTTGTTCTATTTAGTAATGAGTTGCTGAATAGTCATTAAATCCACTGGAGAATAGAGCTAGATAGATTTTGAAGACTGTCTTGAGTTTGTGGTTAATCTATTAGAATTAAAATTTCATCTTCTATTTTTATCAACAGCTGATTAGAAGTCATTCTGTTTGACCAAATTGATTAGACGACCATATACAAGGGCAGCTGTTGCTTAATGAAAGTTTTTAATGAAACTGTACCATGGAGACTTGTAATTATGGGACTTATAAAAGCTTTTACTTGCTTTAGACTAAAAAAAAAACGATATTGTACTGAAAGGTTTAAATTGGAAAAATAAAAAAAATACAATTTGATATTATGATATAAATTTACCAAATTTACTTTCAGTCAATCGGAGTTGATTACCAGTGATTTTACTTTGTAGTCTTGGCTTTTTCCAATCTTTTAAGTTTTAGTTTAGTGAAATTAATTTAAATGCTAAAAAAATGCATGATATATTGAACAGACCAGTCAGCTTGGATTCTAGTTCTCGTTCTTGCTCTGCTACTGAACTACTGTGTGACCTTAGGTAGGTTATTTGACCTTTTTAGGCCTCATATTCCTCATCCATAAAAAGAGAGGATTGCACTTGACTATTACTAGGGTCCCCTTCCAGGCCAAAGAGTCTATGCTTGAAACTATAGGCCACTGATCTGGTAGTTTTTATTTTATCTTAAGGCGTCTTCTCATGGGATTGGCTTCCAAAAGTTGAGTGGGGGAGAGTGAGATCAGTATGATTCATAGAAGAGCTCTGAGGAAAACCTGTGGTTACTTGGTGATACTGTCTATTCTAGAAATAAATAGAAGGCATTTCTTTGAGGTGATATTTGACTTCACATGCCATGGCAGTATTAAGAGTTAGAAAGAAAACCAAAGTTTAATATGATTAGTAATCACATTGTCCTTTTAACAGTAGTAGAACATTAGTGTGTTTTCTGAAGTAACTTTTAGATATATAGATAGATCAGATCATTTGATAAAAAGAATTGCTAATACTTATTCTACTACAGTAGCCTCTCAGTTATTTTCTCTGCTTTCCCTCTTCTTGCTCCAATCTTTCCTTCATACCACCATCAAATTATCCTTCCTAAAGCAATTTTCATAATTCCATTTTCCTGCTTAAAACCCTTCAGGGCATGCCCATGTCATGTAAGATGCAGTCCATTTTTTTTAGCTTGGCATTTAAGGCCTTTCCTTAACCTACTCTTTTAGCCTTGTCTTCTATCAATGCCATTTACATACTCTCTGCTCTAACCAAATTAGTCTGTTTATTGCCTTACCTTTTTCTCTACTTCTGCCTCCAAGTAACATGCCTTGTGATTTTTCCACCATAGCCATGTTGTTTTGGCTTTGGAGTACTCAATTCCATTCCTCTCTGCATATCAAATCCTACCTACTTCTAATTTTCTTTGATTACCCTAGTTGGAAATAATTTATCTCTTCTATGACAGCAATTTTGCAACTATCATTTATTGCTATGTATTGTACAGTGTGTAGTTTTCTTTACCGAAGTCCTACTCTGATGCCTCATTGTGGGATGCAGGTGATACTGTCTTCCTGAAGGGTAGGCCATTAGGATATAAGCTCTGGAAGGCTTTACAAAGTTGAAAAGTAAGGCTGTGGTGACAGATTGTGTCTGATGTCTGAATAGTGGTGATGGTAGTTGTCCTTTGTGCTCAAAGAGGACCAAAATGACATCACTATATTGGGGTCAAGGTATAATGTATCTGAATATGACTGATCAGACCAATATGAGTTTGAAAGATTGTCACAGGGTGGGCACAAATAGTTCATATGAACACTTGGAGTGGAGACATCTCAAAATTTTTCCATCTCACATTTCTTTTGAGCTACAGCTTTGCTATGTGAAGAGCAGCCTCCCAAAGTAAGGAGAGCTTTGTCAGTAGTAATTTGGCCAACTGGTGATTAATTCTTTGGCTATAGACATCCATGAAGCATAAAAAAAATTACAAAATGAGAGATTCCCTTTTGTTTCTACAGTGGCAGAATGGTGGACAAGTGGGCAGTGAATGCTAGAACTTAGAATCTTAGGAATATCTATAAAGTAACCATCTATTAACAGCTAAGAGGAACTGAATCCTAGTTACTTTTTATATTCTTACTATTAATAAAACTGGAAGAAACTAGGATGCTATGCTAAATGAATGAAAGACTGGCACATTCTTCTTGGAGAGGCAAACACAAGAGTTGGCACACTTGGTTCGTTGTGCTCTTACAGGATATGGAGACCTTTTTATACGTTTCTGTGGAGACCTAGACATAAGCCATATTCTGGAATTTGTCAGACTAAACTCTTTTAGGGGCAAAATAAGCCAAAGGAATAAATTATTTGGGGAAGTTGCCCCCAGAATTAAATGTGGTCCATATAAGTTCAGAGCCTGTTGTGCTGGTTCCATTTATATATGTAGATAGATAAAGATGGATACTTTAGAAAGGTCAGTGTTCCTTAACTACAACTTGCCTATGTATGTAGTGACCTGTATACAAAGTCTCTCTCCTGAACTCCAATCCAACCTCACAAACTGCCTATTGGACATTTCATACTGGATATTCCTCAAGCTTCTAAAATTCAACATGTCTAAAACAGAATTCTATCTCTCCAAAATCCCATCGTTCTTCCAAATTTCCTTATTTCTATTAAGTATCTCACCCTCCTTCCAATCATGTAGATTCTCAACCTTGGAGTCTCCTTGACTCTTGACTCATTCACCTCACATATCTAATCAGTTGCTAGGTCTTCTACATTATTCCTCCATAGCATCCTTCATATCTGTCCCCTTCCCTTTACTCAAATAACAACCACCCTACTTCAGGCCCTTATTATCTCTCACCTGTACTATTGCAACAGCTTCCTAATTGGTCTCCCTTCCTCAAGTCTTTCCCCACTCTAATCTCTCGCACAACTGACAAAGTGAGTTTCCCAAAGCCTAATTTTCACACGCCCCCTTCTTCCATTCAGTAAACTTCAGTGGTTCCTTATTTGCATTTGGCCCTTAGTCAAATAGAAATCCTTTTTTTTTAAATCATTTAAAGCCTTCACAACCTGGTCACAACCCATCTTTTTTTACTTTATTCTAACATTACTGCATTTCATACACTTTATGGTCAAGTCAAATACCTTCTTGGTATTTTTTATGTTGATATTACATCTCTCCTTTTGTACTTTTGTATAGGTTTCCTATGCTTGTAATTCGCTTCCTCCTCACCACTTAGAATTCCTGGTTTCCTTCAAACTTCAACTGAAGCACCACCTTCTACAGGCCTTTGTCTTGCTAGTGTTGCCTATGCTCTAAAAAATTAGCTTCTATTTCTTTGTATAAACTCGTATGTCTTGTGTATATACCATATAAGTAGATACTTAATATACTTAAACAAGGAGATATTGCCTCTCCCAGTAAGTAGAATACGAGGGAAAGGATTAAGGGAATGTATTGTTTCATTTTTAATTTTGTGCCCCTCCAATGCCTAAGGTATTACCTGCCTCATATTAGGCATCTAATAATTCCTTTTTGGTTGGCTATATATACAAGTACAGATTTTAGGGGGTAGCTAGGTGGCTTAGTGGATTGAGCACTGGATCTGAAGTCAGGAAGACCAGAGGTCAAATTCAGCCTCAGGCACTCCCTGGGAAAGTCACTTAACCATTGTCTGCCTCAGTTTCCTCATTCTTAAAAAAAAAGAAGCTACATCTACCCCCCAGGGTTAAGAAGATCAAATGATATTTTTAAAGCATTTTGTGTACCTGAAAGCTCCATATAAATGCTGTTATTATTATTATTGCTTTCCTTTTTGAAATTATTTTTGTAAGTACTTTTTATTTACTTCTCTGTCTACATAGTTTGCCCTTCTATTAATATCTCAAGGCAAGATCTATTTAATTTTTAAAAATTTAATCCCTTGCACATAAGTATACAGTGGGCACTTAATAAATGCTTACTGAATTGAATTATATCTCTAAAGGCAATAAGAAACATCACCAGGATGGCATCTGGCCATTTTGTGCTTGTGATGACTAAATAATAATCACTGTGACTAGTGTAGTGGAAAGGGTACTCAATTTGGACTCAGTTTGAATATGGTTTCCGATACTTCTTACTTGTATCACCTTGGGCAAACCAATGAACTTAATATCTTAATACATGATGACTTCAATGAAGATATGGACCTGGGAGAACACAGCAAAAAGCATTTTACACAATATGGTTCAGGATTAAGACATGAAAGTGGACAGAAATTTATGGATTATAGGAGAACTTCATGACCTTGTACCAGGAATGCTTTAGAAAGAAAGTTCAAAGATGTTAGATATAGTGAGCACAAAACAACACTGATTCTAAATTAATGTAAAGAAATAAATGTTTACTAATGTGGATCATTTTCAAATCAATTGTTTGTATGCAGTCAACCATCAACTTATTAGAAAAAAGATAAAAATTCGTACCAAATTGGAAGAAATAAAAGGAATAGATTCTGTTGCTGTTACTTCATACAATATTTTCTTGATTCTGCTCACTTCATTCAGCGTCACTCATTTCAGGTTTTTCTGATATTTGAGCTCTTTTTTCCTATAAGAAAGAAAGAAAAGGCAACATGAATTTAATCTTAGGTTTGTTTGCAGAATATTATTGAGGAACATGATGAAAGAGTAATATTATCAGGGCTTAGGAAAGAGAGGAAATGAGTTTGAAAAGAGCTTAACATGACACCCAGTTATGTCAATTCATTCCAAGAACTTTTAAATATAAACTGGAATAATCATAACATGAAAAATCCATTCAAATTCAACTTATTAAAATTGGGAAATGAATGAAGGAAAAGACATTGACATGGATTATCACTATTTCCTGTAGAAGTTTAACTAATGAAAAGCTACTGCAAACACCAAAACTTTTGCTAGGGTACAGACATCTTTGAGTAATATAATATTTCATTATAGCTTTCTGCAGCTCACTTTTTTCATCCTTCAGAGACTGTCTTCCTATACAATATGTGGCCCTCTGCTGACAAATGCTGCTGAGACAATATAAACTTACCTTCTTATTCAGTATCTTCCCAGGTTCCCTTTACCATAATGCTCCACTCCTGGGTACCAACTTTCCCTTCAGAACCTAAAAGGACACGGGCAGGTTTGTCTAAATAAGAAGTTCTTAACTTGGGGTCTGTTGACTTAATTTTTTTAAAACAAATATTCTGTTGACTGTATTTTAGTAATTGGTTTCCTTTGTAATCCCGTTATTTTATTTTAGGCATTTAAAAACATTATTGTGAGAGATTCCATAAGCTTTATCAGACTGACTAAGGAGTCCATGACACAAAAATGTTTAAGAACACCTGCTCTAGGGGAATAGGCTGCCACCTTTCCCTTCTCTTGATGCAATTGCACTCATTGTTTGGGCATCCTTTGTGTAACTATCAGGTCCCTTCCCCTCTTGCAACTATTCACTAAGCTTCTGACTCTCCCCCTTGTCCCCCTTCCCCTGACTATTGCTCTCTGTCATTGTTGCCACTACTCTGGCCTCCACTATTCTGGTTCATCATCATCCTCATCTCCCAACCCTAGGTCAAATAATTCCTGGTTATAGCTTTAAGTGCCATGGCAAAAAGTGCAAAAGAACCCCTAAACCAACTGTCAGTAAACATTTGATCTTTTTTTAAAATACTATTTTATTTTCTCCAACTAAATGTCAAATGTAAAGATAGTTTTGAATGTTCATTTTTTAAATAAGATTTTGAATTCCAAATTTTTCTTTCTCTTTTCCTCTCCTTCCCCTTCCCTAAAATGGCAAGCATTCTGATATAGGTTATACATGTGTAATCACGTTAAACATATTGCTGCATTAGTCATGTTATAAATGAAGAAACAGAACAAAAGGGAAAAACAATTTTAAAAAAACCATCAAAAGAAAAAAAAAGTGAAAATAGTGTACTTTGATCTACATTCAGACTCCATAGTTCTTTCTCTGGATGTGGATAGCATTTTCCATCATGAGTCTTTTGGAATTGTCTTGGATCATTGTATTTGCTAAGAATAGCTAAGTCAATCATAGTTCATCATCCCATAATGTTGCTGTTACTACATACAATGTTCTCTTGGTTCTGCTCACCTCACTCAGCATCAGTTCATATAAGTCATTCCAGACTTTTCTGATACATTTGAGTTCTTTTTTTCTGTAAGACAAAGAAAAGGCAACATGAATTTAACCTTAGGTTTGTTTGCAGAATATTATTGAGGAACATGATGAAAAAGAGTAATAGTATCAGGTTTCAGGAAAGAGAGGAAATGAGTTTGAAAAGAGCTTAATATGATACCCAGTTATGTCTATCCATCCCAAGAGCTGTTTTTTTTATTTTAAAAAATTTTTTTTCATCCCAAGAACTTTTAAAGATAAACTGGAATAATTGTAACAGATGAAAAATAGAACCAATCTATCAGTATTGCTAGAATAAACTAGTTTCAGAAACTTTCAACACTTTAGTCCCCAAGATATTAAATGAAGGAAGTATAAATGGCATTATAAAAGATGAATATGGAAAATATTCAGACCACACTGATGAAGTCTGTGCTGGAGATGAGTTTTATGATGAGTTTTTAAAATTATTGAGGGATATAATTTTCAATATTTATTGAAAAGCAATGATTAGAAAAATTTCTGAAGATATTGGTGGCAACAACAACAACTATAAAAAGTAATCTCATAAGGATACCAGAAACTATTGAACCATATGCCTATATGATTTGATATGTTCAGCTGGAACTTCAGTTCTTTTGCTCTTTGATATATAATGTTCCAGTACCTGTGGTCTTTTAGTGTCTCTGCTGTTAGGTCTTGTGTGATTCTAATTGTGCCACCACCATATTTAAATTGATTTTTTTCATGTTGCTTTTAACATTTTATCCTTGAGTTGGAGGTTTTAGAATTTGACTAGAATATTTCTATGAGTTTTCCTTATAGGATCTCCTTCAAGTGGTGTTTGATGAATTTTTTCTATTTCTACTTCTTCTTTCACCCTTGTTCTAATGCTTTAGGACAATTTTCTTTAATTATTTCTTGTATTATTGTATCAAGATTCTTTTTTATAATAACTTTCTTGGTAATCCAATTATTCTTATGTTTTCTCTTCTAGATCTGTTCTTCAGATCAGTTGTTTTTCTTAAAAGATGTTTTACTTTCTCTTCTATTTTTTTATTCTTCATATTTTGTTTAATTATTTCTTGATCTCTTATGACTTCACTGGCTTCACCTTGCCCAATTCTAATTTTCAAGGTGTTAATTTTCTTTTTTTTTTTAAACAAATGCTTTATTAACTTCTGTTTTACATCATTCATTTCCACCAGATTTTGAGTTACAATCATTTTCCCCCCATTATTCCCCTACCCAACCTCCCAGAATAGTAATCCCACAAGATATCGCTTCCTCCAATCTGCTCTCTCCCTTACCTTCTCCCATACCCCCATCGACTTTTCCATTAGAGGAAGGTGAGTCTTTGTATCCCAATGCCTGCACATCTTATCTCCCTATTACAAGCAAAAGAGTATTAATAATAGTATTTATATATATTTGAAACATTTAATGTTACGACCTCAAATTTCAGATCCATTTCCTTTCTCCCTTGTCACCCATTCCCTCTTGGGAGATAAGTAATTCAGTATATGTTGTACATGTCTAGCTATGCAAAACATTATCATAGTAGATATGTTGTACAAGGCTGCTTATAATTCCCTCCCACTCATCCCACCCCCACCTGGTCCATTCCCTACATGATCCTGTCCCTCTTCTATAGTGGGTACTTCCAACCTCCCCTCACCCCAAGGATGCCCTCCCATCCATCATCCCTCCTCTCATCCCCCTTCGCCCTATCCTGCTGTAGGTTGAGATATCCCATTTAGTATGTATGTCATTTTCTCCCTGAACCAAATTCAATGTGAATGTGGTTTTGCTTTTTTAGCCTTCTTATTCTCCCCCTCCTTTGCAACCACTTCCCCTTGCTTCTTCTACATGGGATAGTTTACCCTACCCTGTCTCTCCCCATCTCCTCTTGCCACTTTCCTCTCTCACCTCATAATTTCATCCCTTGAGTATTCTCCCTTCCCAACAAATTCAACTTGTGCCCTCTATCCATATATAACTGTAACCATATACACACACATTCACATATGTATTCATATGACCACACACCCTTCTTCCATTATTTTCATAGTGAGAAAGATATCATCACTCACAGTTATTGTTTTTCCATATAGGAATGTAAATAGTTCAACTTTGATAAGTTCCTTTTGATTTCTTTTCCTGATTACCTTCTCAGGCATCTCTTGCTTCTTGTGTCTGGATGTCAAATTTTCTATTCAATTCTGGTTTTTTCCTCAAGAATGCTTGAAAGTCCTCTATTCCACTGAATGACCATATTTTCCCCTGAAACAAAATACTCAGTTTTGCTGGATAGGTGACCCTTGGGTTCAGTCCCAGCTCTTTTGCCCTCTGGAATATCATATTCCATGCCCTTCGATCCCTCAGTGTAGAAGCTGCCAGGTCCTGGGCTATTCTGATTGTGTTTCCACAATATTGAAATTGTTTCTTCCTGGCTGCGTGGAGTATTTTCTCCTTGATCTGGGGATTCTGGAACCTGGCTATAATATTCCTGGGAGTTTCTTTTTGGGATCTTTTTCAGGAGGTGATTGGTGGATTCTTTCAACCTCTATTTCGCCCTCTGGATCTAAAACATCAGGGCAATTTTCCTTGAGAATTTCTTGAAGGGTGATTTCTAGGTTCTTTCTTTGATCATGGCTTTCAGGTAGTCCAATAATTTTTAAATTGTCTCTCCTGGATCTATTTTCCAGGTCAGTGGTTTCCCATGAGATATTTCACATTGCCTTCTAATCTTTCATTTGTTTGGATCTGCTTAACAGCATCTTGATTTCTCATAAAGTCATTAGCTTCCATTTGCTCCAGTCTAACTCTGAAGGAATGAATCCCCTCAGTGAACTTCTGAGATTCTTTTTCCATCTGGCAAATTCGACTTTTTAAGGCATTCTTCTCCTCATTGCCCCTTTGGGCCTCCTTTGCCATTTGAGTTAGTCTATTTTTTAAGGTGTTGTTTTTCCTCAGTCAGGCTGTTGACCCTCATTTCATACTTTTCCTGCATCCTTCTCATTTCTCTTTCCAATTTTTCCTCCACTTCTCTTATTTGATTTTTAAAGTCCTTCTTAAGGTCCTCTATGGCCTGCAACCCACTCATGGTTTCCACTGGGGCTTTTGGAGCAGGACTTCTGTCCTTTTCACAGTCCTTTTCCTGCTCTATGCCCCCAAAATAGGAGTCTAGGGTTGCATTTTTCTGTTTCCTTTGCCTTGGCATGTTGCCGCTTAATTACTTGACTTTTGGGCTTGTTGCCACACTATGGCTTTAAGGCCCGATAGAGGAATTTTCGTCCCAAACGTGTGGGGGGCAACTTCCGTTTCTGGCAAGCTGTAAACCCACCCACGACTTCCACCCTAGATCCCAGTCCAGATCCAGGGAGGTTACAGCAAGAGCGATTACCCCCCAAGACTGATTGCTGGATCTCCCTACAAATTTGCAGGCTGGGAGCAGGAGCTGCCTCTGAAAACTACAAAGTGGTGTTTGTCCTCAGCGGCTTCTAGCCCCCAGGGGAGGGAGCCGACGCATTCCCTAATACCAGTCCCAAAGTCCATAGGACACTAACCTCTTACTTTGTCCTAGGCAAGTCAATGTTGATAATTCTGGAGTCGCCACAGCTCCTGGTGTTCTGGGGTTCCTCCAGCTGGCTGCTGGCCCTGCCGCCCTGGGGCTAAAACCTCGGCTCATGCGGACCTGGGCTCGGCTCTGCTCCTGCGCTCTGCACACTGCATGCTGCCAGGTCCCAGACCACTGCGCTGCTCCTTCCTGCAGGGCTGCTGGGCTGTCATCAGCGGGAGTTTAGCTTCTCTGTGTCGTTTTGTGGGTGCTGGGGCTCCAGAAGTTGTTCAGAGTCCCCTTTTACATCCTTTGGGGGGAATCTGGGGGCAGAGTGGCTTGGATGAGCTGTTTCTACTCCGCCATCTTGGCTCCGCCTTCAAGGTGTTATTTTCTTCCTTAAGATTCTGGATCTTCTTTTCTACTTGGTTGACTTTCTTTTCATAATATTTTTCTTTTTCTTGGATTGTTCTAACTTGTTTTTATTGTTTTTGTTTTGTTTTGTTTTTAGCTTTTCCTCTGTCTCATTTGATTTTTAGTCTTTTTTAAGTTCTTGTATGAATTGTTTTGGGGCAGGTGGCCCTTTGATGTTCCTCTTTGGGGTAGAAAAGGATTTCTTTGCTCCAGTATCCTCCTCTGAAGATGAATCCTGGTCTTCTTTATTCCCATAATAACTTTCTGTGGTTGGATTCTTTCTCCTTTGCCTATGAATTTTTTTGGTGTAGTAATAACTTAATTTTTGTAATCACCTCTAGCCCTGGGGTATGGGGGATGGTGCCTCTTGCCCCAGATCTCAGTTCTCCCCTTTAGCCTAGAACCAAAGCTAAGTAGGGCTCTACTTCCAGGGTGGAGGGCACCCTGTCCCAAACTTCAAAGCTTTTGTGCAGCTGTTTTCAGAGATACTTCTAGGGACCTGTAAGTTTTCAGTTCTTCCAAGGTGGTATGATCTAAGTAGAGGTGTTTACTACTCTCCTGGCCTGTGCTCTGGTCTGTGAGTGACCACAAGCACTCTTTTCTCCCCGGAACTGTGAGGAGGGTCCCACTTCCATTGTGGCTGCAATGTTGGTTCTCCTCCTTACCCTGGGACTGCCACCCAGGACTAGATCCAAGTATAGGGAAAGCAATAGAATCCTGCCTCAGTGCAAGTAAAAAGACACTTGTTATCTCTTTTTGACCAGTTGTTCAACCCCCTTACCATCTGTAGGTTGAGAGCTCCAGAAGCAGCTGCTCCCTCTACTGCTGCTGATTCATTCACTCCCAAGGCCTGCTCCTAGTTTGCTGGGGCCTGGTCTGTGCTGGCATATCCTGGGCTGGACTATGCTCCTTTCTCACCTAGTGTAACAGACCTTTCCTGCCAACCTTCTAAGTTGGAAGTTTCTTTCACTTCATCTTTTTGCGGGTTCTGCTGCTCTAGAATTAGTTCAGAGCTGGTTTTTTTAAAGGTATTGGGAGAGGTTTGGGGGAGAGTTCAGCTGAGTCCCTGCCTTTACTCCACTATTTTGGCTCTGCCTCCCACATGACTTTTCTAAGCAGCTTTCCTGAACTTATCTACTAAATTATAGATTGAATGTCATTTGTGTTAGTATCCATTGATGGAATCACAGATCTTGATGTATAAAATCTTTAAGAAAATGATTTATATGGATCCAGGTATCATGGATCAATATAGCTGAAGAAACAGGCCCTCTTTCTTTTTCTTTTTTTTTTTGCTTTTTGGGGGACAATTGGGGTTAATGATTTGCCCAAAGTCACATGGCTAGTAAAATTATGTCAGGTGTCTGAGGCCGGATTTGAACTCAGGTCCTCCTGACTCCAGGGCCAGTGTTCTATTCACTCTGCCACCCAGCCACCCCAACAGGCCCTCTTTCACAAGTGAATTTTGACATTCATATCTTGTCTTCATAGTCCCACAATTGAAAGGTACAAATACAAGATTTCAATGGGTATATCGTTTGTTAATTATAATATGGCTTGTCTTCCTTACCACTTTTACTTACCTTTTATTATTTATTCCCTGCCACTTACCTTTTCCTTCTTGAGTCCACCTTTTTTCTCAATTCTTTTCTTCTTTATATTGAAGCCTTCCTCATGGTTAGTTCTTCTCTTAGCTGTCTTTGTTAAGCACACTCAATTCCTGATCCAGTCTCTGTCATTCTTATAATTTAAGCAGTCATCCAGAATTCTTTGGAAACTTTGGCATTGCTTTCTAGGTCCCTTATGGAAGTATCATTCATTCTGACACAAATCACTAGATGTGGGTAATAGTCTTTCTTTCTGACAGATACTAGAAAGTTCTCTGTTATGTTTTAGATGGTATGGCTGAATAGGGAGTTACCAATTATTGTTATTCTTTTCTTCTTCCTTTTATCTTACTGAATGACCTCTAACTGACAGTGCCTGTGGTTTTGCTCTCTCTCTTCTTGGAGGACAAGTACTGCTTTCTCCTTAGAGTATCTAGTTTGTTCCACTTCAGAATTCCAAGTACTTTTTCTTTTAAAAATTCTGAGTATACAGTAGTGCTTCTTCTTTGCTTCCTCCACTCTTTAAATGCTTGATGGAGGTCAGAGGTCCTTTCTACCTCTTCAGATCTCTGTCTTCCCTACTTTCTCTCTCCTCAACCCTCCTCCCACCAAGTTGAAGCTCAGTTTCTATTTTCTTGTTTGTTTTAGGAACACTTCATTGTCCATGACATTTTGGAATGTAGAAAGACATTTCTCTAGCCCTTTCACCTCATTTGGAGGGAGACTTTGAAATACATATGTACAAGTATGCATGTGCTTTAAATATAGAGAGTAGTCACTTGGCCATGGCATGTTTAATGCCAGCCACTCCAAATTCTCTGTTCTCTCTTGCTGGTAGTGAGATCTTTTCTCTTAATTTAAATTGCTGTGTGTGTGATGTAGCCTATCTCCTTTAGTAAGATGTTAATATCTTTCCTTATTCTTTTATCATCTCTTGACAACATCCACTATCTTTGATCTTTTCTTATTAATATCTTACCTTGCCTTACCTTTCCTTACCTTCTCCTTCTTGTGACTACTCTTTTCTCAACCTTTTTCATTTTTACACGGAGTCCTTCTTCATATTGAACCCTTTTTCTCCTTAGCTTGAGTCACTCTCGGCTTTTACTCAAGTTTTCCCTTTTCTTTTTCCTCCTCAGATTAATTTTTTTTTTAGAAGACAAAGTCCTTAAAATCACCCCCACAATTTCTTCTTTATTTTGTTTGGGATCCTGTTCTACCCATCCTAATCTTTTTCTTTTGGAAGCAGAAATAGACACTTAGAGGAGCGAAACCCAGACTCGAGAGTTCTCCCCAAAAGACATCTCTCTTGCATGTGTCAAGAAAACACTGGATTTCTTGATAGGTGCGAAAACAGAAATGACTTTGTTAAACATAACAACAATGTTATATAGCCGTTATATAGCACCTGCTCTGTGACAGGCCCTATTATCTCACTTGATCCTACCAACTCTGAGTAGCTGCTATTATTATTCCTATTTTATAGTTGAGGAAACGGAAGCAAACAGAGCTTAAGTGAATTACCCAAGGTCGCATAGCTAATTATTGTCTGAGACAAGATTTTAACTTAGGAGTATCAACAAGGGGAGAGGGCAGTCAGCCGAGTCAAATGCTATGGAAAATTCAGGCTCCTGGAGGACAGGAACTATTTAACATTTGCCTGTGTATCCCCAGTACCTGGTAGGTGGTTAATAAATGCTTGTTGGATGAATAAATTTGGGAGTAGATATGAAGACTAAGAAAGGGCTTTTGGATTTGACAGTTAAGTGATCATTGATGACCTGGACAATGTAGTTTCAGTAGAAATATATTATGTTTTCAGAACTTCTGGGAACAGAAGTCATATTGCTAGGTCAGTTAGTTAGTCAACAAACATTTATTCAGTACCTGTTATGGACCAGGCACTCTGATGAGAGCTGGGGATATAAAAAGAGACAGAAGACAGACTTTACAGACAGACTTTGCCCTCAAGGAACTCGCAATCTAATCTAATGTATTGAGAAATGAGCTAGTGCTTGAGAAGAGGAAACAGTGAATATAGGCTTTTTTTTTTTTCCTGGAAATTTAGCAGTGAAAAGGAGAGATGATAAATGAGGAATGTTTGATTTTTAGGAAAAGAGAGGACTGAAAATAAAGGGTTGTTAAATAGATCTTAATCTATACATCTGTCTGTCTGTGTATCCATCCCCCCATATACATATGCCTGACTTTTTTTTTTTTGGTCAGAACCTGTGATTTCATTGGTGTAGGATATGCCCAATATGGAAACTATCTTTTCCAATGGAGATTAGCAAGTCATTTTTTTTTCTTGGAGAATTGCCTGTGACAGAGTGGCTTAAACCCAATTCTTCTTGGTTCCAAAGCCAATCTTCTATCTACTATGCTGCCACACATCTTGAAAAAAATTTTTTTCTTTATTTCTTAATTATTTAGTTATTTAATAAAATGATCTAATTTTATTTTAATTAGTAACATCATTACAGAAACAGCTGTGAGATTGTGGAGGATCATTTCCTTTTTTGACAGAATTAATAAACTAATAGATGAGGAGAATATTTTGGATATAGTTTACCTAGCTCTTAGCAAAACTTTCAATAAAATCTCTCATGCTATTAATGTAGAGAAAATGGAAGGATATGGATTTGATGTTAGTAAAATTAGATAGGTTAAGAGGTGGTGTTTGGCTCTACTCAGAGTCCCTGTTAATGGTTCAGTATCAATAAGGTTAGAGGTCTTTACTGGTGTACCCCAGGGATCTGTGTGGGGCTCTGTACTATTTAATCTTTTTATTCTGCTCTTGGATAAAGGCATAAATGGCATGCTACTCAAATTTGTTAATGACATAAATGTAGGAGGGAATCAGGATCTAAAAAGTCTTTGTCAGACTAGGACATTGGACTTAATCTAATAAGATGAAATTTAATAACGATAAAGGTAAAATCATCTACTCAGGTACACCCCCCCCCCCACAACCCAAACAAAACAAAGCAAAACAAAAACAAACAAACACCTCAGCTTCATGGGTATAAGATGGGGAAGGGATGGTTGAGTGGCAGTTATGATGAAGAATATCCAGGGGTTTTAGTGGACTGCAAGTTCTTTATGAGTCAGCAGTTTGATATGGTAGCCCAAAAGCTAATTCAGTCTCAGGCTACATTGAAGGGCAAAACCTCCAGGCACAGAGTGACAGTCCTACTAATACTCTACCCTCAGTAAACAATCATTACCTAGAACATTGTGTTCAATTCTGGCTGCCCCAGTTTAAGAAGGACATGATAAATTGGAGTTTCCAGAGGAGAGAAGCCAGTATAGGAAACAGTCTTGAGTCCATGTAATATGAGGATTGATTGAAGTGTGGATGTTTATTCTAGAGAACTGAAGACTCAGGGTGTACATGATAATATTTGAAAGGCTAATGTGTGGAGAAGAGCTTGGACTTTAGTTTGACCACAGAAGGCAGAACCAAAAGCAATCAGTGAATGTTGCAGATTTGGGCTAGAAGATAGGAAAAATTTCTAACATTTAGAGCTGTCCAAAAATGGAACGGGCTGAGGTAACTAGGTGTGCAGTGAGTAGAACACTGGCCCTGGAGTCAGGAGGACCTGGATTCAGATCCGTACTCAGACACTTGACACAAAAAACTAGCCATGTGACCTCGGGCAAGTTACCCTACCTTTCCCCCTCGGAAAAAAAAAATGGAACAGGCTACCTAGAAAGGTGGTAGGATTCTCCTCCTTGGTTTTCTTCAAGTGGGGTTAGATGACAACTTGTTGGATATATTATAATGGGGATTCTTTTTTGTGTACAGGTTGAATTACATGGCTTCTGGGGTCTCTTTTAACTTTCCAGCTTTCAAATTTTGTGATTTTATGATCTTTTATTTGGGTCGACTTGGTTTACTATTAAATTCATCATTTAAAAAGAACAATTATTACCTTAAATTTTTTTTCTCCAGACTTAAGTATACCTACTATAGTTAAGTCTGGGGTAAAATTTTATAAAGGGGAGTTAATTTTTTAAAAAAAGTACATGTATAATCAGTACTTAAATTTAGTGTAGGATTTTTTAAAGGGAAATATTTTATTTCAATTTTTTGATATTTTTATTTAAAAATGAATTAAAGTAAATATTTGCTCTCTCAAACATTACACAACTCAACTTTCATCTGATTTAAAGCTATGAAGAGTTTTCTAATTAGCTTGAAAATTTTCTTTTTGTTTTAGGTTCTGATTTCATTAAGACCTCAACAGGAAAAGAAACAGTAAATGCTACCTTTCCTGTAGCTATAGTGATGGTTCGGGCCATTAGAGATTTCTTTTGGAAAACTGGAAACCAGGTATCTTTATTGCAAGCAGATCTTTCTTCTAAATAAAAATAATGTTGCTTATGATACCAGTTACAGCTATGATAACAGGTTTTTTTTTTTTTGTACTGAAGGCATGAACGACTTACCTTTATTAAGATAAATGTTTAATTTACCTTTCATTACAAAAGAATAAATTTATAGTGAAAAACGTTCCATTAACAGAAAGTGAGTGTGAGTGGAGGTGTAAGTGTGTGTGACCGAGATGTAAACTGACTTTCTCTCCTTTTATTAACTGAAGACAATTTTATCACTGACAAGAGATTCCTAAATGGGTTCTTTAACGAACTAATTTTGCTGCTACACAGAGGCTTTCTGGCAAGGCATTGGCTAGTGAAAACAGGTTAATGCAGAAATTAAACTTCCTTGAGGAACAGAAAAAATTGCAGACTAACATTTATTGAATGATAAGCTGTGGTGGTGATATGAAAAGTATGCAATATAATGGGAAATAATCTTTTCCTGTCATTATTGAAGGACACACATAAATTGGTTTTTCTGTTGGGAAACCCCTGGTCCAGAAAAACTTATTACTTTTAATAATATGAGGTGAAGAGAAAATTCTTGAGGAGATGAACTTATTAAACAAAATAATGAAATACTGTGAAACAGCAGGGAAAAGGTAGCTAGGCGTTATATAGCTCTTGAATTAAATATCCATTTTTGCGTTTTATGGCAGTTGGATGTGCTCTCTGGAAGACTGTTAAGCTGAGGAGGGTATATGCTGGCCTTTGTCAACTTTTGAAAAATAATAATTTTGGGGGAAAATATATGAAATTAGAAGGAAAAAAGTATATGAAGTATTTTTAAAATATGCTTAGATTTTCCTTTTTGTATCAAGTTGCTTGTTAGCTGCAAATTATCTTAGGGGATTTTTTTTTAATACACAAGTGGGGCGAATGCAACATGCCTTAAAAATATTTTTACTTTCTCTTCCTGGGAAGCCCTTTAAAACCTATCTTTACACTTTTGCAGAAAGGAAACTCTAAAAAATCCTTTAATCCTTTGCCATTTGGATGTGACAACTTTATATGTAGCTACAATTCAAGTTCATTTATGGAAAAGGCCTTTTTTTTTTTGTTTGTTTGGATGGGCCTAGTCCTTCTAGATTTTTTTCCTAATGAATAACTCTGTATCCTGTCATATTGAGAAAAACACAGATGGAGTAAATATATCTGTAAGAGATGTATTATTTCCAGCCTTAGGGCCTTACAGGTGAGTGAGCAGGCACACACACACACACCACATACATACAGCCATATTGCTTGACAGTGATACCTTAATTAAGTAGAGGTATGCTAGACTTTGGGGCACAAAAGCCATAATATAAATATAGATCTGACCTTTGCCTCTTTAAACTAAGATGTTTTGGAGCAAGACTGTTCTACTAATGTATTTATTAGATTTTATGAAAACTGAATAGTTGTCCTTAGAAACTAATAACTTTGACTATTGAGGGCCCAATTTCTGTCTCTTGTGACCGTATTGATGATTTCTTTCTTCAGGCAGTATGAACAAATTTCTGTCTTTCACTTAGAAAGACAGAAATGCAAACCAAATTACATTTATGTTTGTAAAATGAGCAACTGAGTATGTGTCTGCTAGTCAGGTAAAATCCCTTGTATTGGTAACAATAACTAGGTAGTGTGGCTTCATAGGGAAAAAAAAAACAATGAAAAGTAAAACCCCAAACCAAAACCCAACAACCATTGGTCTAGAAAGTAGATGTTTAGCCTAACTCTAAGTTGAGCTAGATTACTTCTGTTGTCCTTTCTGACTCTAGCATTCTAGGCTGGAAAGTTGTATGTTACTGAGGTGAAGGGTGTTTTAAGTGTGTGATGGTGCCTGCCTCACAGTCCATGCTGAGTGATCCTTCTGAAAAGTAAAGATTTAATATTTCATAACTGGCTTCATTTTGGGTTTATGCTTTCCATATTCCTTTTTTGAAAGATGGATGCTCCCTTTAAATGCAGTGCCCGAAAGGCTTACTGACCTACATTGAATTTGATTGAAAAAAAAATCTTGTTTGTGTATACATACACACACATACATACAGGTATATATGTATACATACATATATACATACACATGACCACTTTTTAAAATCTTGTACTCACTTTTCATAATCTTTCTGTCTGTGTTTTTACTGGTAGGCTATTGATCAGCTGTTGTTTTACTGTTTCTGAGAGACAATGTGATATAATGGAAAGATTTCACATTAGAAGACCTGGTTTCAAGTCCCAGCTCTGATCCTAATTGCATGAGCGTCAATACAAGTTTTCTAAGCCTCAATTTTCCCTTCTGTAGAATGCGGATAAGATTATAATAAAAGTGCTTTCCAAATTTAAACACTCTGAAATCTGGGTTATTCATCTTGATGTCTATTTCCCTGTTGTTTAATATTCTTCCTCCTCCTTCTTTGTTGAATTCCTACCCATCCTCTCAAACTCAGCTCTCAGATGCTACCTCCTCCATGAAGTTCCTCTGAAAATTGTCTCCTCCTTCAGACTATACTTTGCTTTATACTTCTCTGATGCCCTTATTGTGCATCATAGTTTTCTGTGTTTGTGTTTTACCTTTTACAAGCCTCCAAGAAGAAAGGGTGCTTAGTAAGTATTTATGGGATAGAACTAAATTGCTGCCAGTGAGTTAATCTCTAGCTTTCCAAGGGATCCATGGACCAAAGATGTTTGAGAACTAGCATTCAACTGATTTAAATTTTAAAATGGCCCTTTTCCTCTCTTTTTTCAGGTAGGTTTTAAACCAGCAGGAGGTATCCGGACTGCAAAGGATTCTATTGCTTGGCTCTCACTCATTAAAGAGGAGCTTGGAAATGAATGGCTGAGACCAGAACTCTTTCGCATAGGAGCTAGCACTTTGCTTTCTGACATTGAGAGACAGGTGAGTTGCAGGAAGACCTTCACATCAGGGTATGGCTCCCCCCAGCCTCTCTTCAATTAAGTCTGCATGGGTTTTTGAGAAACAAATTAAAAGTTGCATATCTCTCTGTGTAATACTTACAAATTATAGTTTTCTCCAGAGAGGATTTAAAAGTCCAAAACTGGAAATGAAAATCCATCTGTTTCATTTTATTGTCAAATCCCTTTTGTGCCTTTCCTCATCTATCCCTGATGAGTCAGCGTAGTGTGGTGGAAAGAGCACTGGCTTTGAGGACAAAGGGTCTCTTTTCCAATCCCTTTTCTACTCTGTAAATACCATTAAATTATTTAACCTCTCTGGGCCTCAGTTCCCCCATTTGTAAAATGAAGGAATTAGGTTTGATAATCTCTAACTATTTTTGTTCTAAATTCTGTGATCCTTTAATAGAAATCTATTAAGACTTGGGTTGGGGCCCATGGAGTATAAGAGTTTTTATTATTTATCTTTTGAATTAAAATTGGAATGTAAACATTTTCTCCTAGATCTACCATCATGTAACTGGAAGATATGCAGCTTATCATGATCTTCCAATGGCTTAAATAAGTGACCAGTGCCAGAAGAACATTATGCAAGAACATACATGTATAAGAACACATGAATTCTAATCAGTCACTGTAATAGTCTGATTGAAAAGAACTTGAGAAGTAGGTCATTGGCCGGTTCTTTCTTTGGGGGCTGTCTTTGTAATTAAATCCAACAATGAAGGACAAAATGTTATCTACCAGGGGTTCTTTTCTGAAGCCCAAAAGGCACATTTCTGACATTCATAATGGTTGTAAAATCTGCAGTGTTAATCTTGAGTAAGCTTTCTCAGACTACTCTAAGTAATTTTTATAACTATGACAACATGCAAATTCTGTGAAAAAATAATGAAAAAAAGAAATGTTAAGCTCCCCCAGCAACACTTTGTAACAGGAGATTAATGTACATCCATGAGCTACAATAGCAGCAAAGTGACTTTGAAGACTTACTGACTTGGCACTGATGCTTACCCTATGCAAATGCCTTCAACTTTTGCAATTGTTTTGAAAAATTTAATTGTCCTAATGACTTTTCAAGCACTGTTATTTGAAAATTTGAGTTACTGATTTTTAAATAAAAAACTTCTTGCTCTTAAAATTGATTACAACTTTTTAAAAATCACAACACATTCATCTTAGAACATTAGTTAATTAGATGCCTACAGATGTTTTCAGGTTAATTTTTGGAATCTTTTCATTAGATTCCTTGGGATCATTTTTTAGAGGAAAACCCTTAGTACATTATTAAAGTGGTTTGCATGTGGATATCGAAGCTATTGGGCCACTAGGTGATGTGGTGAATAGAGTACTGGGCTTAGAGTTAGGAAGGCTTATCTTCCTGAGTTCAAATCCAGCCTTAGACATTTACTAGCTATGTTTGACTCTGGGAAAGTTACTTTAACTGTCTCAGTTCTCTCATCTATAAAATGAGCTGGAGAAGGAAATGGCCAACCACTCCAGTATCTTTGCCAAGAAAACTCCAAATGGGATCACAAAAAATCAGATAAGACTGTGAAACAACTGAAAAAACAAATAAAAAGTTGAAGCTATCATGTTCTCATGCACTGAAGAAAACAGTACATAGCCAATAACTGGTTATTGGAGGCTGATAATCTATTTTATGTATTCCTAAGTCTTCCTAGGCAGCTAGGTGGTACCTGGATAGCGCACTGGGTTTAGAATCAGGAAGATTTCAGTTCAGATTCACCCTCAGACACTTCCTAGCTGTATGACCTTCAGTAAGTCACTTAATCTCTTCTTGCCACTAGAAAAGGAAGTGACAAACCACTTTAGTATTTTTGCCAAGAAAATCCACTGAACAGGAGTCCATGGAGTCATGAAGAGTTGAACACAAGTGAAATTACTGAACAAGAAGAAATCTTATTACCCTCCTTATTGTCTCCAATGTTTTGGCCATGTTACAACTTTTTAGCACTTCTGAAAAATCATTATTATTATCATAAGCAATTATTATAGGTGTTTTTTTTTTTTGTCAGTGTTGCAGGGTTTTCCATGAGACATAAGTCTAGTGGACTTCCATTGACAAAGCAATGAAGAATTCTTCCACATAAAGGCACCCATCATGCATATGTTCATCTTATCCACAGTGGTAGCAAAGTGCACTTGGCCTTTTCAGATGCCCTCTTTCAGTGCTATTACAGAAGTAGCTGATTTCTGATTCTAATTCTAAACTTCTTTGTCCTTTTGGGAGAAGTGTTATATTATCTGGCTTCTGCTGTCCAGCAAAAGAGAATGCACCATAGCTAAATTCTTCACTGTCACCACTATATTACATTCTATGGTTCCATGTGGGAAGGACCCAAGAAAGACTTGAGTCAGTGATTACAATTCTTGTGGCACAGAGTGGCCTACAGCCACATCTCCATTCCCAATATTAGTCTGTTGAGTCACCTTAATTTCTGGTCCAAGGTTCCTTTGCCAAGTTAGGAGGAGTGGTTTTTTTGTTTTTGTTTTTGTTTTTTAGTTTGTTTGTTTGGTTTTTTTTGCTTATTTCTTTCCAGCAGATTTAGCCCAAGCTTCCTTGGTAATATCTGAAGTTCATTGGTCTCTCACTCAGAGATAGGTACAATCATGGGATTTTGTTTTAGACTACTCCTGGTTATATGAATCAGCCCAATATTGTTCCTCTGCTCTGTTGATTACTGCCCTTTCAAATAACCTTTCCAATCATAATACATAGTGGCTTGTAGCTTCTTCCTATTGGAGTGTGTTCAAGATCTCAAAATAGTCACCACAGGTACTGTCAGGACCCTGAACTGGCTATCTAAAATCTGTAAGCTCTAGAGTATCATGAAAGATGCATTTTCAAGAAACATATCAAAATCAAATCCCCTAGGCTCTTCATTTGTTCCTTACTACAATATTACTTTAGTGTCATACCCTTGGCAATATGATATAGATGGAAAATAAAATTTCATTCTCAACCTTCTAAAACTTATGGTGAGAGACATTGGATAAATGAATATACATCACTGTGATACAAGAAGTACTATGAAAATGTGACCAATGAGATTCAAAGAGTTATAGAGTTCAGAGAAAATAAAGGTCTGGTTGGGGAAATCAGGGAAGGGCTTCATGAAGGACATGACATTTGAGTTGGTACTTAAGGGTAGCTAGGAATTAGATAGGGAGAGCTGGGGGTGGGGAGTTACAAATGAGTTTCTAACCTGCACTGGTAGAGAAGTTTCCATATTGGAAATTCTATATGGAATATTCCCATATTCCATATTCTAATCCTTGACATTGATGAAATCAGAGGTCTGAACCTAAACAAATCAACAAATCTCTGCATAATATTTAGAATGATTACAACTTAACATATTCAGTAAACTGTTATTTTTACAGGTAGATTAACTACCTAACCTAAACTATAGGATTAATTCCTACACTGTTTGATGGGGGGGGGGGGTAATTATTGATTCTAGGACACTGGATACTGAAGGAATTGATGCTGGATGGCTGAATATAGAGGAGAGTATAATTTCCCTCAGCAAGCCTTTTACATCAGCACCAGTCCATCTTGCTCTTTACATGAAAGCATTATACTCATTCACCAATTAATAGTGAATAGTTTAATAGTGATGGGTTTAGTAACTACTGTTCAAGTACGTCATTTGTTGATTGCCTATGAAGTATAGTGGCTATACTTTCTCTTTTCTGTCTTCTATATCCATTATTTTTTCATTTCCTCCCCCAAAAAGAATCCACATCATTGAACAAAATCTCTTCAAAAATCATTGTTATTCTCAAGAGGACCCCCTGAAACAGTTTTCTGTTAGAGTCAAACCCCATTATTAAGCAAAAACTCTCCAATAATAAGGTAGCTACAGTGAATATTCATAAAAATATTATGACACTAGAACAAATGACAGGGACATATTCTAAAACAAGAGGTTCTCTGAGAGATAGGGAGACAAGAAAAAGACAGAGACAGAGAGACAGTGACAGAGATGACAGACAAAGTGCGATGGAGAGATAAAGACAGAACAACCAAATTAGAATGAAAAATGCAGAGGCAGAAGGAAAATGAACTGGGACAAATCTAGAATCAAGAAAACTGTTCAGATAAACATATGAGGGCTCTATAATTCAAAAATGCTGAATTTTAAGATAAAATATGATGAGATAATCTAAGGATTTATAAGTCTTCAAGAAAAAAAATTCAAACATAACAAAATACCTAAAGGAAAACCACATAGGAAAGGAAGGAAAGTCTTCTAGAAAAAAAAACAAAGTACTTAAGGCAACTACATGGGAAAATTGCCCAGAAATATTGAAAGCATATACCATAGGATTACTCCTTATTTACAAGAAATAAAAGAAAAAATTGGAATACAGAATTCTGAAAAGTAAATGTTCATTGTGTCCCCAAAATAACATCCTGTAAGTCTGAACATAATTATAAATGAAAATAATTAGCTCTTTACAAAGAAAAAAACAAACCCTAGTCCTTCAAAAGAAGCAAATGGCAAGTAGGATATTCAACACAGTGGCACATCAAATAGATGATTAAACAGGTGAAAGAATAGTATATTAAATATGTGTTTTCATATGATGCAATGGCCAAGAACACTTATATTTTCTTTAAAAAACATCCTTGCATGTTTTCTGAAGGATATTGTGAAAAGTAAGAGAGCATCAAAGGATAAAATCTCTGGAGCCAAGAGGAGAAAACTATAGCTATAGATACACAATATAATTCACAATAATTTAATTGTATTAATACCAGAGACACAAGAATAGTTCCACATTAAGAAAACCTATAAGCTCAGTCATATAATCAAGAGAAATCACATGATTATGTTACTATATGAAGAAAAAACTTTTAAAAATATAGCATTCATTGCTGTTAAACATTCTAAAAGGATCAAGCTTGGAAGTACCCTTCTTTACTATGATACAAAGCATTTATCTAAAATGATAAATAAAATGTTAAACTATTTGTAGTAGAGCGACATTAGAAGTTATTCCAGTACAAACAGGGGTAAAGCATGAGGGGTACACCCCAGTACAAACAGGTAAAGCTTTCTCTCTTCACTGTTGTTTGACATAGTTCTAGAACTCCTAGCTAAACCAGTGATTAGAGAAAGGGACAGGAAGGGACAAATGCTCTACCTTTGAAACCCATTAAAATACAGAATTCTTGGATAAGGAAATTCTCTTTATTAATGCAAGTCAGCACCTCTTCTGGAATTTAGTCTTAGAGAATTATCTATAGTGCTGAGACATTGTGACTTACCTAGAGTCACAAAGCCATTATGTGTTATGTGAGGAGATGAGACCTGTGTCCAGATCATTCTGACCTTAAGGCCAAGCTCCCTATTCACTACACAGTACCAAGAGAATAGACTTAAGGTATAGCTTGGGAAACAGAAGGTAAAATTATTCCATTTCCATAAGACATGATGGTGTACTTAGAAAAATCTTAGAGAATTAGAGAAAAATTTATTGTAATGATTCATAGTAGAATACTGAATAAATCTACAAAAATGTGCATTTCTTAATTACCTGAAAATAATTATAACAAGAGAAAATACTTTTAAAATAATTACAAAGTATGTAAAATAATTGTGTTAACTATTAAGACAAGAGAAAAAACAACCTGAATATAAAACATCACATTATAAGATAATTAGAAGACGTGGGTTAGGCTTACCCTTCAAACTATAGGTAAGAGGTAGAATTCTTAACCAAAAACGGGTCTATTGTTTTTTGTTTTTTTTTTTTTCTAGATTTGAATTACGATTTTCCCTGGGTGTGAGATGATGATGACTAAGAGAAACTGGCAGAAGAGTCATCATAATTGCTTTTTGCCCCTACCTTGTCTGTGAGAGTTAAATACTAGAATCCAGAATTGGCTGTCATTTCTTCTTTTCATTGCCCTTGAGATTTGGACTTTTTCACCATGCAGGCTATAGAAAGCAAGTAATTATTTTCATTGACTTGAGACAGTGAGCTTCCATATAAGATAACTGGGCATCTGGTCTACTTCTATTGTGGCTAGAGACTCAAGTAGCTTGAGTTTGGGCTGGAAATTGCAACTGAGACCCTGCTCCTTGGGTCTAAGTCGATGAAAAGATGAACTTTTCATTTTGGAATGCCATCTCTGGACCCAGTTTCCCTTCTCAGTCCACCCTGGATCTATTACCCAGAACTGGGTAGTGAGTCCTCTCTAGTTGGATCTGGAACCTCTTCATGCCCAGGTACATGGCCTTGTCCATTTCTAGAATGCTCTCCATGGTGTGTGCTAAAGGCTAAAGCCTAGCTTCTGTGGACCTCTATGTCTTTCTATGACAAAATGAACTGGGAAAAGTGAATTTTTTTTTCTTGGATTGGTTTATCAGGATTCAGTCTAGTATATTTTTTAGAATTATTTGGAATAAGGTAGAGCTGATAGTACATCTTCCTGCTAGTTTGCCATCTTGGCTCTGCCCCTTCTACCATTACTTTCTTTGTTTTTGTTTTGTTTTGTTTTTTTGTTTGTTTTTGGGAGGGGGGAAGGCAGGGCAATTGGGGTTAAATGACTTGCCCAAGGTCACATGGCTAGTAAGTGTTAAGTGTCTGAGGTCACATTTGAACTCAGATCCTCCTGTCTCCAGGGCTGGTGCTCTATTCACTGCACCACCTAGCTGCCCCCACTACCATTACTTTCTAACATGTGGTTCAGAAATTCCCCTGGGCACACCTAAAGAACTGCCACTAATGGGAGGTTTTTGCTGGAAGCAGATGGTACCATGTAGGAGTACTTAAACTTTTTTCCCTTCCATATCCCTATGTTCAAGAAAATATATGATCATAGTATATCTAATTTATGATTACTGTGAATCTGTTGTGAGGAGTATGGAAAAACTCTCAAGTATTACCTCACATCATGCAAATTCGCAAAGGTGATCCCCAACGTGGTAGCAATTAACATTAGAGTGGCTGTGGGAAGAAATATACTAACACACTGTTGGTAGACCTGTAAAGTAGTCCAGAAATTCTGGATATTCATTTGGACTTTCACAAGAAAAGTGATGAAAGTGTTCACACTTTTTGACTTAGTAATCCCACTAATGGGCATCTGAAACTCAACATGTCCAAAATAGAATTCATTATCTTTGCCATTACAACTACTCTTTCTTTAAACTTTACTCTTTTTGTTGAGGCTCCCATCACTATGTCAGTTACTTAGGTTCTCAAAGTCATAATCTTCTTTTATCATTTCCATTTCACTTACCCCAGACCTCCTTATCTAACCAGTTGCCAGATTCTATTGGTTTGAAAGTCTCATTCTCTCCACTAGCAATGCCATCAGTTTAGTTCAGACTTATCATCTCTTACCAGAATTATTGTAATGGTCTTCTAGTCTCTGCTTCTAGTATCTTTCCAATCCATCTTCTACATATTTGCCAACACATCACTCCCTTGCCCCCAAATCCTTTATCATCTCTTTGATAGAATATCCTTAGCTAAACACTTAAACTCTCTTGACAGACTACTTCCAGATTACCTTTCTAGACTTATATTTATATTACTCCCCTTCAGTCTATTTAACATTCTAATAAACAGGCCTACCAGCTGAAATACTTGGCATTCAATTTTCAGTTTATGTCTTTGTGCAAACTGTTCTCCATGATTGGAATGTACCTCTTCCTCATTCCAGGGTGGTGGAAAGACTTTGTATCAGATTAGGATTCATGAAAACAAATTTGTGATGTTTGACTCGGAGAAGGGAAGCTTTTGGGGGGTTTGAGAGTAGGGGAGGTTTAGGTGTTATCTTCAGGTATTTGAAGGACTGTCTTGTGGTAAAAGGATTAGATTTGTTTGCAAAGAGTAGACTTGTTTGGGCCCAGAGGGTAGAACCAGGGGTAATGTTTGAAAGTTGAAAAGTGGCAAATTTATGCTTGAATTCAGAGAAATATTCCTAACAATTAGATCTATTTATGAGTGGAATGGGCTGCTCAAGGAGATATTAGGTTCTTCCTCATTGGAGATCTTTAAATAGGGGCTAAATGAATCACTGTCATTTAAAGTGTAGGGGAGATCCCTTTTTGTCTATGAGTTTGCCTGTAAACCGTACACTGAAGTTCTTCCAGCTCCAAAATCCTGTGATCCTAGGATAGGAAAAAATAAAATAATTGTGAAAACAAATTGTTTTGTTGTTGTTTTAGAGATGTGGATAAACAAGGCAAGGATCTAAGACAACTCCAAAAGACTCGTGATGGAAAATGCTATCCACATCCAGAAAAAAAGCTATGGAGTGTGAATGCACATCAAAGCATAGTATTTGCCCTCTCTCTCTTTTTTTCTTCTTTCTTGTGGTTCCTCCAATTGGTTCTAATTTTTCTTTATAACACGACTAATGTGAAAATGTGTTTAATATGAATGTATATGTGGAGCCTATATCAGATTCCACACCATCTTGGTGTGGGGGGAGAGGAATGTGGAGAAAATTTGGAACTCAAAATCTTATGGAAGTGGATGTTGAAAACTAAAACAATTTAAAAAAAAGAAATGTGGATAAGACCAATATCATGATTATGAATGTTTGTTGATAGGATTTTTCCTCCTGTGGGGCTTACAAAAACGTTAACTAGGCACTCTCCTTTACTCATGTTCAACAGCCATGATAGCGATTTATTTTGGCAATTTCTATGAAGGATCTTCTTCTGTATGTCTTAAACTCACCAGTGATTAGGCATGGTTCATACTACTTATATCTCTGGTTACATAAAGAAAGGAAATGCATTGTTGAAAACTTTTTTTTATTGTTTTAAATTTACATGAGTAAAAGACTATATCTACTTGCTCCATTTCTACCTTTTAAAAATATCTTTCTGGTGATTCTGTATTTATTAATCCTTTGGAGGACATGAACATCTATATAATTTATACTTCCAGAAAGTTAAATATAAAGACCCCCAACCTTCAGTTAAATTTCACATTCTAAAAATTTCTGACAATTTCCTGCTGAAGATAAGAAAATTAAAAAGGTGATAAATGTTGCCCTTTCCTTACTACCCAAGTGATCTGATGTCACACCTTGTCTTCTTTTTTCAGATGTGTCACTGATCTTTTCACCTATGCTATTGCTAGAAGTATTACTAGGGCATCCTGCAAACTAACCATAGATATAGAGGGTAGATCCCAGCTCATCTGACTTGGATGGTTTTCACTTGTTTCCAAGGACATATGGAAGGTACCAATTATATGAAATGAGAGAGATGAGAATAGAATTATAGAGATAGAAAAATAGAATAGGCACTAAATTGTTGGAAAAAACACCATTCCTTAAAGGAATAGTTTATGATGTCCATGATTTGTTTTTTGGTTGTTGGGTATATGTACTATTTAAATAGGGCACTGAGCAATTTATTTTACACATAAAAACATGAGACAAGTTTCTTCAGACTCATGGTACCTTCCCCCTCTTTATTCAATTTATAGAGTTTATTTTTTCATAAAAATTTAATTAAAATCAGTTATGGAAATAAACTCATTAAAATTTATACACACTCCCCCTCAAAAGAAGATAGTTCAAAGGCACTGGACATGGCAAGCACCAAACAACATGACAAAAAATAAAATTGTTTATAGCTTGATAGACAAGAAATGTCTTTCATGGTTACACATATGGGAGTTGTTTTAGAATAGATCATCAACTACTTAGAAAAAACCAAAATCATTATTATTTCAAAAGAAAAGGTGAAGATGAGAAGAAAATGGATGCATCTCTAACATGACTTATTTAAACAAGATGTTGAGTCTCCCCAAAATGAAAAATGGACAAAAATAAAGACATTGACTCTAAATATCTCCAAGTAATAGTAATTATCAGTTAATGCCAATTAATTGCAACAATGAGGAGGCCAGAAGCAAAATCAATAAGCAAGCACTTGATCTTCTTTCCAAGATATCTATATCTCTATCCATATCTATCTCTATCACGGATAGATAGAGATAGATATGGATAGATGATAGCTAGACATAGAGATAAAGATATATAGAAATATAAAAGTCAAGGGCAATACTGATTTATAATTAAATCTAAAAATTTCCCCATCTATTGGCTCCTCTGCTCCCCCAAAAAATGCTCAAGCAAAAGCTATTTGCAAGGGCAGCTAGGTGGTGCAGTAAATAGAGCACTGGACCTGGGGTCAGGAGGACTGAGTTCAAATCCAGACTCAAGACATTTAACACTTATTAGCTGTGTGACCTTGGGAAAGTTACTTAACCCCAATTGTCCTGTCTTCCCCCCCCTCCAAAAAAACAAACAAAAAAAGCTATCTACACTAATTGCCTCCAAGTGGTGTGATTGGGTAACCTTGGACAAGTCACTTAAGTCCTATGAACCTTAGTTTCTCCATATGCAAAATGAGATGACTGGACAAGGTGGCCTTAAAGGTCTCATCTAGCTCTCCATCCATGGTCCTAGGATCCTGTACTTTTTCCTCTCAGTGTTTCCAAGTAACTCTCTAAGTGTATCTTTGTTTGCATTCTGTCTCCCCCATTAGAATAAAAGCTCCTTGAGGATAGGGGTTGTATTTTGCCTTTTTTGCATTCCTAGTGCTCAGCACAGTGCCTGGCATGCCTAGATGCTTGTTAAATGATTGACTGACCAGAATTTACAGGATAGTTACAGATCAACACTGGTAGAAAAAGTTTCCTCACTGGGGTTTTCTATACCAATTACATCAGTCACAGGTTATAATGAGAGAGGTAGAGAAATGTCCCAACTATGTTTGTTGATTACCTCCCTTCTTGTCTCTTTTCCTCCATAAAAAAGTTTGGCAGAATAAAAAGCAGCATTCAGTACTAGACTCTTCTCCAAAAAGATGTCTTACAGGCATATGTTAAGATTAAAGAAGATTACTTGGTAAATGCACAGAAATGACTTTGTTTAGTAATAAAGATGAATTGATGCTATCAGTATCAAATAATGTACAATATAGGGAAACATACCGTCCACTTTTGTGGATGATATCCACTCAGTCTTAACTGGGGAGTCATTGTTTATTGGTGACCAGGTTCTCTAATAGTGCTTGTATATCACAACATTCTAACTACATCACACAAAACACCATAGGATTTCCTCAATAAATTTTATGGTTACTGAAAATTGTTTGTCCTAGGTGGTAAGGTGAGGCAGTGGGTAGAGTGCTAGGCTTGGAATCAGAAAGACTTGAGGTCAAATTTGGCCTCAGATAATAACTAGCTATAGGATTGTGGGCAAGTCATTTAAGCTCTGCCTTGATTTCCTTAACTGTAAAATGGGCATAATTCATAGCATGTACCTTGCAGGGTTGTTGTGAGGTTCAAATGAGATATTTGTAAAGCACTTAGCACAATGCCTGGTACATAGTAGGTGATATATAAATGACCAATTAGAGGGAGAAGCCTTAGGGAAGAAGGGATCTTCTAGGATGAAAAAAGGCTGTTGGATTATGGTGAAGAAATAAGTGTGGAGTTTCAGGAATGGAGTTCAAAGAGAAATGAAGTAAGTCAATGGCCTTTTTCAATCTTTATCCTTTATGATTCATCTACAGTGTTTGATACTACTGTTTGCCCCTTTCTCCTGTATAAATTTCCCTGAGACTCCCTAACTTTGCTTTATCCTGGTTCTCCTCTGATAATCTATTTCTTCTCTGTCTTTTTGGCTGTATCATTGTCATTTATGTCCTTAGCCCCCTGCATAGTGGATTCTACCCTAGACCCTCTTTACCTTTCTCTTCCTGTTGTCCTGGTCATTTCATCAGTTCACTTGGAGTTGATTATCATCTCTATGTCAATAAATTCCAAATCAGCATATCCAACCCTCATCTCTTTTTCTGAGCTCTGGTCTGCATTGCCAACTGCTTTTTGGATATCCCATAAGCATTTTCAAGGTCAACATGTTTAAAATGTGACTCATTATCTTCTCCTGACCACTAAAACTATCTTTCTTACTTAACAATTTGTCACAGTTTTTCTTAAAACCATTCTTCTATCCATAACCTAAAAGTCAGCCATGTCTTTTCAATCTTCCTTCCTTCCTTCCCACCATATTGAATCAGTTGTCAAGTCTTGCTTATTCTAGCTCCACAACAATTCTTGTAGCTGTTCCCTTCTCCCTGTGATTAACACCCTAGTTCAGGTTCTGTTCACCTCTCTCCTGAATCATTGTATCAGCCCCGTAATTGTTGTCATGTATCCATCTTCTCCTATCTAAAATCCATCTGCCACACAGCTTCCAAAATGATATTCCCAGAGCACTGACCATATCATTCTTCTGCTCTTATAACTTTAGTGGTTTCCTACTGCCCTTAGGATAAAATACAACCTCCCTTGTTGGTATTAAAGCCCTTTTCAATCTGGTCTTATCCTAGTTCTCTATACTGTTTTCATATAACTCTGCCTTACATACTCAGCATTTCAGTCAAACTGGCCTTTTAGCAATCCCCCTATATAACATTCCATTTCCTGACTGTTTATGCCCAAGATGTTTTCCTTCTTCACCTCCATCTTGTGGAATCCCAAGTTCTTTTCAAAGCTTAGCTCAGTAAGACCTCCTATATGAAGCCTTCTTTAATCTTTCCTGTTGTAAGTGTACATACTACAGAGTGCATATGTTTTGTATTCTTTTCTAGATCCCTCTTACACAAAGAATTTCAATGCAGCCAGGGTGGATACCTGCAGAAATCCTTCATTTGCTCTAATGGAATATATCTCATGTCTTGGAAGATTTCAGCTCCTAGTCCTTGAATCAGCACACATTGAAGATTTCTGTCCTGTTTTTCAAGTATCCACTCCAGCTGCATTGCAGTTGCTAGAGTAAGAGGGTATTATTCATGTTTGTGATGTTTGCTGCCAGTGGAATTTTTTAAAATTAGTGGCAAAAATTTCTTTCATTTTTGTCTTCACCTTTCTAGTACCTAGAACAGTGCCTGACACATAGTAGGGACTTAAATGCTGGCTAGTTGAATTTATTCTAATTTAAATGTATTAAAAACTGGGGATGAGTGTCCTATTTGTATTCACAAAATATGAAAAGAACCAAAGGAAGGCCTCTAGGTCAAGGGACAGATCATCCATATAGAATTTATGGAAGACCATGGACAATAATTTAGCAGGATGTGAAGGCATGAATGGGCTGTGATCTGCACTGGTGAATTGAATTAACCCCACTGATGAGATCATGGATCCATTGGCATATCAAAGTATCCAATGCATCACTGAGGCTATCCATTTGTTATCTCTCATGCTTAGTACAATGATTGGCCCACCTCCTTCCCTAATCTTCCACGTTCCTTAGCATGTCTTTTACACCACTTCTTCAGATCAAGTAATATGCTACAGACTATTTATATCCACTATGGGTCTTTCTAATACCTGTAAATTACCTGCAATTCTGACTCTTCTGGGATGATAGTGTTCTATAGTTCACAACCAAATAGCGTCACGTGTCATAGTAAAACAAAAATAATGAACAAATCTACTTTTATTGCCAGTACTAAAATGCATATTGAATTATTTTTTTCCCCTGTAAATCTTATAGGATATTTTTAAAAAGCAGGGCCAGAGTATTAGAATATGAGACAGAGTTAAATTTCAAAAAGTTTAATAATGAGAATGCAAGAAATGTTATGTCAGTTTTGATAGTTTGGGAAAAAAAAAGATGATGAAATAAAGCTAATGTCTACATTTCTGCCTTCTTTTTGGCTCAGATTTCTTTCCTCCCATATGAAAATTAGTATTTTATATCTACTACCAAATGATCTTTTCCAGAAATGACCATAGGTAACATCTGGATGATGTATAAAATATGTAGTAAAAAAACAATCACTTTTAATTATCTAAAATCTGCTCAAGAGAGGGTTGGAGGCATCTCCATCCGGTCAATTATTATTTAATAAGGCAAATGAGGATCAGAATGTTTAATGCCATATATGTTAACTAAGTACTGACCTTACATTAAAGTTGAGGAAAAAAGATTGGAAGAGGACTGGGGAAGGGGGATTGCAGAAAAAGGGCAAACCTAAAATACAGTTTTAAAGCTGTATTTTACAGTTGGTAGGCTCTTGAAGTATCAGAGTATATTGTAAAAGTATAAAATTTAGCAGTCTTAGAAAAAACAAGTATGTGCTGCTTTAGAGCTACTGTAGCTTAATAGAAGGAAATGCAAAGTTCATATGAATATGGAAGAGAAAGAAGGAAGGAAACCAGTATTTATTAGTCTAGCATATAGCAGGTACTTTACAAATATTAGCTTATTGAATCATCACAAAAACCTGTGAGGTGGGTGCTATTAATTATCTGCGTTTTACAGTTGTGGAAACTGAGGCAGACAGAAGTTCTATAAACTAATATCTATGACCCTGGGAACTAGTAGATTGTTTATGGCCATGGATGCTGAAAAAAGAACAAAATCCACCTTATGTAACAGTGCTCGGCACAACTTAAAGCACCAGTCCTGGACCATCTGTCCCGCCGCCTCTGCAACTCCACTCCGCGTTTCTCTGCCCCACAGCTGCTACCGGCCACCCAGGCTCTGAGCTTAGGAGAAGCACTTCCTGTGCTCACCCCGCCCACTGGCGGAAGCCAGGTTATATATGACGTCATTTCCGCTCGGGTTCCCTTTCTGTGCTACTCCAAAGAGGGTTCTATACTGCGTTGTTCTCAGTGTCCGTTGTAACTTTCAAGGGAAGCTTTCACAATGTCCAGAGCCCTAGATGTCCTGCAAGTGGAGGATATCCTCAAATTTCTTGCTGCAGGAACCCATTTGGGTGGCACGAATTTGGACTTCCAGAAGGAACAGTGAATCTACAAAAGAGTGATGGCATCTCCATCATTAACTTGAAGAAAACTTGGAAGAGCTTCTGCTGGCAGCTCGTGCCATTGTTGCCACTGAAAACCCAGCTGATGTTAGTGTCCTTCCTTCAGGAACACTGGCCAGGGTGCTGTGCTGAAATTTGCTGGTGCCACACCTACTGCTGGACATTTCACACTCAGCATCTTCGCTGACCAGATCCAGGAAGCTTTCAGGGAGACTCGCCTTTTAGTGGTCACTGATCCTCAGGCAGATCCCCAGTCTCTGGCTGAAGCCTCGAATATTAGCCTCCCAGCCATTGCTCTGGGAAACACAGACTCCCAGCATTATTTTCTCAGAAAGGTTTTTCTAAATGATTAGGTAGAGCTGCCAAAGATGGGTGAATTGATTTGACTACCTGAGTTACTTCTGACCCAGTGTTTCCAGGAAAAGCACAGCTCTGAAGCTATTAAAATGCATCACCTGTAGCTCAACCTAACTTGTGTTCTTTCTTATCATGAGAGAATATAAGAACCTATTGTGCTTACTGCTTTTGATTATGAAAAAAAGAAACAGTTGTGAGGTATAATAAAATGCCACTGGACAGGCTCTTTTACAATATGATGTTTGCTACGCATATTCAGGATTCTTGGAAAGACTCAGCTGAATCACCCTGCTCCATAACCCTGCAATCATAAAATTTAGGTGAGATATAAAACAGGTAAATGTACACTCCTCAAAAGTGTTCACCGCTGTAATGGAGGAAATTCAGTGCAGAGTCCAAGTTCAACAGTGATTCCCTGTAAATAGTGAGGTTATCCAGATGCTTTTGTTTGCAGATAACATTGTGCTGGTTGCAGCAAGCCTTAACACATTGCAGAACCTCCTCCTAGAAGAGATGTGTAATTACAAAAAAAAAAAAAAAAGTTTTATTGACCATCCATATAGGAACAAGGCCAATCTTTCTTCCATGTATCCTTATGTATGAATGAGAGGTCCATCCCACCACAATTAAACTCAGCAGGCCCAGATTTTGCCTCTGAATCAGTCAAGTAAAACTGCAAACTAGCCATGAATAAGACCTTACCCTACTTAGGTGGAGTGAAAAATTTCAGTGGTTGTATTAAGTCAGATAACACTGCATAGGGTATTTATCGAGATTGACTCCAATCTCTGGTTCTCTGGGACCATGTCTATTCCGGAAAGTTTGGAACAGAGATTATAGAAGGAACATTACAGCTACAAGCTAGTATAGTGAGGGTCAAGATCATTGACCCTGAGGGAGAGAATTGAGTTATTCTCCATCCCTTTAACAGAAGATGATTTTGTGAACTTCTGAAAGGTTGAAAGATTTGTACTTCTGATCAGCCTTGGTTTACATTTTTCCCACATGAGGTCTTCAGGGACCTTGCATATGCAAGAAAACAATATGCCTTTAATTTGGGAGGATGTTTCTTTAACTACTATCTTTGCTATACTTGTTTGGTAAATATCCCTTTTCAAGAAAGCTAATTATGTATGACTGGCTAATTGATAATCAATGGGGAGAACAATAGATTAGAGTTCATGAATGATAGCACTAGAAAAATGTGAATTTAGTAAATCATATTTTTGTAAATAATTATTTCCTTTAAATTATTCAATGTATTAGAATACAACTAATATTTTAAATTTCTTTTTGGTTAGTTATTGTTTCAGAGAGAAGGCATAATATATAGTGCTGACCCTGAAGTCAGAAAGTTCTGAGTTTGAATTCCACGGATGATACTGTGTGACCATAGGCAAGTCACTTAGCCTCTCTGGGACTCATTTTCCTCATATGTAAAGAGAGAAGAGGGACAGCTAGGTGGCACATTGGATAGCATGCTGAAGACTCATCTACTTGAGTTCAGATCTGGCCTCAGACACTTACTATATGTGTAACCCTGGGCAAGGAGTCACTTAACCTCTTTTGTCTCAGTTCCTCATGTGTAAAATGAGTTGTGGAAAGAATGGCAAACCACTCTAGAATCTGCCCATCCTCCCTCCCCCGCAAATAATTGGATATGACCAAAATGATTAAATAATATTGCAACAAAAAAGAGGATAATAAAACCTCTAATAACTCCCCCTATGGGTTGGTTCTAAGGCCCAAATGGGCTAATTATACAAAACACTTTACAAACTCTAAAGTGCTACATAAATACCAGCTATTTATAATTTTATCTTTTTTTACTTGTAATTTTGCTATTTGCATTCTCAATCTCTCTTTAAAATGGCTAAAAGGCTACCAATTTTATTGATTTTCTCCCTAAAAATCAACTCTTGGTTTTATTTATCTTTTTATATTGTTCACTTTCTATTCACTTTTCCCCTTGTGTTTTAATGGCATACTGGATACAGAGTTGATTTGAAAGTCAGGAAAACTTGGGTTCAAGTCCTATCTCCGACACTTACTAGCCATGATCTAGCCAAGTCACTTAGCCTCTCACTACTCCCAGGAAAGGCTCTAAGATTGTAAATTGAAGAGAGGGTACCAGATTCTTAATGATAGTGGAAGTTCTTATCTCAGGTTTGATGCCTGCCTCCTCCTCCCTTCCCATGCCCTTCAAGTGCCTCTAAGAAAGGCTTTGGTTGTATCCCATAGATTTCATATATGGTGCTGTTTTCATTGTCTTTTTTTTGCACTTTACCAAATGCTGCTGCTTTTTTGGAACTTGTAGCTGTGTATTATAGCTTAGACCAAACTCTTAATTTAAATCTACATATATCTTTTTGCTTTAGATGGTTCATTGTTGTCCTGGGTTTGTCTGTGGCTGATCAGATCAATACAAGCTTGGAAGGCTCTCCTATAGTTTGGGCACAAATAAATATATGAGCAGAATATTGATTGGTTCTTTTAGAATCCATTCTGTAATTTATTTTTTCAAATGGGATAATTCAGAATATTCACATTTCTTTTTAGAAAAAATAAATTATATTTTTCCATTAGTTTCATTTCTTATTCTTGATGACTTCTAGAGGACAAGAAGTCTGTATTAATTATATATAATTATTTTAAAAGCATAGGAAAATAAATGGAAAAAGTTCTATTTCTATTTTAAAACTGTTAATTCTTATGACTGTCCTGTTATTATTACATAATAAATAATAAAGTCATAATATAATAATATGTAAAATACATAAAATATTCCTATTATATTATTCTTATATCTCCTTAAATAAGATAGACAATCTTTTCATTTGGTATTGTTAGCTCCTTTCCTTTCTTCCCATTCTTTTTTTGTCATCATGATTAATGCCTTTCATCTGTGTTAAGCACTTTTCAATATTAGATGAGAATGCTTTGAGTGTTCTTTATTTTTTTCCCAATGATTGTTATAGTATACATTTTACCCTAATTTCTAATTTAGTTATTTATTTTACAGTTAGAATAGTTTGTATTGTTTCTATGTCTCCATATGTTACCCCCTAACTAGAATTAATAGGAAACTTGTTATAGTATTATTTTTAATTGCTTAATGTTTATTCAGTTTGTATTTTTGTTGAATTCTTCTGGTCATGATTGTTTTTTAAATCAGTTCTTCTGTTTTCAAGTAATATGGTTATATTTGCAAGGTTTACAATTTTGAGGTCTAACTTTTTTTAGGCAAAATAGACCTTTTCAACATTTTTATCCAACTTAAGTATTTTTTCTTTGTTGTTTTCTTTAAAAAAAAAACCCACTCTAAATGATAGCTATTTAAATGTGACTTTTTTGATGCAGATAACTTTTAGTCTTTATAATTCTATAGTTCCATGATTTGGTGGATCTGTTAGTATTTTTTCTTATTTGTTTCCTTTGCATTTTCTTTATTTATAGAATGCTGCTCTAAATCAGTAGTGTCAAACTTAAAAAGGGATTCCTGTCAGCAACAATGTTGACCTAATAGATTAATATTGTCTATGTTGCATTGTATATTTATTTTGTAAAACATTTCCCAATTATATTTTAATCTGATATGGGCCTGAGGACCTCTAGTTTGATACATCTACTTTAAATAACCAATAATTAGGAAGATACAATTTAAAGTGACTTTGAGGTTCAACCTCACATTCATTAAACTGACAAAATTAAGAAAAGGGAAAATGATAAATGCTAGAGGGCTTGTAGTAAAAACAGGTACATTAATGTATTATTGATGGAGTTTTGAATTGGTCCAGCCATTCTTGAAAGTGGTTTTGTTTTTTGCCTGGAAAATTATAAGTTGTGCATACCCATTGGCCCATGGTACTACTACTTGGTATATACCCTGAAGAGATCAAAGAAAGAGGAAAAAGATTTATATGTACAGACATATTTATGGCACTTTTTGCATGTGAGTGGTGGCAAAGAATTAGAAACTAGTGAGATTCCCAATTGGGGAATGGCTGAACAAGTTATAGTATACGACTGTTGTGGAATACTATTATGTTGTAAGAAAGGATGGAGGAGATGGTTTCAGAAAAACCTTGGGAGACTAGTATGAATTAATGCACTGTGAAGTGAGCAAAATTAATAGAGAAATTTATACACTGTTTTTAAAAAAAATGGATATGCAAACAAAATAAATCCCTCCATTGGTCCAATTTATTTTGTTTGCATATCCATTTTTTTTTTAAACAGATTTTTTTTTTTCTCATTGGGAGAGGGGAGACTAGAGGAAGAGAAGACTGATTGTTTGTTGAAAAAAATATTAATTTAAATGACAGTGATTTCCCTGAAGCACAGATCTGACCATGTGATTCTCTTACTCAATTAACTCCAGTGGCTCCCTATTGCCTCTAGGATAAAAATATAAACTCTTTTATTTAGTTTTTGAAGCTCTTCACACCTGTTCTCAACCTAGCTGTATAGTTTCATTAGACATTACTCCCCCTCTGATACTTTGCAATCTATCTCTGTTCCTCACATGGAACAAATACTTAATCTATCACCAGTATGATTTGGGAAGATTACTCCATAGAGGGTGCTCATTGTGAATTTCAGACTCTAGAAGAGTGACAGGGGAGATATTAGGGGCAGGTAAACCTTAGCATATGCTATTGACCAGTAAGTGTTTGAAATGGTCATCCATCAAAGATAAAAGAATCTTTTGAGATTGGTCCCAGGTGGAAAGTCTATCAGCTACCAATGAGAGGACTCTACCATCTCTAAGTACGAGTCCTTCAGACTGGAATCAGATATGGCCAGAAACAGGTCCGAAAGCTTCATCTCATAAACTGGAAGCAGGTAAAGTAGTTCTGGGTGTGTTCCCTGTAATGGCTCCAAAAGGCTCATGATCTAATTCAACTTCCATTTCAAAATGTTACTTATTGCTCATTATGCTCAATATGTTTTCCTGAAGAAACTGTTTATGATATAAAGACATGAAGTTTCTGTGTAGTCAATAAATCTTTGGCCTCTCTCTTTCTTTTTCTCTGAGCTATGTTTTCCTTTATGTTTGTCACCATCCTCACCATTTTCCATCAGTGGCTTGAAATCACCAAGTATCTGAATATATGTTGAATTTATGTAGAAGATTGGATCTAGTTCATTGTAGAATTCCTCTATTTCATCCTCAGCATTTGGTATTGGTATACTAACAATAATTCTCTCCATGGGAGTCTTTTTGCAGAAAATTAGAGTTAATACTGAAATACTAATTGGCCAGGTGTTGCTTGAATGAGTGTTTCTTGTTGCCTTGTTGCCACAAAAAGAGCTTCTATAAATACTTTTGTACATATAGGTCTTTTTCCTCTTTCTTTGATCTCTTTGTGGGCTAGGCCTAGTGGTGATATCTTTATGACAAAGGATATACACATTTTAGTAACCCCCAAAGTGCCTATCTTCCCAAAACCTTTTCAGAATTTGTCATTTTCTTTTTTTTAATCAATTTTTCTAGTCTGATGGATATGAAGTTGAACCTTAAGGTTGCTTTAATTTGCATTTCTTTGGTTATTAATGATTAAGAACATTTTTATTGAACTATACTTTGAATTTCTTCTGCAGAAAAATTCTTATTTATATCTTTTAATCATTTATCAATTGCATTTAAAAAAATTGAATTAGATCCTCATATATCTTGGAAATGAGATCCTTATCAGAGAAATTTAAGGCAAAGATTTATTCCTGTTATCTATTCTCTTCTCTTATAATATTAGTTACATTATATGTATGTACAAAACCTTTAAAATTTTATGCAAATACGGTGTTCATTTTGTGATCATATCCATCCTTTGGTCACGAACTAGTCCCCTTCCTAGATCTGAAAGATATACCTGACCTGCCATTATTAAGAAGAAACTTTCAAGTTGCCATAATCTAGAAGAATAGATCTCAGATGGCTGGCAGGTACCTTGATTAAATGAAGTCTAAAATGAGGAAAGAAAGAAAGAGAAAGAAAGGAAAGCTGGAAGGGAAAAGAGAGAGGCAATAAAATTGTATAATAAACTTAGGGACTTGCCAGAGTTCTTCCAAAGTCCCCTCCAACACAACTTTAAAATAATACCTCAACATGGATTCTAGAGTGGCAGAACCAACAAAAGGATGGGGTGAAAGAATTTTCCAGTCCAAGACAACTTAAGAGATCAACAGGAAATATCTGTCTCACTGAGGTGAGGAGGGGAGTGCAGTCCAGCATAGGCTGTGCCCCACAAGCCAGCAGCAGGCCTTGGGGATGACTGAATTAGCAGCAGTGGATTTCTGGATTGCAATTCCAGGGTGTGGAGGAGCACTACCACCCTAGAGTATGAGACCCAAAAAGGAACAAGGACCCTGATCACAATTCCAGGGCAGAAAAGAGTGCTTGTGGTCACTCATGAAAGGAGAACAGTGACTGTACTTCTTAAATTATACCACCTTGGAAGAACTGAAAAATGACTAGCTCTGAAAATAGCTTTAAAAAAAATCCTGAAGTTTGGGATAATGACTCCTACATCCTGGGAGCAGAGCTCAACTTTAAAATAAGGTTTCAAATCTGAGAAATAGGCTGGAAAAAATGAGCAAACAACAACAACAACAAAAAGAACCTGACCATAGAAAGTTATTATGGTGACAGGGAAGATCAAAACTCAGAAGACACCAAAGTCAAAATTGCTACATCCAAAGCCTCAAAGAAAAATGTGAATTGGTCTTATTCCCAAAAAGACTTCTTAGAAGAGCTTTAAAATTATTTTAAAAAATCAAATGAGAGAGGTAGAGGAAAAATTGAGAATAAAAATGAAAGTGATGCAAGAAAATCATGAAAAAAGAGTCAATAGCTTAGTAAAGGAGGCTTTCTCCCCACCAAAAAAACCAAACTAGGAGGGAGTTTGGAAGCAATCTAGTGCAGCAACCTCATTTCATAGTGGTTTGCTCAAGATCATAAAAGATAGAAAGTATTAGAGGCAGGATTTGAACCTAGGTCCTCTGACTGTAGATTTAGTGTTCTTCATGCTGTACTACGTGTGTGCCTATGGGAGATTATACCCTACATTTTTGGGGGGAGGGAAAGCTTTCTCACCGTGTCATTTCATTAAATGCTATTTATTGCCTTGAACTCATTATATTCTGTGGCAGACTAATAAAAGTAAATACATCAGTGGGGTAGGGATTTGTGAAGTATGGTTTGGGGCTTATATAAACCCACTAGACTATTCAATAGTCTAAACTTGGGGCAGGGCAGCTTTTCTGGAGATCCCATTTGTGAAAGGCAGAGTCCCTAGGTGTTATAATAGTATATTATGTATATATATATATATATATATATATACATACATACACACATGTACATATATATGTGTACATATATCTCATATATACACACACACGTACATATATGTGTACATATATCTCATATATATACATACATATATATATAAAAGTATATTAAGCCTGACACTTTGCTGTCAGTTCAGTCCATTGCTATAATTTCCTTTTCTCAGCTCCTTCCCAGTCCCTTGAATGTAATTAAACTGGGAACTTTGACTTGACTTGGCCATGACCTCTTCCCACAAGAGGATTATTTTCCTTAAATCTTCATAGTTATGTCTAGTCCCTGGGCCAAACAACCCCGTCTTCCAGCTAGGAAGTTGTTATTGATAAGAACACTGCTAACCTTGGGGGGATCAGTAGTAGAAGCAGAAGTATGTAGGGCCGAGGAACATCCTTAGTAACAGACACTTCTCTTTCCCCTGCTTCTGACTTGGCCATTGCCAGTCCCATCGATAAAGATCCTGGCCTGGATCAATTTCAAAGTGAAAACAAAAATAAAAAAAAACAGAGATTGGGACTACTGGGAGGTTTGGAATTACAAAAGGTGGTAGCAGGGAGAGAAGAGAAGCTCCCGAGACCATCTTTGTAGCCTAATACTTAGCGTAGGGCCTGCTATATTTTTGTTGTTCATTCATTTCAGTCATGTCCGACTCTGTGTGACCCAATTTCAGGTTTTCTAGGCGAAAATACTGGAGTGATTTGCCATCTCCTTCTCTAGCTAATTTTTTTTTATATTTGAAAGATTTAATTTTAAGACCTCGAATTTCAGATCCATTCCCTTCCTCCCTTGTCACCCATTCCCTCTGGGAAGATAGGTAATTCAGTATATGTTGTACATGTCTAGCTATGCAAAATATTACCATAGTAGATATATTGTACAAGGCTGCTTATAATTCCCTCCCACTCATCCCACCCCCCCACCTGGTCCATTCCCTACTTGATCCTGTCCCTCTTCTATAGTGGGTACTTCCAACCTCCCCTCCCCCCAAGGATGCCCTCTCATCCATCATCCCTCCTCTCATTCCCCTTCCCCCTATTCTGCTGCAGGTTGAGATATCCCATTTAGTATGTATGTCATTCTCTCCCTGAACCAAATTCAATGAGAATGTGGTTTTGCCTTTTTGCCTTCCTATTCTTCCCCTCCCTTGCAGCCTCTTCCCCTTGCTTCTTCCGCATGAGATAGTTTACCCTACCCTGTCTCTCCCCATCTCCTCTTGCCACTTTCCTCTCTCACCTCATAATTTCACCCCTTGAGTATTCTCCCTTCCCAACAAATTCAACCTATGCCCTCTATCCATATATAACTGTAAACATATATACACACATTCACATATGTATTCATAAGACCATATACCCTTCTTCCATTATTTTTATACTGAGAAAGATTTCATCAGTCACAGTTATTGTTTTTCCATGTAGGAATGTAAATAGTTCAACTTTGATGAGTTCCTTTTGATTTCTTTTCCCTGATTACCTTCTCAGGCATCTCTTGCTTCTTGTGTCTGGATGTCGAATTTTCTATTCAACTCTAGTTTTTTCCTCAAGAATGCTTGAAAGTCTTCTATTCCACTGAATGACCATATTTTCCCCTGAAACAAAATACTCAGTTTTGCTGGGTAGGTGACCCTTGGGTTCATTGCCAGCTCTTTTGCCCTCTGGAATATCATATTCCATGCCCTTCGATCCCTCAGTGTAGAAGCTGCCAGGTCCTGGGCTAGTCTGATTGTGTTTCCACAATATTGAAATTGTTTCTTCCTGGCTGCTTGTAGTATTTTCTCCTTGATCTGGGGATTCTGGAACCTGGCTATAATATTCCTGGGAGTTTTCTTTTTGGGATCTTTTTCAGGAGGTGATCTGTGGATTCTTTCAACCTCTATTTTGCCCTCTGGATCTAAAACATCAGGGCAGTTTTCCTTGAGAATTTCTTGAAGGGTGATTTCTAGGTTCTTTCTTTGATCTTGGCTTTCAGGTAGTCCAATAATTTTTAAATTGTCTCTCCTGGATCTATTTTCCAGGTCAGTGGTTTTTCCCATGAAATATTTCACATTGCCTTCTAATCTTTCATTTGTTTGGATCTGCTTAACAGCATCTTGATTTCTCATAAAGTCATTAGCTTCCATTTGCTCCAGTCTAACTCTGAAGGAATGAATCTCCTCAGTGAACTTTTGAGATTCTTTTTCCATCTGGCAAATTCGACTTTTTAAGGCATTCTTCTCCTCATTGCCCTTTTGGGCCTCCTTTGCCATTTGAGTCAGTCTAATTTTTAAGGTGTTGTTTTCCTCAGTCAGGCTGTTGACCCTCATTTCATACTTTTCCTGCATCCTTCTCATTTCTCTTTCCAATTTTTCCTCCACTTCTCTTATTTGATTTTTAAAGTCCTTCTTAAGGTCCTCTATGGCCTTAACTCGCTCATATTTTCCTTTGGGGCTTTTGGAGCAGGATTTCTGACCTCACAGACCTCTGACTGTTCCATGCTTCAATCCTCTTTGCCCCCAAAGTAGGAGTCTAAGGTTGCATTTTTCTGTTTAATTTGTTTCCTTTGCCTTGTCATGTTGCCACTTAATTATTTGACTTTTGGGCTTGTTGCCACACTATGGTTCTACCTCCAGACAGGGGAATTTTTGTCCCAAATGTGTGGGGGACAACTTCCGTTTCTGGCAAGCTGGAAACCCACCCACGACCTCCACCCCAGATCACAGTCCAGATCCAGGGAGGTTAAAGCAAGAGCGATTACCCCGAAGACTGATCGCTGGATCTCCCTACAGTTCACAGGCCAGGAGCTGGAGCTGCCTCTGAAAACTACAAAATGGCGTGTCTCCTCAGCGGCTTCTAGCCCCCAGGGGAGAAAGCTGATGCGTTCCCCAAATACTGGTCCTGAAGTCCATTGGGCACTTACCTCTCACTTTGTCCTAGGCATGTCTATGTTGATAATTCTGGAATGGCCACAGCTGCTGGTGTTCTGGGGTCCCTCCAGCCGGCTGCTGGTCCGGCTGCCCTGGGGCTAAAACCGCACACGTGGACCTGGGCTCGGCTCTCTCTGCTCTGCGCGCTGTGCTGCCAGCTCCCAGAGCACTGCACTGGTCCTTCCTGCAGGGCTGCTGGGCTGTCCTCAGTGTGAGATTAGCTTCCCTGTGTCGTTCTGTGGGTGCTGGGGCTCCAGAAGTTGTTCAGAGTCCCCTTTTACATGTTTTGGAGGTGATCTGGGAGGAGAGTGGCTTGGATGTGCTGTTTCTACTCTGCCATCTTGGCTCCTCCTGGGTAGACTCTTAAGGAGCCTTAGTATCCATGATGCTTATATTGGACAAGCAGGTCAGAATAATATGACTCAGAGTAGTCCATGCTAAATAATTCTCCTGTGCTTTCTCTAGCTCATTTTATAGATGAGGAAACTGAGACAAACAGGGTTAAGTGACTTGCCCAGGGTCACAGGCTAGTAAGTGTCTAAGGCCAGACTTCAATTCAGGAAGATTCATCTTCCTGACTCCAGTCTCAGTACTCCCTGCACTGCTACACTTTGTTGCCCATAGCAAGTGTCAAAAGATGCATGTTGACTTTATTTGACCACCTATTCTTGGATGGCTGCTTAGATGTGAGGTATGTACATATGTATATGTAAGTATATGTAAGCAAATGACTTATGTGTATTTGTGTACAGACACATATATACATATCTATATACATATATACATGTATTTGTGTACAGACACATATATACATATCTATGTGTGTATATATATTTCTTTATGTATAGATGTGACCTGATGTTTCTGTTCATGTGAATAATCACTTAGATGTCAGTTGTTATTACTAATACCATTATTTTTACAACAGAAAAATCTAATGAGTCTGACCACAAAAAAAAAAACCCTGTTTTAACAAAATCTCTAGCAATTAGAGTCATACATAAGAAAATTTAGTATTTCTCCAAGCATATGGTCCCAAAAAAGTTATCATAAAAATATAGAGTGATGGCCAAGGTGGCCAAATAAGGAGATTGTGTCTGGAACATATCTAAGAAGTTTAGCTACAGTCAGTGTTGTTTCTAGCATGTATATATCAGTGCTTCCCTCCTATGGAAGAGAAAGCTGTGTGGTGTGGTAGTTTGGTTGACAAAAAACAAAAAAAACCCAAAACAAACCCTTGTGGTCCAAAACAGTTTTCCATCTTGCATGGTTGTACTTATATACTCCATGTAGTAGGGAGGATAAAAGTCTGGTCTATAAAAGCCACACTGATACAATTCTACAGCAAATACATATTTTAAGAGCCAGGGCAAGGTTTAAGGCTGCACAGACCCATGGAATTCCTTTTATTAGTCTAGGATATCACTTCTTTCCCATCCTTTGGTTGACAGAATTTTTCAGCCTTTCTTTGAATTTCTTATCATACTTGATAATACTATAACATGAACAGTAAGAGGTATAGAAGACAGATTGGTGTGTGTGTGTGTGTGTGTATGTGTGTGTGTGTGTGTGTGTGAGCGCGCACATTAAGAGCAATTTATACTGATAAAAGGTTCTTGTGTAATTTTTTTTGGAGAGAATAGTGTATTGATACTGATATAAAAGCACTTTCACTTTTTAAAAAATAATGGTGCTCCACAATATTTTAGATCTAATACTCTAGCTTAAATAGCTTTTAAAAGTTTAAAATTATTCTTTAACAGGTGACATTTGATTACAGTTATTTACTTATCAAAGTTATTTACTGGCACTGATATTTCCAAACTGCATGGTTATCTTTATATCTCTAAAAACTTTTACACACTAATTAAGGAAAGTGGACTGAGTTGCCTCAACTTGAGTTGTATCTGATACTTCGAAGAGCATGGATGGTCATGGAGCACTTCTACTTATCTACACATGGAAGTATTTAAAGCAAGATTTGCATTTATATGGAGGTAGTAATTTGCCCAAGATGTAATGTGATATAGTGGATAGAGACAGCTGGTCTCCCAATTAGGAAGATCTGGGTACAAGTCCTGCCTCTGACATACTGGCTGTTCTTGAGGTAACTCTAATTCTGGTTCACATTGGTTGAAGGCATTTCCTCACCACAGTTCCTTTTACCAATGATGACAGATTTGAAGAAAGATCTGAAGAAAGAAAGGGGGAAGAAAGACTCACAGGAAATTGATTTAAATAAGATAAAGTCAAAAAGAAAACCTCAGAGTAAGATAGAAAAAAGTCTGTGCTAGGAGAGACATCATTTTGAAAGTAATAAGATAAGTTGGGAATTTGCATATACCTCTACTTCGTGCTACTAAAGGAGGGCTGAACTGCAGAGAGCTAAGGTTATTGGGTGTCTGTACTAAGTTCAGTATCAAAATGGTAAGGCCCTGGGAGCATGAGAAGCAACTTTTGTAAGGATAGATGATTTGGAAATGGAGAGACATGGAGAGGGGGAAAGAAAGAAGAACAGGGGAAGGAAGGAAGCAAAACAAAAAGAAAAAGAAAGCAAAGAAAGGAAGGAAAAAAGGAAGGCAAAAAAGGAGAAAGAAAAAGAAAAAAGAAAGGAAGAAAATGCGTAAGAAGGAAATGAAAACAGATAAGTTAAAGAAAAGATATCAGATGGTAGGGGGGACACAAATTATAGATAATTTTTATTATCCTTCCCCAAATAATCAAAAGGACATTAATAACTGCGAACTTACTACTGTACTTGCTCATCTCTATAAAATCTGTATGAAATTTGTCTTTACATTTATAAAGATTATAATCATATTAATGAACCTTTGTGAAGAGGAAGAAAGATTTAAATAGTATTTCATGCCAGAGTTTTGATCTCCAAATATGTTTACTCCTTATCAATGATAAAGATCACAGCCTCCATCCATGCTTTCTTTTCCTGTAGGATTCCTGTGCATGTGCTCCCATACATTTGTTACTGAGTACTTAGTGAACTGAGGGCTTTCTGGAATGTCTGAAATTTCATGGTATTGTTGGAGCTCACTGGTTATCCCTCACATTATGTGCCTAGAACATCTTTTTTTTTCCCCTCTAACCATACATCTCTCATATCATATATCATGACGCTCCTCCTACACAATTTTTCATTACAAATGCAAGTATTATGAGAGTTGTCAAATTGAACCAGTCATACAATTTGAGTTTGTCTCCATGGGTTTAATCTAACCCCCTTATTTTAAATATGGGAAACTGAATCTCAAAGAGTTTATGTGATTTGTCCAATTCCACATAGTTATTGGAAGAATGAAGGAGAAAAAACTAAACAAAACATTTTCTTACATAATTTCCAGAATCTCAGTCTTTATTCAAGTCCACTACATCAGGATATGTCCTATGGGGGAGACCTAACAAAATTTATGCAATAGGCACAAATCATTCTCAATCTGGTAATCAGAAATAAAAGACTGGATCCCCAAACTTTCCTTCCCTAACCTCTTTCATCATATAAAGTCACCAGAAAAGGCATACTTTCTTACTTGTAAGTCTTACTAAGATTGTGTTTTAGGTAGTGACAGAGACAGAGCTAGAACTCAATTTCCATGAATGTTCTGAAACCATCTCATACAAGCTCTCATAGACTGTTAATTTTCAAGGTGAACACCTACTTTGCAAGTCTGAAAATGCTATAAATCAGAGATATGTTTATTGCTTTGTGGATTGTATAAACATAGGAAAGTGATGTAGAAAATGTTAGTAATACAGACTGAAATTAAATATGGCATAACTTTTTGGAGAGCCAGTTGTTAAAAAATTTACCAGAACACCCAATTCTGAGGTGTTTTCACTGCATTGTGTTAATAGTCATCCACTGGTAGGGGAATAAAGAGGTGATAAAATATAAAGAAGTAATGTTTACACTTGACTGTTAGGGGAAGAAATCCCCTAATGTTTAAAACAAATGACTAAAATTAAGTTTGGGAATTTTAGAAAGCTAGGTGTTGTGTGGATAGAATGTTTGATACAGAATCAGGAAGATCAGAGTTCAAATCCTACCTCAGAAACTTATTAGCTATGTGACGCTAAATAAGTCACTTAATCTCTATCAGCCTGAGTTTTCTCATCTGTAAAATAAGGATAATAATATCATCTACTTCACAGGGTTGTTTTGAAGATCATATGAGATAACATATGTAAAGTACTTTGTCTACCTGAAAGGACTATATAAATGCTAGTTGCTACTATTACTGTTTCATTTATTTGTGCTCTTTCATAACACAGATAATTGAAAACTGGCTCTGATGTCCTTTGGCCCAGACTAAATAAAAAGAGAATTAGAATTCATTGGTCATTTTCTTTTTTCTTGTATTTCCCACAATTGATGCTTTCTACTCTATCTCCTCATTAACATTTTAGCATAAAAAAAGAGATACCATCAAGCACTGTTATTAAAACATAAAACATGGTACCAAGTAAGATTGGCTATGTACCTTCTAGGGCTTGATATAATACAGATTTAGAGATTTCATTGTGAAGTCATTTTAAACTCTCAACTAATGGGTAATTTGGCAACACTAAGTATGAAATGATTATTAATTCCTTTAGTACTGCAATAACATTGATTTAAATGAACTCTTATAACATAGAAATTGTATAGTATTTAGCACTAATTAACATCACTTAATTAGAAAGAGTTGCCAAGTAGTTTTCCTGTTAGTACTATTGTACTTAAGTGCAGCTGGATGAAAATGAATCACAAAGGCAACAGCTTGTGTTTTCTGTTAAATTTATCTCTGATTGATTAAAAATATTCCTCAGCACTATATTTTACCATCAAAAGAGTGTATTTGAATCATCCAATTTACAGAATGCGAAGAGCCACAATTGTATAGACCTTGTACATAGGTCATTGGCCTAGAGGTGCAGGTATATATGTATTCAGGTTAAAAGTCTGTAGAGATTTGTCTTTTGGAGTATTCTCAGGGAATAGACTTGGTCTCAAATACCAATTTCGTCATTATAATTACTCTGTAATCACAATGTAAAATTTCATCATTTAATGTCCATTTGTTACTTCTCGTTAACTGGAGAGGCATCTGGGCATTTGTTGGTATGAAAATTGATGACATTTTTGGAATTTCAAATGACAAATGAAGCGCTCCTGTCAGTTTACTGAATAACTCTGTAGCATATGGTGCTTCTGCTGGTGGGTGTTATTTCAAAGTTTGCAAATCACACCATGAGAGAGTCCCTCTGGTGAGCTCCTGGAAACTTAGCAACTGTGAATCTAAAGTGACAGTACAGAGGGTAAAGCACTGAAAGAAAGAGGAACTTTTCTGCCTTTGAGAAGGCAGTATAAAATGAATGATAAGTCAATATGCCTTTATGGAGGGCAAAAAAGGCAGACCTAGCAAGAAGGAAAAAGAGAGCAGGTGTTCTTTTCCCTTTGCAGGATAATTCAGAAAGTCAATCTACAATGTTAGAGCAAAATCCAGGAATTCCAACTTAATAAATGTAGAATGGAAGATAGCCTGATGTAGTATTTAAAGAGCTGGCCTCAAAGTCAGGAAGACCTAGGTTAAAACCTTGCCTCCAACACATAATGACTGTGTGACTCTGGATAATTCACTTAACCTCTTGGTGCCTAGTTTCAAAAGCTATGATTGTTCAATCAAGCAAGCAATCAACAAGCCTCTACTAAGAATCTACCCTTTGTCAGATGGGACAAGGTAGTTGACTCACTGGATAGAGTGCCAAGCTTGGAGTCAGGAAGACCTAACTTCAAATCTGACCTCAGATACTTACTAGCTATGTGACCCTGGGCAAGTCATTTAACCCTGTTTGCCTCAGTCTCCTCATCTGTAAAATGAGCCAGAGAAGGAAATGGCAAACTGCTCCAGTATCATTGCCAAGAAAATCCCAAATGGGGTCAAGAAGAGTCAAACACAGCTGAAAACAACTGAACAACAGCAACAATATGTCAGATACTATGTTAGATTTTGGGAATACAAAGACAAAATTGAATCATGAGATTGTATTCTGGAAGAAAACAGATATACATATAGTCATATTCAAAATAGATACAAAGCGAATCCCCCACCTCCCACTAGAGATTGGGGCTGAGGTTGGGTGAGGATAATCTTTGTGTAGAAGGTAGTGCTTGAAATTAGTCTTAAAGGAAAATAGGGAGCCTAAGAGATACAGATGAGGAGGAAGCGCACTTCCTATGTCAGATGGAATGCATTCCAGGCATTCAAGGACAGCTGGCACAAAGGCACAAATAGCAAAATTGAGAATAGAAAAGACAGTCTGAATGACTTTCAGAATGTAGGAAGGGGCATAAATAAATATTATGTCTAGAATGGTAGGTTGCTCAAGGTTGGAAAGGACTTTAAATGTCAAATGGAAGGCTTATATTTTCTCCTAGAGTCAGTATGAAGTCCCTGGAGTATTTTTTTTTTTAAGAGAGGAGTGATTTGGTCATACCTACACTTTAGCAAAATCACTTTGACATCCTTTGTTCAGGATGGATTAGAGTAGGGAGAGATTTGAAGGATGGAGGCTGTTGTAATAAAGAGGTGATAAGGGTCTAGACTAGGTTGGTGGTTGTGTAGTAGAGGGAGTAGAAATGACAAGATTTAAACTGCAGAGTTTGTGAATTGTAGAGCACTTGCTAATATGCATTGGTAGAGAGTGTTTCCTGACCAGGATCTTCCTACACTGTTGAAATCATAGTTCTGATTCAAAGATAGAATATGGATGAAAAGAATAGAAAAAATAGGACAATAGGTACTATACAACATCTGGGTGATAGTGGGAAGAGTTGTTTCTGGAAATAGAAAATAGAAAATTATATTAATGCCAGAGCCACCACAGAAGGTTTCTGAATAACGGTCATGTGAAAAAGAAAGTCACTGTTACTCTCTACTGGGAAGTCTATTTAAAGTACCTAAATTTGAAGAATTCTTTACCTAACAAGGGATAGAGAGTCTCATAGAAAATAAAATGGACAATTTTGATTACACAAAAATTGAAAAGTTTTTGCATTAAAAAGCTAAACTACATTAAAAGTCAACTAGAAGGAAAATTATTGACTGGGAGAAATCTTTGAAGCAAGTTTCCTTGGTAAAGCTCTAATAACTAAGACAAGAAATTTATTCAAATATATAAGAAATAATTGTCAAATAAATAAGAATATAATAAGAGAACAATTTCCTGATAGATAAGTAACCAAAGTTCTTGAACAGAAAGATCTCAAAAGAAAATCAAACTATAAATTACCTCGTGAAAAATGCTCCAAGTTAATAATAAGATGAACAAAAGTAAAACCACTTGAGGCTCTATTTCACATCCACCATACTTGCAAAGGTGACAAAAAAGGAAGAGGACAGTACTCAGAGGGGATGTGTGAGGATAGGTTACTAATGCACTGTTGGTTGAGTTGTGAATTTGTTCAGCCATTCAGGAAAATAATTTGGAAGTATAATTAAAAAGTAATTAAGCTGTGAACACTATTTATCTCAGCAATACCACTGCAAAGCATATACCTCAAAGAGGTCAACAGCAAAGGAAAAGGATCCACATATACAAAAATATTTATAGCAGTATTTGTTGTATCAAAAACTGGAAATTTAGGAAGGTACTCATCAGGGGATGGATGGAAAAAGTTATGGTATTCGAATGTAATGTAATACAATTGTGCCATAAGAAATGATGAAAGGGATGAATTCAGAAAAATCTTCTGTGAATTGATGTAGTGAGGTGAGCAAAACCAGAAGAGGAATTTATGCAGTAATTACAACATTATAAAGAAAAACAACTTTAAAAGAACTAAGAACTCTGTTCAATTTAATTTACCCTACAAACATGATTCCAGCTTCCCATCACTTGATAAAGTTAATAAACATTTAGAATGAGACATCTCTTTTTGGACATGGCCAATGCATGGCATTGCTTTGCTTAACTATGCTAACTTGTTACGAGAGAGGGTTTTATTGGGATGGGGAGAAGTGGAAGGAAGAAGAATGGTAGTGATAACAATATTCCTCTCTCACTCAAAAAAATGAAAAAAAAAGGAGAAAATATTGCCAATGAAGCATTTAAAGAAAATGTATAGAAGATCCAAAAAAGGCAATAAAGGGAAGTGAGATGGCTTTAGAACTACTGTGCTGAATCGAGTATAAACTTTACAAAAAAAGAACATGTATATAATGTAATCTATTTGATATGCATGCTTTTTTCTGTTCTTTGTCTAAGGAAATGCTCATATTTGTTGGTGTTTGTCAAGTTCAGAAGAACAAAAAATTAAAAATAAAATAACCAGATTTCTTTCAACTGGATGAATTTAAAATATGCCTTCTTTACACTTCCAAAACAGCCAGACTAAATTGACTGGCTAATCCAGTCTAAACAGTCAATTGAAATAACCCTGAGAAACAATCTTATTTGCAGTTTCATCTACAAAATTGAAGATGTCTTTTAACTGGTTACTGACAATGAAAATCAGTAGTTATATATCAGGATCACAAAATGGTTGTGACCAAAATGATGATGTAATGACATCTAGGTAGCACAGTGGTTAGAGTACAATGCCTAAAATCAGAGAGACTCATCCTCTTGAGTTCAAATCCAGCCTCTGCCACTTACTAGCTGTCTGATCCTGGACAAGTCAGATAATCCTGTTAGCCTCATTTTCCTCATCTATAAAATGAACTTGAGAAGGATATGGCAAACCACTCCAGTATCTTTGTAAAGAAAACCCTAAAGGAGGTCACAAAGTTTGACACAACTGAAACAACAGAATAACAAAAAATGACAGGTTTACTCTGTCTTCCAGTATCCTTTAATCATATTTCACATAAGAAATGTGCAAGATTCTTCAAGTAGGGAAAGGAAATCACCTTTCTTTTTATCACATTACTCTTATTATCTTTTCCCTTGTCTCTTTGTCCCTTTATTTTTTTTATGGTGGAATAAAGAAACAGAGTAGTTATACAGTTTACCTAATAATACACGTGATTGCAGAAATGAATCAGTTCCAAGGTCCTCAGTAGCCAAGGACATTGGTCATTGCTTTCTGCAAAAGTTAAAATACAATTTGGAAGGAGGAAAAAGCAGGATGATAGAGATTGAGGTATCTGGTTGTTTATTGGTGGACAGGATACGAAGACACTGAGGTGAGGAGAGTGATAGTTTTGTGACATTCCTTAAGATGGGTGACTTTTGGGAGAGGTGGTAATCTTGTGACTTCTCTAAAACCAGGTGACTTCTAAGAAGTTGGAACTTAATTTCACAAAATGGAGGATGAAGGCAAACTGGAGTTATTTATGCTATTTTAAAATATAACATTCCCCTCTTTGATCCTGAAGTTTGCAAGCCCCATAATTATTTATTTAAATGTTTCATCTATTAGGAATTTCTGGACAGAATAATTGTCTACCTTAAGGGGCATCAAAAGGATGGGGTGAGAGGCCTAAAGAATACAAGCAGAGTCATAATCTCATATGACCCCTAAGAAGACAAACTTTGTTGAATAGACTTTATAGGTAAACTAGGTCAAGCTACAAATCAAATTACTTAGAGGACTTGCCATGGACTAATTTGAGAGAGGAGATTTATGTCACCAAAGTAACCAAGAAAACTCAGAAAACATAAATACCATGAAACAAAAAGTCAAAGTAATACAGAAATGATAATCAATGTTAAATAATATCAAGTCTCCTTATAACCTGGTAGCCCACTCCCAATGTCCATTTAATCAGTGCATTTCATCTTGAGTACCAGATGTCCCAGGTAATTGTCCAGTCCCTGGAAACATCATCCCTTGGGCATTCTAGAATAGGTCTCATTCTCAGGGCAGTTTGAAGGGAACTTCTCTTAGGAGACATATTTCTCTGGTCCCAAGTCACTTGCAAATATTTCTAGGGAATTCTGCTAAAGTCTTCCAGTAACAAGATTCATTAGAATTTAGTACAACCTCCTAAATTTGTTTTTCCAATAACAAATTCATGTGGCAAAAGCCAGCTCAAGGCTTATGGTTCTGATCCTATTAACAATAGAAGCATGGGAGGAACATCAAATTAAAAACCCATTATTCATCTGAAACTTCACAGAATCTCAATTTTTACATATCACTTATTGTTTTTATCTTAACCTAAACCCTGTGTCTGATATAGACATTGCCATCAACAGGATGAAGAAAGAATCTTAAAAAAAAAATTTCATGAGGGCCTGACTTGAAAAATGAGCCCTTTTGTCTCTTAAAATGATCAAATAGAAACCCCAAAATAGGAAAATAATTTCACTTTCTTTATAATTATCAATGTGGTTTTATATGTAAAATCCTTAAAGTAATTTCGAGAAATTATTACTAAATCATACCTAAGGTCTGTGTACCTATTAGAAACATTTAGAAATAAATTGTCGGGGGTGGCTAGGTGGTGCAGTGAATAGAGCACTGGCCCTGGAGTCAGGAGGACCTGAGTTCAAATCTGGCTTCAGACACTTAACACAAAAACTAGCCACGTGACCTTGGGCAAGTCACTTAACCCCAATTGCCCTTGCCCCCCCTTCCCCGCCAAAAGAAATCAATTGTGTGTGTGTGTTTGTACACAGAAACACATATACACACATATACATATACATGCATATATATGTATATATAAATAACATATATATGTGTACACACACACAGACACACAAACACACACATATAATACATATATACTAGTTCTTGGATCTGATTTCTTTTTCAAAGTTTACAACTCCATTTAATTAGAAAAAATTTACATCTTTGTCTCTCCCCCCTGCTGCCCTTTGAGGATATTATCCCCATATCAATTTGAAAGAATGAGATACTTCAAGGACCTAATCTTATGTATGAATATATAATTATTAGCAAGTGGATAAGTCCAAGAACTCATTTACTTAGTTGCTCAGGATAGGGAACTGGTTACAAATTCAGAATGAAATAGTAATATTTTGCATGCTTATGGCCTATTGTAGTAACTCAGAGATGTTTTAGTATTGCAACGGCATTACTTTTACTCTTCACCTGCCCTGATTATAGAATTTGCTCTGAAAGGAAAAAGAGGGATATGGTTATGAAAATATTGAGTGTCCCCTCAAGGGTACAGACTAACCTGACATAAGCCGCAAAAGGGAAAAATTCCATTGGCTCTGTTTGATTCCATGCAAGAAAGCTGTTTATTAACCAATTATGTAGCAAAGTTCCACATCATTTGTAGGGTATCAAAAGCCAGGCTCAGAATTAACCAGGTGGGAAAACTTACTATTTATTTGTTTGTTTGTTTTTTGTTTTTGTTTTTGGAGGGCAATTGGGGTTAAGTAACTTGCCCAAGGTCACATGGCTAGGTTTTTGTTTGTGCCTGTTAAGTGTCTGAGGCCAGATCTGAACTCAGGTCCTTCAGGGCCGACGCTCTACTCACTGCGCCACCTAGCCACCCCTAGCCACATTATTTTAACAGCTCAATTTATAACATAACATCCAGATGAAAAGAAAAGTTACTTTTCTAACTGTATTTCTAATACAATGATTTTTCCAAATTTCACAATATAAGAAAAAATTTTGGAAACAGAATATAATATATGATATCATGTATTTAAAACAGGAAACAAAACATATTATCAGTCAGGTGACATCAATTCAGTAGAATGCATTTTGGAATTTTCTTTCTTAGAAAATCACTCATCTTGTCACTTTTGGCATTTTATACTGATTTCATTCAAGACTAATATAGAGTAATTACATTTACTGACTTTTTTTTGTGCTTTCCACATGTCAGACACTGTGCTGAGAACTTTGTAATTATGTGGTCCTCACAACAACCCTGGAATGTGTAATGTTAATGGGAATCTGAAGATCTTCCCTGCCCCTTGGCCCCTTGATAGGTTTAAGTGAATCTGAGAACCTTCCCTGATTTGAAAATATACTCTGCCCCCTAATAGGCTGAATGTGGTCACATAGAGCCTGTGTTGGGAGGCTTGATTTTTTTTCAAGACCACCCATACCTTGTTACTTTGTGACTGGTCAAGAGGGTTGTGACATTCTCTGACCCAGGAGAAGGTTATATATACCCTGATGTGAGATTTTGCTTTGGGGCTTACTTTGGGAAGAGTTGTGTGATTTGGCCAGATGAGACTCTGGGTATTTATATTTGTATTCTCTGAAATTCAGGGTGCTGACTTTTCCCCCTGAACCAGGTAAATGATATATGTTTGATTAAAGTAAGATTGTTAATCCTTTTTTAATTTCTTTCCTTTAGAAAAACAGATCGAAGAACCTGTGCTAGCAGCCATCCTGGGTATGCTAGGGTGCTTGCTGCTACAGAAGGTTATTGTTATTATTATTATTATTATTATTATTATTATTATCCCCTTTACTGATAAGGAAACTGAGGTAAAGAGGTGAAATAACATATTTAAGGTCCCACAACTAATACATTTCTGAGACTGGATTTTAATTCAGGTTTATTTGATCCATGCATTTTTCAGCATATTGCTAAATAGCGAATGTATTTTGTAGTAAGTTCTTATTTACTGTAGTTTTTCTAAAAGGAGAATATATCTCGCTGTCAAGATAACTACTTAGTTTCAGAAGAAAATTTCAACCAAATGAAACCTGGATTTATAATCATTGATAGAAACATTTAAATCTCAATTTCCCCTATTGGCCACTGTTTTTAGTTAACTCATGTTAAAAAAAAAGTTATGGTGGCATTCTCAGCTCTTCACAACTTTTCTTTGTTTCTTTTCTTTTCTTTTCTTTTCTTTTCTTTTCTTTTCTTTTCTTTTCTTTTCTTTTCTTTTCTTTTCTTTTCTTTTCTTTTCTTTTCTTTTTTTTGGAGGGGGGAGGGCAGGGCAGTTGGGGTTAAGTGTCTTTGTTTCTTTTTAAATCACCCAAAGAGCCAAATCAATTCTTTTGAGCTCTTAACCTTGTCCCACCCAACTACTTTAAAAGGGTGATTAAATGCATGTCTTATTTTTTCTCTAATGCATCTGTCTTGAATTCTCATCCCTCTGCTTTGGTTTTTGGTAGGTCCTAAAGGTTGAGACTCATCTTCTGAATGAGTTCCCAAGGACAGAGTGTTATGCACACCCAAATAATTTTATGCTGCAAATTTACTTTTAAGAGTTTCCATTTGGTAAATGTTATAATTTGATAGCGTACTGTTTGTCTGAAATTTCTAACAGTTATTTCTCTAAAAGTTTTTCAAATCCTCCATATTTCAATAAGATCAAACCCCTTTTTCTGAAACTCTAATTAGTTTACAATGCCATAGATTTATGCAGACTGAGAACAAAGATTCCCTTCCTTCTTATCTGTGTCTCTTGTTTGCCTCCAGAAATTCAAGAAAGTCTATATAATAAATACTACACATGGTGTTCAGAGCTATCCATCTTTTCTTTACTTCCTTGTAATGAATTGCCAAATTTTCAGGATTTTGTTGTAATAAAACTTGAACTTAATAGAAAATTTGACATATAAGATCCCAGAGAAAGATAAGTTACACAACAAAGACAAATTATAAGGGACTCAATAATGAATGCTTACTTTTTATATGAGGAAATGTAAAATGTATGCCTAAGATTGTTATTAGTAATTGGGTAGTTTGTAAGAAAGATTTGGGTAGACCTGAGTATGATGCAATTATAAAAGGTAAAAGCATTTAGGAAAAGGTAAAAAGGGCAATTACTTTATACAAATGAGATGCAAGAGGAAAAGCTGACAAAAAGGAATTAGGTGGGGGAGGAGGGCTGGTAGTTCTGGAGCCCTACTCTCACAAGGAATGAGTTAAAGAGAGGGAGAGAGAGACACAGAGAGAGAAAGAGAGGGGGGGTGGAGGGGGAGAGAGAGAGGGAGAGGGAGAGGGAGAGAGAGAGAGAGAGAGAGAGACAGAGAGAGACAGAGAGAAAGAGAGAGAGAGAGAGAGAGAGAGAGAGAGAGAGAGACAGAGACAGAGAGACAGAGAGAGACAGAGAGAGACAGAGAGACAGAGAGAGAGGTAAAAGTCTTCTAAATTCAGAAAGAAATAAAAGGATAAGGTTACTTCTCTCTTGTGCACTTATTACTTTATTTTTTTTTTCACCTTCCTTCCCCCTCACCCAAGAAAGCTACAATTAAGTGCAAATACACACACACATATACATATATATACATACACTTAAATACATATGCTTAGATATCTATAATCATACTTATATATAGACATACACATTAATATGCATCTATGTAAGACTGTACTATACTTGTTTATCTTCTGTTTCTCTGAGGGTGAATAACATCTTCTGTCATAAGTCCAATTGTTTCCATATTTTTCTAAGTCCACCTACTCATCATTTCCTACACTACAACAATATTCTAACCTTATACTGTTTAGTTATTTTAAATAGTCTAAAACAATATTGATTAATATGGCTGGCATATAGTATAGTTTTCCTATTTTTCTCTTTTGATTAAATCTATTTTAGTTTTAAATTTGTCTGAGATCATGATTATTACTCCTGTTTTTATCCTCCAATACATTCTACTCCTTGATTCTGTATTTGTGCCTCTTTTATTTCCTCTTCCTTCTGACTATTATTCTTTATTCTCTTGCCATGACGCCATGATTTTGTCCCACAGTTTAAGAAGCACTGACACCCTTCTATAACACCACCATCTCCTTATCCTATTCCCTCTCTTATTTCTTTACTTTTATTCCTTTCCCAAAATACATTCCCAAAATGTATATATTGTTCTCTCTTTAATGAAGTCAGGTTTCCATAAAATGTAGAGGTATAGGTTTAAGGGTGCACAAGACAACAAAATACCAACACACTTGGTCCTGCCAAATGAATTTGACTTGAGTCTTCTCTCAGTGAAAGAAAAGCAAAGTTTATTAAAAGTTTGCCATAATGAGTAGACTCTGAAGGAGCTTTGGTATCTGTGACACTTGTATTGGACGAGCAGGCCAGAATCATCAGACACAGAGTGAGTCTGGGCTAGAAAATTCTCCTGATTTCTCCTTTCTTATGGAGGCAAGATGGGATCTTAAATACTGAAAGGTTGTGGGAGGAATCTAGGAGTGGTCTAGAGGAGGAGTTTGGGGAGGGTCTTCAGGAGGAGTCAAAAGATGTCAGACTCGGGGCGGAGCCAAGATGGCAGAGTAGAAACATCTCATCCAAGCCACTCTGCCCCCAGATTCCCCCCAAACTATGTAAAAGGGGACTCTGAACAACTTCTGGAGCCCCAGCACCCACAGAACGACACAGAGAAGCTAACCTCCCGCTGAGGACAGCCCAGCAGCATGGCAGGAAGGACCAGCATAGCAGTCTGGGAGCCGGCAGCGCGCAACGCACAGAGTGCAGGAAGCGGAGCCGAGCAGAGCCCAGGTCCGCCTGAGCTGAGGTTTTAGCCCCAGGGCGGCAGGGCCAGCAGCCAGCTGGAGGAACCCCAGAACACCAGCAGCTGTGGCAACTCCATAATTATCAACATAGACATGCCTAGGACAAAGTAAGAGGTTAGTGTCCTATGGACTTTGGGACCTGTATTTTGGGGAATGCGTTGGCTCCCTCCCCTGGGGGCTAGAAGCTGCTGAGGAGACACACCATTTTGTAGTTTTCAGAGGCGGCTCCAGCTCCTGGCCTGCAATTAATTGTAGGGAGATCCAGCGATCAGTCTTGGGGGGTAATCGCTCTTGCTGTAACCTCCCTGGATCTGGATTGTGATCTAGGGTGGAAGTCGTGGGTGGGTTTACAGCTTGCCAGAAACGGAAGTTGCCCCCCACACGTTCGGGACGAAAATTCCTCTATCTGGCCTTAAAGCCACAGTGTGGCAACAAGCCCAAAAGTCAAGCAATTAAGTGGCAACATGCCAAGGCAAAGGAAACAGAAAATGCAACCCTAGACTCCTATTTTGGGGGCATAGAGCAGGAAAAGGACTGTGAGGTCAGAAGTCCTGCTCCAAAAGCCCCAGGGGAAAACATGAGCGGGTTGCAGGCCATAGAGGACCTTAAGAAGGACTTTAAAAATCAAATAGAAGTGGAGGAAAAATTGGAAAGAGAAATGAGAAGGATGCAGGAAAAGTATGAAATGAGGGTCAACAGCCTGACTGAGGAAAACAACACCTTAAAAAATAGACTAACTCAAATGGCAAAGGAGGCCCAAAAGGGCAATGAGGAGAAGAGTGCCTTAAAAAGTCGAATTTGCCAGATGGAAAAAGAATCTCAAAAGTTCACTGAGGAGATTCACTCCTTCAGAGTTAGACTGGAGCAAATGGAAGCTAATGACTTTATGAGAAATCAAGATGCTGTTAAGCAGATCCAAACAAACGAAATATTAGAAGGCAATGTGAAATATCTCATGGGAAAAACCACTGACCTGGAAAATAGATCCAGGAGAGACAATTTAAAAATTATTGGACTACCTGAAAGCCAAGATCAAAGAAAGAACCTAGAAATCACCCTTCAAGAAATTCTCAAGGAAAATTGCCCTGATGTTTTAGATCCAGAAGGCAAAATAGAGGTTGAAAGAATCCACTGATCACCTCCTGAAAAAGATCCCCAAAAGAAAACTCCCAGGAATATTATAGTCAGGTTCCAGAATCCCCAGATCAAGGAGAAAATACTACAAGCAGCCAGGAAGAAACAATTTCAATATTGTGGAAACACAATTAGAATAGCCCAGGACCTGGCAGCTTCCACACTGAGGGATCGAAGGGCATGGAATATGATATTCCAGAGGGCAAAAGAACTGGGAATGAACCCAAGGGTCACCTACCCAGCAAAACTGAGTATTTTGTTTCAGGGAAAATATGGTCATTCAGTGGAATAGAGGACTTTCAAGCATTCTTGAGGAAAAAACCAGAATTGAATAGAAAATTTGACATCCAGACACAAGAAGCAAGAGATGCCTGAGAGGTAATCAGGGAAAAGAAATCAAAAGGAACTTATCAAAGTTGAACTATTTACATTCCTACATGGAAAAACAATAACTGTGACTGATGAAATCTTTCTCAGTATAAAAATAATGGAAGAAGGGTGTATGGTCTTATGAATACATATGTGAATGTGTGTATATATGTTTACAGTTATATATGGATAGAGGGCATAGGTTGAATTTGTTGGGAAGGGAGAATACTCAAGGGATGAAATTATGAGGTGAGAGAGGAAAGTGGCAAGAAGAGATGGGGAAAGACAGGGTAGGGTAAACTATCTCATGTAGAAGAAGCAAGGGGAAGTGGTTGCAAGGGAGGGGGAGAATAGGAAGAGAAAAAAAAAGGCAAATCCACATTCTCATTGAATTTTGTTCAGGGAGAGAATGACATACATACTAAATGGGATATCTCAACCTGCAGCAGAATAGGGGGAAGGGGGATAAGTGGGAGGGAATTATAAGCAGCCTTGTACAATATATCTGCTATGATAACGTTTTGCATAGCTAGACATGTACAATATATACTGAATTACTTATCTCCCCAGAGGGAATGGGTGACAAGGGAGGAAGGAAATGGATCTGAAATTCGAGGTCTTAAGATTAAATGTTTCAAATATATATAAATACTATTATTAATACTCTTTTGCTTGTAATTGGGAGATAAGATATGCAGGCATTGGGACACAAAGATTCACCTTCCTCTAATGGAAAAGTCGAAGGGAGTATGGGAGAAGGTATGGGAGAGAGCAGATTGGAGGAAGCGATATCTTGTGGGACTGCTATTCTGGGAGGTTGGGTAGGGGAATAACGGGGGAAAATGATTGTAACTCAAAATCTGGCGGAAATGAGTGATGTAAAACAGAAGTTAATAAAGCATTTGTTTAAAAAAAAAAAAGATGTCAGACTCCAGTGAGGAGAGAAGTAGTTAGAGGCTACTTGGAGATAATTGTAGGGCTAGGCTAGTTTAATGGTGTATAAATTTTTTGGGAGGATCAAGGGTGGAGGCTAGCAGAACCTAGCTATAGGCCTCAGACAAATGCCTCATCAAATGGGAAGATTCAATCAGAGTTCAAGTGGGTTCCCAGAGCCTGTACCTCAGATTTGATGTGAGTAGGGTTCCCTCTAAAGCTCCCTCCCTTATCCTCTCCTCATTTCCTTATACTTTTATTTCTTTCTGAATTTAAAAGACTTTATTTTAAGTCTCTCTCTTTCTCTCTCTCTCCTCTCTCCCTCCCCCTCTTTAACTCATTCCTTGTGAGAGTAGGGTTCCAGAACTACCAGCCCTCCTCCCCCATCTAATTCCTCTGTCAGCTTTTCTTCTTGTATCTCATTTGTATAAAGTAATTGCTCTTTTTACCTTTTCCTAAATCATTTTACTTTTTAGAATTACATCATACTCAGGTCTACCCCAATCTTTCTTACAAACTACCCAATTACTAATAACAGTCTTAGGCATACATTTTACATTTCCTCATAAAAAGCAAGCAGTCTGTCCTTATTGAGTTCCTTATAATTAGTCTTATATTTCTCTTGGATCTTATACGTCAAATTTTCTATTGAGTTCAGGTTTTATTTCAACAAAATCCTGAAAGTCTGGCAATTCATTGAATATCCATTTTTTTTTCATTCAAGATTATGCTTAACTTTGCTGGCTATGATGTTTTCAGCTACAATCCTAGTTTTTTTGTTCTTCCATACATAGTGTTCTAAGACCTATTGTCTTATAGCATCACCACTGCTAGCTCTTGTGTAATTCTAATTGTGACTCTGCCATATTTGAATGTTTTCTGTCACTGTTGCTCAAAATATTTTCTCCTTGAGCTGAGGGTTTGGTATTTGACTATGATATTCCCATAGGTTTTCCTTATAGGATATCTTTCAGGTGGTGATTGGTGGATTTTTTTTCTATTTCTATTTCCCCCCTTATTCTAATGCTTCAGGGCAGTTTTTTAAACTATTTTTTTGGTATTGTTGTATCCAGATTCTGTTTCTGATTGTAGCTTTCAGGTAGTCTGATTATTTTTATGTGTTCTCTTCTTGATCTGTTTTTGAGATCAGTTATTTTTCTTATGAAATGTTTTACATTCTCTTCCATTTTTCATTCTTTATATTTTGTTTTATCATTTCTTGGTCTCTTGTAATTTTGCTGGCTTCCCCTTGTCCAATTCTAATTTTAAAGAGTTGTTTTCTTCCTTAAGATTCTGGATCTCTTTTCCAGCTGTTGATTTCCTTTTCATAATCTTCTTATTTTTATTTTAAAATTTTTTTCCTCAGTCTCTCTCATTTGATTTTTAAAGCTTTTTTAAAGTTCTTCTAGAATTCTTTTTGGGCAGATGACCATTTAATATTACTCTTTGGGGATAGAAAAGGCTTTTTTTTACTTCAGTATCCTTCTCTGAAGGTGAACCCTTGTCTTCTCTATTCCCATAGTAACTTTCTATAATTGGGTTCTTTATCCTTCACCAGCTCAATTTTTCATATTTGTAGCAACTTACTATTTGTAATCACCTCTAGTCCTGGAGTATGGTGAATGGAGCCTCTGGCCTCAGATCCTCCTTCAATGTTCCTCTCAGGCTAGAACCAAAACCAAGAATTCTGACCTCCTGTAAGTGTCCACAGCCAGCAGCACTCTGCTGGTTCCTTCTCACTGAGGGACATATCTCAGTAGCACAGTTGGGCCTGGCATCACTGTCAGAAAAGGCTCCTTCAATTTTTTCCCACTCAGATGCCTGACTCTCCACACTATTAGGAGGTGAAAATTCCTGTGGTTGAGGCCAAGGCTACCTCCCAACCCAGCTAGATCTAGGGCTAACCACTTGCTCTCTCAGTGGAACTAGCTGGGAGTTGTTTATACTTCACACAGACCAAACTGGGGCCCTGGGGTTTTTCTTCAGATCTCTAGTTTTCCCAGGAAGACAACTGTTCTGCCTCAACTCTTGTTTATTTTTACTGCTCAATGTTTGCCCTGAGGTGCTATTTTCTCTTGTTTTTTGGGGAAAATCTGGAGAGCTTGGAATTTTCTGACCTACTCAGACATCTTTCCAGAATCCTCCCCAATAAAAGTTTAATAAAAAATCAGTGTTTAGAATTTTCTAAAAGTAATCTCAAAACCTTTAATTTATAGTAATTGAAAGTCCCTTATTCAGGTCAAATTTGAGACCCATTGAGATTCTTACATATCTTAGACCAATCTCTCCATAATTTGAGAACTCTATTCTTAATCATACTCTTCTAAATGGGAAGCTTCCTCTGTTCTCTGCCCAAAAAGCACTTCCCTAGGAAAGTATCCATTGGCTTACTATAGCAAGTTCCTATGGCACCCCAGTTATGGACCACTCATCTCTAAGGAGGTACCATCTGGATATTCTTTGCAAGGACATGGAAGTCAGAAGACAGGTAATCCTTTGCTGAAGAAGTCTGTTGGTAGAAATAGTGCTCTAGGGTATTCCTTTGGTGAAGATCCAGTCATTGTACATAGACACTTAAAGTCTCAGACCCTTCATTGGTTACCACGACCGTTACCAGTGGAATAAAGAAACTGAGTAATTTCATCCAGATAATGATTTATTTAGCAATGCATATAGTTGGAGAAACAAATCGGGGCCAAGGTTCTTGGTAGCAAGGACATTGACCTTTGGTTTCTAAGCAGTTGGTATAAAATTTGTTTCTTCCTTTTTTGTTTCTTTTTGGAGGGGGGAAGGCAGGGCAATTGGGGTTAAGTGACTTGCCTAAGGTCACACAGCTAGTAAGTGTTAAGTGTCTGAGGCCAAATTTGAACTCAGGTCCATCCTGACTCCAGAGCCAGTGCTCTATTCACTGCACCACCTAGCCGCCCCTAGTTGATATAAAATTTGGAGGGAGGGAAAAACAGGAAAAATAGAATTACAGGGATTGAGACAGATACATTGGTAGAGATGAGGAGACACCGAGGTGAGAGGGAGAGGGTTGGTTTTGTGATAATCCTTAAGTCAGGTGACCTTTGGGAAGGGCAGTAATATTATGACTTCTCCAAAATCAGGTGATTTCTAAGAAGCTGAAACTTCAAAAAATGGAGGATGAGGGCAAAATGGAGTTACTCATGTTATTTTCTAATGTAACATTTCCTATATTCCCTGGAGAGGGGTACCCATCCATATGCCAACCATCCTTAGGATCATAAAATCATAGAGCTGAAAGGGGCCTTATTATTCCCTTAGTTTTGCATCTTCTTTTACTTGTCCAAAGTTATAAATAAGTGGCAAAGATAGGATTTGAGTCCAGGTCTTTAGACTCCAAAATCAATATCCATCCTACTATCCTATGCTGATCCCCCCATATTCCTGACATTGATCTTTTGCTAAAAAATAAAAAAAATCAAGTGTTCTGGAAAAAGGTCAGTGGAAAATAATTTAAGAATCACTAGGCTCTCTCCAGACAACAAAAATTTAAGAATCTGGATATTATGTTTCAAGTAATCATTAAAGAAAACTACTCAGATCTACTAGAACTTGATGAAAAAGAGAAAATAGGAAAAATCTACTGGTCACCTCCTGAAAGAAACCTCAGATTAAAACACCTTGACATATCATAGCCAAAATTTAGAGTTTCCTAGTCAAAGAAAAGATAATGCAAACAGTCACAAAGAAACAGTTCAAGGAAGCTCATAAGTACCTCAGGATCACATAAGACTATGCTACCACTACAATTGGAAACAGGAAATTTTGCGATATAATATTCCAGTGCACAGCAGAGGACAAAAGAAAACATACAAGGCAGCAAAGATGGACAGTTTTGAAAATAGTGTGTAGGTTTTCTTGAAATGGAAATTTATTGCTTTATGTTGAATCTTCTCTTAAGTTCTATGTATATGGAAGTTTTTTTCTTTTATTATTTTGTATTTAAGTTTAAAATAAATTAAAATATAATAAAAAAGGAATACAATATTCCTCCCCTCCCCCCCAAAAAGTATAGCTAAGTATAAATAACCCTAAACAAACAAGCAAACAAAAACTAAATATAATCCTACAGAGGAAAAATAACTTTTTCAGAATTGAAAATGTAAAGCCCAAAGCTAGGTATAACATTTGAAATGCCAATGCAGGAAACAAAAGAAACCTAGAAAGGCAACTATATTCTAAGAAATTGGAAGGGCTTAAATGATAAACAATTACTTACATTCTAATAGAAAAAGAATAGAAAAATATTTCTTCAGCATCCCACAGTCTAAGTATAATAGAGAGAGGGAAGAAAGACAGGAAGACAAAGGGAAAGTAAAATGAGGTAGTACATACACATACACATTTTGTCATGGTAATACATTAAATTCAATAAGGAAACAGGCAGTGGGCGGGGGAGGAGGATGGGAGATGGTATCTGAAAGGAAGGATAAAGATGAGGAATTAGTCACAAGCAAAACAAATATCCACAATAGAGTAATGAAGGTGAAGATTAAAATGAAACCAAGTAAGCGTAAGAACAAATGTTTGGAGTCTGTGTGAAGAGTGAAAGGGTAGAAGACTGAGATCAAATCACTTTATAGTGTTGATCCCATTTTTTTTCTTTTCTCATTTCCTTCTTCTTTGGAAAGACTCAGGTAGAGTACAAAGGAGGAAAAGTTATAGATGATAAAATGGAGAGAAAAACATAATGAAATATATAGTTGAGAATGTGAATTGGATGGATTTACCCATACAACAGAGAGCAGTAGATTAGAAAGCAGAATCCAATGAATGGTTGTTTAGAAGAAATACACTTGAATCATAGAGATTCATATAGTTTTAAAATGAAGGAATACAATGGAATTTATTATGCCCTAGGTGAATTTAAAAGAAAAAATACCAGCAATCCAGATCTGTAAATTGTAATCTCAGACAAGACATTAAAATTAGACATGATTAAAAGATATTAGCAGGGAAATTACATTATGTTTAATGACACTACAGATAATAAAATCATAGCAATACTTAATGTAGATGCACTAAATGGCATAACATTTAAATACTTTGAGAAAAGCTGAGTTATGGAAGAAGACAGAAAAATTATGATAGTTGAGGATTTCAATATGCCTTTTCCAGATATAAGCAAATATGATAAAAATATAAGCAAGGAAAATGGTCCTGGACAGAATTTTAGAAAAGCTAGTTATGATATGTCTTTGAAAATTACTGAATGGAAAGTTGTCCCATCCCAGCTTAGCAGGTACCACAGGTTCTATACCAGAATGAAGCGAAATACATCGTTAATGGTTTACAAATGAAGATTTCCTTAGCCATAGCTGAGGAAGAAAATTTTTAGTAGGGAAAGGATAATAATCAAGGATACAGACTTGATTCATTTGAATATAGATCTGTGCTTTTATTGGTTATACTGTTAGTTTGTGGTCAGAAAACCGAGTGAGGAGCTGGACTCCCTTCATATCCTTTCTATGTTTTTATTCAAGTGACCAGGAAACTAAATCAATAATCTGAGCCAATTAAATCTTAGGAACAGTTTCAGTACCTCTGAAGACAAGATTAATCTAACCTGCAAGGAAGGTTCTAAGAAGCAAAAGGATTGTACATCTGTCTCAGCTTTGCACAGCATTTACAAAGTATGTTTACAAAAAACATTTACAAAAATGCAAATACATTTACAAAAACTGACCATGGCATAAAAACCAAATACTTCAAAAATAACTGTTAGAAAGAAGAAATAGTAAATATCCTTTACCAACTATATTATGTACCTATACTAAACGCTGGCTATCCTTAACCAAATTCTCACTCACACTGAGTGGGAGTAGGTCCTTGAGCAAACCTACACCTCCCCTCTGGGGTTTTAAGGGTACCTTGAAGGGACAGGATGATTCTTCTGTAATGCTATCACATAGGCCCACGATTCCATTTTGCTCTCCACAATATTAATTGCCAGTATCATTTAACTAATTAACCTCTATTATCTTTTACAAATATATATTTACTGAGAAAAAATAGCAACAACAAAAATAAAAATATTTTCCTCATCATCTGAAGTCATACTTTTCCCTATACTACGTGGGTTCTTGGAAAGAATATATTTATATCATTTCTTTCTCTATCTTTTCCTCTATTTCTATCCCTGTCCCTATCTTTATCTCTCTATCTATCTAAGATTGTTCTTAAGGTTCTTTTTTTTTTAAACAAATGCTTTATTAACTTCTGTTTTACATCATTCATTTCCGCCAGATTTTGAGTTACAATCATTTTCCCCCCGTTATTCCTCTACCCAACCTCCCAGAATAGCAGTCCCACAAGATATCGCTTCCTCCAATCTGCTCTCTCCCATACCTTCTCCCATACCCCCTTCGACTTTTCCATTAGAGGAAGGTGAATCTTTGTGTCCCAATGCCTGCACATCTTATCTCCCAATTATAGGCAAAAGAGTATTAATAATAGTATTTATATATATTTGAAACATTTAATGTTACGACCTCAAATTTCAGATCCATTTCCTTCCTCCTTTGTCACTCATTCCTTCTTAGGAGATAAGTAATTCAGTATATGTTGTACATGTCTATCTATGCAAAACATTATCATGGTAGATATATTGTACAAGGCTGCTTATAATTCCCTCCCACTCATCCCACCCCCCACCTGGTCCATTCCCTACATGATCCTGTCCCTCTTCTATAGTGGGTACTTCCAACCTCCCTCCCCCCAAGGATGCCCTCCCATCCATCATCCCTCCTCTCATCCCCCTTCCCCCTATCCTGCTGCAGGTTGAGATATCCCATTTAGCATGTATGTCATTTTCTCCCTGAACCAAATTCAATGTGAATGTGGTTTTGCCTTTTTAGCCTTCCTTATTCTCCCCCTCCTTTGCAACCACTTCCCCATGCTTCTTCTACATGGGATAGTTTACCCTACCCTGTCTCTCCCCATCTCCTCTTGCCACTTTCCTCTCTCACCTCATAATTTCATCCCTTGAGTATTCTCCCTTCCCAACAAATTCAACCTATGCCCTCTATCCATATATAACTGTAACCATATACACACATTCACATATGTATTCATATGACCACACATCCTTCTTCCATTATTTTCATAGTGAGAAAGATATCATCACTCACAGTTATTGCTTTTCCATATAGGAATGTAAATAGTTCAACTTTGATAAATTCCTTTTGATTTCTTTTCCCTGATTACCTCTCAGGCATCTCTTGCTTCTTGTGTCTGGATGTCAAATTTTCTATTCAATTCTGGTTTTTTCCTCAAGAATGCTTGAAAGTCCTCTATTCCACTGAATGACCATATTTTCCCCTGAAACAAAATACTCATTTTTGCTGGGTTGGTGACCCTTGGGTTCATTCTCAGTTCTTTTGCCTTCTGGAATATCATATTCCATGCCCTTCGATCCCTCAGTGTAGAAGCTGCCAGGTCCTGGGCTATTCTGATTGTGTTTCCACAGTATTGAAATTGTTTCTTCCTGGCTGCTTGGAGTATTTTCTCCTTGATCTGGGGATTCTGGAACCTGGCTATAACATTCCTGGGAGTTTTCTTTTTGGGATCTTTTGCAGGAGGTGATCTGTGGATTCTTTCAACCTCTATTTTGCCCTCTGGATCTAAAACATCAGGGCAATTTTCCTTGAGAATTTCTTGAAGGGTGATTTCTAGGTTCTTTCTTTGATCATGGCTTTCAGGTAGTCCAATAATCTTTAAATTGTCTCTCCTGGATCTATTTTCCAGGTCAGTGGTTTTTCCCATGAGATATTTCACATTGCCTTCTAATCTTTCGTTTGTTTGGATCTGCTTAACAGTATCTTGATTTCTCATAAAGTCATTAGCTTCCATTTGCTCCAGTCTAACTCTGAAGGAATGAATCTCCTCAGTGAACTTTTGAGATTCTTTTTCCATCTGGCAAATTCGACTTTTTAAGGCACTCTTCTCCTCGTTGCCCTTTTGGGCCTCCTTTGCCATTTGAGTCGGTCTATTTTTTAAGGTGTTGTTTTCCTCAGTCAGGCTGTTGACCCTCATTTCATACTTTTCCTGCATCCTTCTCATTTCTCTTTCCAATTTTTCCTCCACTTCTCTTATTTGATTTTTAAAGTCCTTCTTGAGGTCCTCTATGGGCTGCAACCCGCTCATGGTTTCCCCTGGGGCTTTTGGAGCAGGACTTCTGACCTCACAGTCCTTTTCCCGTTCTATGCCCACAAAATAGGAGTCTAGTGTTGCATTTTTCTGTTTCCTTTGCCTTGGCATGTTGCCACTTAATTACTTGACTTTTGGGCTTGTTGCCACACTATGGCTT